>JAOYMU010000002.1:23925417-23951040 GCA_025802295.1 Psammodynastes pulverulentus
GAAACTGCCTCTTGGTTAACCCATATAACAGCTAAAGGTTCTTGGCAGTACACCCAGACTTACTGTCGCCTGAGTTCTACCCAGTCATATGATCACTCAGCCACGCCTACCCAGCTGGTCATTAGGGCAGAGAACCGGTGGTTAAATTATTTGAATCCCACCACTGGAGCCACCTAGATAGAATTAAGAACCAAAACTAAGGCAAAACCCTTTAAGTGGGAAATGGTTGTGACTGTGGTGCACTGGAACAAACTAACACATATCATTCAAGAAAGTCACAAATAAGAGATGGATAGCTATATAAACTGAATAAATAAAAATTCCAGCAACATCTAAAAACTTTCTACTGCAGCTTCAAAATAGACTTATCTATGTCCCTTGTGTCCTTGTAAACATTTTAGTTTGAAAATCGGAGTGGAAATATTTAGTTATGTGTATCATAATTGGCTGAGAGTAATAACAGGCCTTGCTGTTAACTCTTTGCCTGGGGAAAAATCCAAAGGGTCCTGGGGAAGAGCCGAGTTTCTTCCTTTGGATGGAAGCTTCAGGCAAGTACCTCATACTCTGTTGATTTAAGTGGGTAGAGTTCTTCTGCTACAAGCAGGGAAGGCTCAGCAAAGCATTGAAATGGCTACTGTGGTTAACTTGACATATTAACTCTGCAGTCCCTAATCAAGGGCTTAGGTTTCATTGAACAAAGCATAGAAAATAGAAAATAGCCTGAGATTTAGAATAGGAAACCAGAGCCTCTGTTACCACTCAGGTTCCTAATAAAATATTAACAGGGAAAAAAAAAACCCACCAGATTGCTTCATGCAATAACCGTGGCCCCGTAAGTGGACCAAGGTATAAGGACACTGGGCTTTTGTATAAGTCTTATAGGCTTTCATTCTTGTGACGGGGGAGGTGGTGGTGTATAATTTGATAATGTATTAGATGAAATATTGAAACAGTGGATACCAGTTCTGCCTAGCTGGTTTGCGGCTCCTTCCCTCCAGCCCTAGAACATATCCACTATTAGAATCAACCCCAAATCGATGTCTTTAGATGTGTTGCCCATTTATTTATTTATTCAATTTGTATAGCTGCCCTCTTTAGAAATGTGACTCTGGGCAGCCAAGAATCATAAGATCATCAATTGAACCAATTAAAAACACAATATAAAAAGAAAAATTAAATACAGATAGTCCTCAACATACAACAGTTCATTTAGCGATCATTCAAAGTTACAAAGGTACTGAAAAAAGAGGTTTATGACCATTTTTCACATTTACAACCATTGCAGCATCCCCACGGTCACATGATCAAAATTCAGACGCTTGGCAACTGACTCATCTTTATGACAGTTGCAGTGTCCCAGAATCATGTGATCACCTTTTGTGACATTTTGACCAGCAAAGTCAATGGGGAAGTCAGATTCACTTAACAACCGTGTTACTAATTTAGCAACTACGGTGATTCACTTAACAAATATGGCAAGAAAATGGGGCAAAACTCACTTAACAACGTCTTGCTTAGCAAGAGAAATTTTGGGCTCAATTCTCAATTCATAAATCCAGGACAACCTGTATTTTAGACTGTCAATATTAACATAACCAGAAAATGACATCCTTCACACACTTGGACCTCAGACTTATGCACATAACCAGTACTTCAAGGCCTTCTGAAAGGCCAACAGGGTATCTTGGAAGGGAGGATGTTCCAGAGAATGGGGGCTATAACAGAGAAGGCATATCTCCTAATCCTACCAGCTGACATTCCGTGGACAATGGAATCTGGAATATGTCCATCTTTCTGAAGCAGATTGGAAGGAGCAACAACTGTGATGATCCATCAGGGAACCTGATGCCAAGACATGCAGGGCTTCAAAGATGGCAACCAGCACCTTGAATTACATCTGGAAACACTGGAAGCCAAAGCAGCTCACATAGCATTGTGTTTTGTATGCTGAATAACGGACACCATTTACAATCTATGCAGTTGCATTCTGTAGTAGCCAAAATATTCTGAATGCTTTTCAAGAGCATCTCCACGTACAATGTGTTTCAGTAGATCAAGACAGAAGATCAAAAGGGCATGAATGAAAGTAAGCAAAGCCACAATCCAGGAATGGGTGCAATTGTCACAGAACTCAAAGGTGTGCAAACACCTTCTTGGCCACAGCTACCGCTGTTCTTCCAAACAGAAGCCATGAGTCCAAAACAATTCCCAAGATAGCACACCAGGTGATTTGAAGCAGTGCCACCCATTCAGGACCAAAGATAGAAAAAAACCTCACACCAGAAGACCCAAGTACCCAAATCCATTCAGTCTTGCTTGGGTTGAATCAAAGCCTATTGCACTCCAACCAGGCCCTTCCTAATTGGATACTGAGATAGGACATCCACAAAATCACTCAGGCAATCCAAGGTAGAGATACAAAGTTGAGTATCAGCATACGACTGATATTTCAACCCTAAATTATTTGGCTCACCGCACCTAGTGGTCTCCTGTAGGTATTAAATAAGAGGGAAGAGAAGACAACCCTGCACTACCCTACAAAGTAGGGCCATAGGCTGAACTTTTCCTCCCCTATCAACATTGACTGGAACCAACCTCTAAGGAAGGAGAGAAGCCATCCATCCCCAACTCTCAAACCCAATCTTGAAGGATAACATGGTTAATGGTTTTTAAGGCCTCTGAAAGAACAAAAGAGAGAGGATGGATGAACTACCCTCATCCTGATCCTGCCAGAGATCATCTAATAGTATGATTAATGCCATCTCTGTCTCATATTCCAGCCTGAATCCTGATTGAGAGGGTCCTGATAATCCACTTCATCCAGAGCCTTTTGAATCTGTCATGCAACTAATTTCTCAGGGAAGATTGGAGACTGGACAAAAACTATCCAGATTAGTTAGTTTTTCAATAAATCATAGTTAACATCAGTGAGAGTTAAGGATTCATGCATAATGCTAAATGATTGTTACCTAAAAACCAAACTATCCTGTGACTGTATCAGAAAAATATAAGAACTAGAGAAGGGGTGTCAAACTCGTGGCCTGCGGGCTGGATGCATCACTTGCTGGGCCCCGCCCCTGCCCAGTTTAGTGAAGGAGAAAAAAGTCCCAATACGTCATGTGACGCCGCCATGACGAAGCGAGTTTGACACCCCTGAACTAGGGGAATATATGAGCCAAGGTTTGTGAACATTATGTTAAAACAATAATTAACTCCCTGTGACCCAGTGGTAGGATTTGATTTTTTTACTACTGGTTCTGTGGGCATGGCTTGGTGGGTGTGGTGTGGCTTGGTGGGCGTGGCAGGGGAAGGATAACTGTAAAATCTCCATTCCCACCCCACTCCTGGGGGAAGTTTACCACCGGTCTCCGAACTACTCAAAATTTCTGCTACAGGTTCTCCAGAACTGGTCAGAACCTGCTGAATACCACCTCTGCTATGACCAAATGAAAATTGACCCATCTGACATGACTGAATGGGAAATTCTTTAGGAAGGACTAACTCTAACCCTAACCTTAAAGTTCTAGATTTTGAACAATAAAATGAGACTGCTTCTATCACAATAATAAGTAAGTGTTCTTGCTGTCTATATTTTCCAAATGCAAGAAGTCAAAAACATGTGCATTTTAAACTCACTGTCAGAAAACATTCAGGCACTGTATGCACTGCACTTTAGAGTTATATCATCCAGTCCAAATTTTTACAATCAACTTGACTACTGATGTAGATCAGCTGCATGTCAAGAAGAAAGAGAGACATGATATCTTCAAATTAAGAAAAGGTGATACGTTTTCTGAACCTACTTTCCTTTGTCACTTGGTTCTATCTATTAAATTGTGTGATGAAAAGACCTGTCAGGTAGAAAGTGGGGGGTAGAGTGGGATAGGCTGTCCTGGTGATAGAAGACAGTCTTCTACTGGCAGCTTAATTTAGTCTGTCTCTCAGCAGTATATCATTGTAGTTGGTCAGCAATAAGTCATTTGACACTGGCACTACCACTGTGGCTGAGCAATGGAAGGTTTCTTGATTATAGGTAATGTGGCAGCAGCAGAGGCAGCTCAGTATGATTGCCTCAGTGCATAGGGATCTAATACCTCTGCCAGGCCAGCGTCTTTGTTGGCATTGTGAATGGAGATTTCCAGAGGGCCTGTAGTTTATTCTTGAAAGTTTCTGTTGGAAGTTTTCTGCTGCTTGCTCTCCTTTTGTTTTTTAATATACATTCTCAGGGTAGGCAAGCAGTTACAGCAACAAAGAGATGCAGCAAAGCACCAACTACTTGGTGGGTCCACTTGGGGTTGAACCTGAGCCTACAAGGAAAGAGTGTTGATTTCAGTGTCAGAATCAAGAATGTGAGTGCAGCTGGGAACCAGTCCAAGTAATAACATTTTGCCAAAGCCAAGTTTGTATACTAATGTATTCAATAGGCAATATCCAATCCATTTTTACCAGCACTCACCCCTAATTTCTCATCATACTGTAATAATAAATAAATAAATAATATCCCTTCTATATTATCCAGCTATTGCCACATTGGTCTGGTTAGCTGAGACATGCTGATACCTTCAAGAGGGCCATGTATCCTGTCTGAGTCTACAGAATTCATCAATATTTTATGAAGCACCAGTGATCTTATTTTATCTGACATAGCACAGCTTGCCCTTACACATAATAAGTTAAGACCCACTGACAGCCTAAAACTCTGGTACAACATGATTATTTCAGCCGAAGTTTATATAGTTAAAACCACTTAGGATAATGCTTAAGGATCTCAGTGAAATACATTTTGAATGTGAAATTTCTCAAAGCACTGCCAGGTCATCTAACATTTCAAATAATCTTGGTTAATCTTCCCATTCTCTTATTGGTTAAAATTCTAATTTCTGTATATCTAGAAATGGCAGTTTGGGGAAGGCTGATCTAGATTATTTCATCTCAGAGGACTACATAAACTTCCAATGCTATAGCAATGACCTAGTAGGTTGCTCCCCAAATCACAACTGAAACTTGTTGGTAAATGATTGTATAGTCAAGTTTTTAGAGTCAAATTTGCAAGTGCTTGTTTTTTGCAAGACAAATGCACCTGTCTTTTTCCTATAATTTCTGCTGTTATTCAGTTTCTGCTCTATAGAGGAAATATAATAAAATGTTTAAATGACATTTATACACACAGGTGGTATGCCAGGTGATTCTCCATCTGAATTAGTAGATGGTTCTCCAACTGATTTAGTAGATATTTCAGCATTGCATGTTAAAAGAGCATTATAGTCTTTATTCCTACAGGCAAATAAGATCAAAATACCTTGCTGAGTCATTAATTGTCAACTTCATTCTCATAACTTGAAGAGATTTGTGTATGTATAAAAACCCACCATGATTCAGACATGAACACACATAACCTGTTTACTGTGGCAAGATTTCTTAGAATGGATGAGAAAGAAGATAACATTTATCTTTCTATAGGTCACAAAACCCAGGAAAACCATTATACCAATGTCTGCAATATGGACTAATATGGATTAATAGAAACCACTAGGTTTAGTATGATGCAGGGATCAGAAAAATGTTTCTGTTACGGTTTGGAATAGGTTTCATACTTTATTAGTCACTTATTTCCAGTTGTTCTTTCCTTTTTGTGAACAGAAAAAAATGTGACACAGACACAGAACATGTCTAGAGGATCATGAACTGCATTTATATAAGGCTTTTCCTGCCTGAGATGGGATTGATTTTTTTCATTGATATTTGCAGATGTTCTCGTGCTGTTACTTGCTTCATCTTATATTTGATTGAATACGCAGGGTTTATTCATTAGCACCAAATTTTTTCAGCTCCTCTTATATCAGATGATTTACCATCCTGCTTCTTCTTCAAGCACAGACATTGTTTCCTCACAGATTTAATTCCTCAACTGAATAGTATCTTCAAAAACTGGATAATGCAGCAGTATATTCTCATTTTAGAAATAAGAATTTCAGTGAGGGATCTTTAATAATGTCTTGCAGAAATTTGCAACAATGAGGGGTCCTTGGTGCTCCCTGAGCTTGGTTGTTTTTATTGCAGACATTTCATTACCCAAACTAGGTAACATCATGAGTGCCCTCATGGGAGAAGTTATCTATTTAAGGTGATAAATAGATACAATGTAAATATTTCCTAGCTACAACATTCCAGTTTTAATTAAAACAGTGACATTGAGGAAGGGATGTACTATTTTTTCTTTGAAATTGTGATTTGGGTTTTAATATAATCTCAAGCTAAATACAGGCCTGAAAAAGGGAACCTAGATTCTTTTTCAACTCACAGTTGACAATAGCGTTAGAGTGAAATATGAGTTAGTTCTGGAAAATGGCAACAGAATGGAAGCAGGAAAAAAGATCAACCCCCCCCCACACACACACACCTCCTAATGTTGCTTTTCAGCTAATCTGTATCCACTTCATTTTTAAAACAACAAATACCTAATTTTTAAAATAAATTGTGTGTGTGAGAGAGAGAGTATGTGTGTAATAAAAACTATTTAATATACTAAAACCAAAATACATATTACATTCTTTTCAAAAGAATCTGTTCACTTGTTCTGTGAAAGGATATTTTAGGTTCCATTTATTTAAAAATTTGAAACAGGTGGAGATAGCATTTCTCCATTGCAGCCCCTTCAATCTAGAATAGCTTCCCAAGAGAAGATAGATTGGCACCTAACCCATGGTCCTTCAGAAAGCCCTTTAAACAATGCTGTTTTGGAGAGCCTTTGATGCCCACTAAGTGCCAGTAGGACGAGGTCCCGGTGAATATTTCAGTGAGGTATTGCTGAATAATGTTGATTATTTACTTTGCTTATGGTTTCATTGTGAACTGCTGGGAGTTATTTGAAGCACAGCTGTACAGGTAATTGTTTAACTTACAACAGTTTGCTTAGTGAACAAAGTTACAATAGCATTGGCAAAAGTAAACTATGACCATTTTTCACGCTTATGATTATTACAGCATCCCCATGGTCACATGATTTATAGTCAGATGCTTGATAAGTGATTCAGATTTATGATGGCTAAAGTGTCCTAAGTTCATGTGATTCTTTCTTGTGACCTTCTGAGAAGCAAAGACTATATGGGAACCAGATTCACTTAACAATTGTGTTACTAATTTAACAACTGCAATGATTCACTTAACAAACGTGGAAAGAAAAGTTGTAAAATTGGGCAAAACTCACGTAACAAATTTATCATTTAGCAACATAAATTTTGGGCTCAATTGTGGTTGTAAGTTTAAGACTACCTCTACAGAAATACCAAAGTTAAATAAATTAGTATAAAATAAAAATAAATTCAAAGCGTGATTTTGCACATAGGTGTAAGATGGAATTAGAAGCAAACCAGCCAATATTTGGGCATTTGCTCAACCTAGTTCAATTCCTAAAGTTGGAAACCTGCGCGTTGTCAGCCAAACAGGTGTTCTTTGTCTGTTGGCTACCTTAACTGAATATTCTCTTTGTTTATAAAATCTGGATATTTTAAGAAATAAGTGAAAAAGAAAATGGACAGCCAAGGCAGCCAGCCAACACCGTTCTTCATAGTGCCAATGTTCTAACCCCTTGTGTCACTCTGCCATCTGATGCCCAGACTTCAAATATTAATGCAATGCTAATTGTGACTTCCTGACCCCCACCCTTTCTATTGCGACTGGTACATAGTACAAGTTATGTCTATCTCCAGGAAGAATGATGATTTCTTTAACTTTGCTTCCTTCTGATTCATATTCACTGGTTTGTTTAGAATTGATGATATTCCTAAAATTGGATCTAGCCAGGGAAAAAATATTTGCCTCATCTTCTTTCTTCTCTCCCAAATGGATTCCATAAACAAATGGCAATGCAAGACAGGTATGTAAATTTTTGGCCATGTCCCCAGTTCTACCTAGCTATGATATGCCCTGGCAATGTTTCTTTGCTTTTCAGTCAATATGTCGCTTTTATTTTGTTCCCACCCAAAGCAAAGACAATCTTAAATCATTTCCATTAATTGGATGGGAGACTATTGAGGCTTTCTTTTTAAGGGTGAAAAGTAACATTATATTACTAGCGGTAATACTAACCACTCAGAGTTGCCTTGTGGACAGTTGGGTGGTCAATAATTTAATAAATAAATAAATGGTAAGTTACCTCATTATATGATAAATGTCAGATAAAAGTTCACCTCAAGTCAAGGTGAATTTTTGGGTAACACAACCATCTACGTTTCATCATTGTCTTCTGAGGTATTTTTTGATTTCCCAATCTAAGTCTATATCTTTCATTTTGCTCAATAGTCTCCCATCCAGTTACTAACTAGGGCCAACAAGGTCAGAGGGAGTTATTAGGGTTTTTTGGGGGGGAGTATCTTTGTAAGCGACCCAGAGTTACTGAGAGTGAGTTGAGCAGCCATATAAAAGTTCTTAATAATAATAAATAAAAAAGTTTAACTTCCAAGACCAAAGACAACATTATATTGAAGTACTGGTAATAAGCAAATACATTTCAATCCAATTGATTAATCAGGTTTTTAAAAGACAGATGATTGATCAATTAAGCATTTAAAACTTTTTAATAGGCTAAATATAAAATAGTTTTAAATACAATACCAAATCTTATAAGATAAATAGCATACCCATCCCTGCCTTAAAACCTTCATTCACTGAGGATACACTTATACAGGGCAACTACAAAATGTTTGTGAAAACAAAGCCCTACTCATCTATTCTTTGTGCCTGGATATAGACACCTCAGGGATTGCATTGAAAGCACAGAGAAGGTACTTGTAAAAATAAACAAGCCATATGCTCAGTGTAAGCAGCAGTGCATCTGAAGATGTCTTTCAGACTGATTTTTGGTTTTTCATAGAACGTATAACTACATTTTTCTGTGGTCAGGAATAAGAAGTGAACTATGTGTTTGTCTCTTTGTCGCATTAGGATAATGAACAGTATTGTTCTGACAGTGAAGAAGCTCAAGTTTTCAAAGTCAAAACATT
Organism: Psammodynastes pulverulentus; assembly: GCA_025802295.1. NCBI lineage: Eukaryota > Metazoa > Chordata > Lepidosauria > Squamata > Psammodynastidae > Psammodynastes > Psammodynastes pulverulentus. The sequence continues at coordinate 23,934,420 of JAOYMU010000002.1, forward strand.
GAAGCAAAAGAAAACCAATATTGATCAAATACTAAGAATTAGAAATTATCTGCAGATATTGAATGGAGATACAATTATGGAGAATAGCCAGGTAATAGCTATACTGGTGGGTTTTGGATCTTATAAGCTTATTTTGGAATACTTTATTTCAATATTTTATTATTTATGGAATTTATGTGTATGTAATTCTATGTAGATGCTAACACTGCCTTGATCTCTCAAACAAGATTAGACATACAGTAGTTCTTAATTAAATGAGTTATTTGTGGTACAGAGGCAAGTAAGGTCTGGAAGTTTTTATTTTGATCCATCTTCAAATTGCTTTAGAAATGCTGAAGAGTAGCTATTTGTGCATAAGTGCATGTCTCTGTGGATGTCTGTGGGAAGAATCTTGGTCTATCCAGATGTATTGGATTATAACTCTCTGATTCCTTTATCATTATTTGCTATGCTAAACTGATTGAAATAGAAGTCCCAATTTCCATTTCAGCTTTATGATTTCTTCATAGAAAATCAACAAACTGTTTTTATCTTTCTAAAGACAAATGTGTATGCTTATTCTACTTTGAGATAGAATAGGCAATGAAATCTTGTCGATCAAGTATAGGTTATGCATCAATCACTTACAAAACAGCTTACCAGACCCTTCAAAAATAACCCAGTGACTAAAGTTACAAGGTACCTTTTCTATTAAACTAAATTGCTATCAAATATAATTGATAAACATGGCAGAAAGACATTGAACTCTAGCACATAAAGGGAAAATCCTGTCTCTATTCCTGGATGTACAGTATATCAAGGACCTTCAGAAAATCATGTGTACCTGGGAACAACATATTACAAGCATGCAAATTATCTTCTTCTAAACTTCCAAGAAGGAGGTTGTTCCTATTTTATGTCTCTGCTGCAGAAGGGAATACACATACTGAAATTTTGTCTTCTTCATTGCACTGTGAGTGAGCTCACAATGCAAAACCAACTCTCCACCTCATAACCATTGTATATATACAATTGGCATGCCAAATTGACTCTCTCTTGGGAATGGACAGCCAATTGGTAATGTAGCAGAGCTCAGAAAATTCTTTTTAAAATAATAAGTAAATGACAGAGAGAACAATGGATATGATCCCAATTCCAACCAACTCCATAATAAACAGATTTCTCAATGTTCTCCCTTTCATGTGTAAACATTTCGTCCAAAATTATAATAGGGTCATTTACAAGTTGGGAATGAAACAGAAAGTGCAAACTTAGTTCTCTTTTTCAGCATATGTTAACTGAACACTTAAAAAAGAATTAATATGAAGAGATTGTGAAGAAAATAAAGTCCCAACTGCAAACTGATCTATTTTCATTCCATATTAATTGTTCATATTAAATAAAAATAGCACTAAGAGTACTAGCTGTGAATTTTATCGTATGACTGAATAAACCAGTTGTCCCAGGACATTCCCACATCACAAGTCTACCAATTTAAGGTCAATTCTGGACCTTTATGATTCCCAAGATACCAATATTTTTGAAAACTGAGTTGATTCTTTTCTGGTTCAGTGTTGGTGTATTTGAAACTATACAAAAAGAAGTATTTCTTTGGAATTCTGCTGCTTTGAGGAGCTTATGAGAAATCAATTTCTTCATTTATAGAAAGGTTTATGTTAGGAGGCCTCTCTTCCTTTAGGCCTTAGCTGCCTTAGTATGTTTTTCAAGAGGAAATGTGCCTTAACAGTTTTTGTGCTTGATCAGACAACCATACACAACACATATTTATTTACCATAGTCATTTGTTGTATTTGATTAATTTATTTCCTACCTTTTTTCTGAGTGTTCAGGGTATATTTCCCTAATTTTATTTCCTTCCTATGAAGTAAATTATACTTGGAGACACTGACTGTCCCAAAGAAGCTTGCTGGGTTTTATAGCTGATTGAGAATTTGAAACCAAACCTTCCTGGCCCAGGTGAACTAGCTTAAATGCTACAATACGATGACATGGATCAGTGAGCTGCACATGCAAGCAATTCGTTTTATTTTCCTTTGGAGTAAGGATTAGGGAATTCCCATTTCTTCAGGAGCTGTCCGTCTGATTCTTCTTTTTTAACTTGTTCTCAGTATTGCACAGTCAGGGATGATTTTGAGAGATTGGGAAGTGGAAGTCCTAGTGAAATATTTAATGCCAGGATAAAACTCTTGTGAAGATTGTGCCCAATATAATGGTATCCACAACTCATTTGGAATGCCACATTCTTCCTTGCTTTATATTGTTATTATAAAACCATTTGATATGTCATGTCTGAAAAGCCAATTTCTTTTTAACTGTAAATTTCATGACCTAAAAACACAAAAAAGGGTTCTTATTAGCTATGTGCCAGTTACTGGATTGGCTAAATTTAATCCTGAATTCTGAGTATTTTACTCAGAAATTTAACATAGGCTGGTAAGGTTTTTACCCAGCACCTTTTCAAGAAGCTTAACATGTTCCTGAGTAGAATGCTTGATTCCTCCAATTCCTTTCTTCCTTTTACTGCAAAATAGCTTTTAAAATAACTCCTCTGTCAAAATAGCTTTCTTTCTATTTTTTATTTTATCTATTTCTCAATGCTCCAATAAATAATACTTTAATAATATTAAGGTTTTATTTTTATTAAAAGGTTTTCCTGCCTGATTTTTTTAAAAAAGTCCATTAAAGAGAAATTGAGTCTATTGAAGATAAATACATCACTAAAGAAGGCAAAGATTCAGTCAAATTCTCAAATCCTGTCCATTGAGTGCTTATCTTTCAATCTGTCTCATACCTTTCACATTCATTTGGCTTTCCTATAATCTTTCTTGGTGATTTCTTCCAGCTAAACTTCCAAATTGTATTTGATTTTTTTTAATGTTGCAAGGTCATACTATTTGGCTAATCAAACATAGATTTTCAGAAAAGATCAAGCTAACCTACACATTACAGTTTTCTGTTAGGTTCCTTTCATTAATCTTAATTTATTGAGAAAATGTTGTTATAACTTTTTACTTGTATAACTATTTAAAGTATTTGAGGAGACATTGTGAGGTGTTCTTAAACTTTGAAATAGTTGTCCTTATATAGGGTGGAAAAATGAAGAGACAAAATACTGTATCAAAACTAGACAGTCTGGGAGCACTGGATATTGATGCCTTGGTGCCTACCCATGATGAGCAAGGTTTCTGTATCCCAGAATGGAAACGGCAAGTGATGGTCAGAAAATTACAGGCACAATTAGCATCTGAAGAAGAGGAGGACAAGAAGGTATTTCACTCAGCTAATAGAATAAAAAAGTGCCTCTTCATTTCTTTTCTAACTCATATTTATTTATTTATAATTCCAGTTGAATATTTTGTTTTGAACTCACTATGTTGAAAACTCCTTCTTTCCCCCAATTGCAGGCCAGATATAAAGTATTACAGAAATCATTAAATTTGTAGTGGGTAGGTGGTAGTTGGGGTTACATCTTTTGCTTTTTTGGGTGGAACATATTGTCCTATATAATTTATATTTACGGATAGAATTACGATGTAGGCAGACAAACATTTAGTTAGATTCATTTCTTGTTGAGACACCACGTTATCTTAAAACATCTTCCAGATGCATACTTGTGGTGTCATCAATAAGTCTTGATGACTCCAAATGTATCTAAGATTCTGTAACTCTGCTAATAATGTCCTTGAAGATTTGTTCATGGCAGGCTGAGAAGTTATGCCTTTGAATGAACATGACTTGATACAATTTCTTCTTGTTTTCTTTTTTGCCCTGCCCAGAACAAAGGAAGCTGGGCACTAGATACTGATGTCTGGCAATACTCACAGGATCACAAGGTTATCCTTGGCCCTTATGGGGAACTACTAACAAATGATGATTTGCTGTACTTAGAGAACGAAGTTGAGAAGCTGCAGATTAAGAAGAAATGCCAGGAGTTTAAAAATGAGCTGGGACGCCTAACAGAAGAGCTACAAAGTGTTTTTCCATCTCCCATTATCAGTGTCACAGTCAACCCTCAGTTTCTTCCATCTTTCTCCCAGGATGACAACCAGGAGCTACCAGACTGGTGCAATCATGTGTCTGGAATAGTAAAAAATATGTCTCTACTTCTTAACAATATAAATAAAATCAAGAAAGAGGGGGCTAATGAGAAGTCAGGCAAAACAGTTTTTTTCCTAAGAGATTCAGCCAACAAAGAAATTGTAGAAAGTAGTGTCTCTGTACAAAGTCTGAGAGACAATTTTGAAAAATATAATCTTTTGAGTTACCACAAATCTTTTGAACCCCAAGTTTTTCAGAACATGTCCTTGCAACATGATGCAAGCAAAGAGTCGACACTTCAAACATTAGTTGGCATCTGTAAGACCAAGAGGCAATTAAGTGGTAGAGAACATAAGCTTGGAGAGGTGGAAAGTGCCAGTGATTCCAAAATCATCTATAAGCAACTGTCCTCTAAAGCAGGTGGGAGCTGTGTGTCAATAACACAATCTGCCATCCTCCGAAAAGAACGAATTGTGCTACTTTTTCTAAGCCATTGGAAGAAAACTGCATATGCTCCTTCTTTGAAACTGCTGACTAGGAAGACTCTAACTACTCAGCAGCCTATAAAAGCAGGTCTTGTAGAAGTTATAGCAGAGTTCAGAAAACAGCAGGATCCTTTGCAGAAGCCCTTGAAAGAAATGAAGAGGTTTGTCCATTTAGTTCATCAGAGATATGCTATCAAGAAGTTAATCAGTCATTGGAAGGATGTCATGTCTTTGCTGTCATCTCAGGAGATCAGACGTCAAAGTCATGAGCACACAATCTATTCTCCAGAACAATTCTTACCCTATGTCAAGGGTAAGCCTACTGATTATAACAGTTTGAGTCTTGAATTATTTATGCTTGGCTACTTCCACATCCTGGATCTGGATCTATCACCTGAAGAACGTAAAGGAAGACATCTCCTTTGCTTTGAAGTTTTCAATCACTTGAGTCAACATCAGTGGGAAACAGTGCGTGCCTTTCACAAAGCAGTGATTGATGAGATTGCAGCAGGCGAAAGAAACTGGAAAGATAGTTTTGAAGATATCAAAGAACATTTTTTTGGTAATAACAACATGACTAAAACCACAGAACTCCAAAGGCTGTCAATGGAAACAAATGCAACAACAATAACCAAAACGAGGATATCAGCTAGTGTTCAAGAGCCTGAAGAGCAGGTCTCAGGAAAATACTTTGAACTAGGTAACTGTAATAATGATGATGTCTACTGTTACATCGACAGGAGTTTTGCTTTCTGGAAAGAAAAAGAAGCAGAGATCTTTAGCTTTAAAGGATCAGGACCTTTACATTAGTAATCTCTGTTGTAAGTAAGAATGGTATGCAGATTACACAAAGAAGGCTGCTGGCTATATGGTTTGTTACTTTAGGGATATTGCTGGAATTAGCAAACATAAACTCTTTGGGAATTACTAAGAAAAGTCTGCAAAATTCATGTTATCTAAACAACAACAATAAAATGACACAGCAAAAACTAAACCCCAGCTAATCTTTTGTTATGTAAAGAATTATCAACTAAAAAGAGTTGGAGGGAAAGGAGAGAATGCTTTACCCTTCTTGCCAATTCCATTCTCTTTTCTTCAAAAACATCTTGTATCCCCCAGTTTTTCATTTCTCCTAGCCTTTATAAACCTCATTTTACTTGTTTACTCAATTGCAACTCTGTCTCATTACAGAAGCCACTGCTGTAGAAGGAGGCAACTAATCTGCCAAATAAAACCAGGTATTTCTTCACAAACGAGTTTTAAAAGGGTGCTTCACGTGGATATCTGACTAAGCAGAGTACCTTGTCAAAAATCCACACAATCCTATTACGTTATGGCCTGGTGTTCTTTGTCTTTACGTGTGAATTAACAAGGTGCTTAAGGATTTAAACTGTTTCCATATTATTTTTGTTGACACATGTTCTCAATGCTCATATTTTTACATGGCATAGAATGTATGCATTTTAATATACACTGTCACCTGTACTTTTGAGCATGTATTTTGAAGAAATTCATTTTCATATAAAACTGGAAGTTAAAATAGCTCTGAACCATGTAGTTTTAAAGGTGTATCATTTTCCAGGCACATTCCTTTGTTTCTTTTGTGCATGAATTTCTGCTGTGCAACAATCCTCATGCAAAGTTGATTGTATTGTACAAAGTTATAAAAAGTTCAGCTCATCACCAGGTCTCAACAATAGATAGGAGCAAATCTTCCAAATTTGCCTCACATTTTAGGGGCTTTTAAGGGAACAACATTGATGACTTAAGCTTGCAAACGTTTAAGACACCTACTTCAACCCTTCACATTCATAAGCCCTTCTCCAAGAATATGATTTAGTGCCACAAAATCTAGGGCTGTTCAAAATCTAGGGCAGTCCATAAAAGTTCATTCCCTCAGGACTTTATTATCCTAATTTTATTAGAGAGATAGTTAGAATTATCCCTATGGAAAATCACAGACATTGCATCAGAATGGCCAGTTTATTTAGCAAATGAATTATTAATCAAATTTATGACCATTTATTCAGAACAAAAAAAGTATTTTTCAACAATTTCCATTTCTAAGATGCACGCAGCCAAGCCTGAAAATTCACTTGATCTGTTTGCTTTGCAGTTTATTCACTTAGTGTTTTCAGATAGTCAACTGAAGAGTTATTCCTAAAACATAAAAGCTGCCGCATAATATTGTTGCATATTCTTCTGAGGACACATATGGGGATTTTGCCTTCTGACACATCTATGGCAGGAGGAAAGCTAGCAAAAATTCAGGAAGTGTTACTCTTTTCTTGCTTTTTTGAAACGACAATTTCCTCCACCCCTACCTGTCTGGAGCTTTTTGAATATATAACCACAGACAAAAAAAAACCCGTATAAAATTATAAGTTATAAAATTGGGTCACGAAATTGCTCAATAAAATAGGTTTTTTCCCCACTTTTTCAAAAGGGTGACTATCTTTGGCTTCTTGTTATTTTATACCAATCCATTCTAGGTATGAGCTTTATATTACTCAAATATAAATTTTAAAGTATCATATGCTAGTTTGATATTTTGAATACCTGAATGGATATGTAATGTACTTTAATTTAGAGTACTGTATTATTACTATTATTTGGAGGTCATACATATTTCTCCATAAAAGGTTATAATATGGGTTCCAGAATCTGAATAAGAACATTTATCTCAGTTCAAACATACAGCATCCCCATGTATTTATTCTTTATAAAGCTCTTACTTTTTACAGTATATGACAAAATCCAGTATTTTATCTGAAGTTTTTTACTTTGAAATGTAAAAAAAGTGTTTATTTCTTACCAGGATATTTCAAAAGAGTATTATGGTTTGCACTGGGTTTCTAGACTGGAATTGCTTTCAACACTCAAAATACAATCTCAGATCTTCCTTATACTGTATTAGCCAACAGTATTGCTTTTCTGGACCAGTTTTATCTGTATCTGCTGGATCTCAGTGAACTTTCTAGCAATATAAATAAAACTTTCATTAAACAAAAATCTGAATTGTCTTTTGTTTTCCTTTGCCAACTTTTGTTTAGTTATAGCTTGCATTATGACTGTCCTCTTTTAAATATTGTTTTAAACCAGATGTTTTTCAAGCTATACAATTTAAATCTGTAGTATGCCATCTGCTTTGAGAAAATAAAATACAAGCTGGATGGACATGACCTTATAGACGACCCTCACTCTGTAAAGGACCTTGGAGTAGTCATCTCTAATGATCTAAGTGCCAGACCCCACTGTAACAACATTGCCAAAAAGTCATTAAGAGTTGTTCTCTGGTAATATTGAACTGCAAACTAAAGCATATAAAACATTTGCTAGACCAATTCTCGAATACAACTCATCTGTTTGGAAACCCGCACTGCATATCGGACATTAATACAATTGAAAGAGTCCAGAGATATTTCACGAGTCCTCCACTCCTCTACTCGCAACAGAATACCTTATGCCACCAGAACTTGAAATGTTAGGCTTAGACAACTTAGAAGTACGCCGCCTTCAGTCTGACCTAAGCGTAGTACATAAAATTATCTATTGCAATGTCCTACCCATCAATGAGTACTTCAGCTTCAACCACAATAATACACGAGCACACAATAGATACAAACTTAAGATAAACCGTACCAAACCTGATTGTAGGAAATACGACTTCAGCAACAGAGTGATCAATGCCTGGAATACACTACCTGATTCTGGGGTTTCTTCCCCAAATTTCCAAAACTTTAACCTTAAACTGTCTACTGTGACCTCACCCCATTCCTAAGAAGTCTGTAAGGGCATGCATAAGTGCACCAACGTGCCTGCAGTCCCTGTCCTAATGTCCTCTTTTATTATATCTGTTATCTAATACATGCTTGACAAACAAAGAAACAAACATTAGGCCCAGCCTTTTTCATTGTTGTTTTCTTTCAGAAAACCTGTCCCCTGTAAAGTCTCAGAAGAGAAGAGAAATCCCTGAAAACAGTATTTGTGCCAGACCTTCCTCAAAGCTGGAACTACCCTGGATTTAGTGAACCAGCCAATGAGAGATCAAATCTAGTCATAAGATTTGATCAGTGGATACTGTTTAGAACTCAACGGTTGTATGCATGAAACACATGGAATGCAAACTAACCAGCCACATTTTAGCCTAGCATGTGGTGTAAACCCAGCTGGGGTGATTATTGAAAATGTAGAAAATTAGGAAAGATAAACCCTAACTAAAATTCTTATGGGAAAGCATGTTGAATAAACACAGGCCCACTCTGTGTGTGTGTGTGTGTGTGTGTGTGCGCGCGCACGCGCGCGCGCACGCACGCACGTGCGCATGTGGCGGTATACAGAGTTTATGTTTATTGAACACACTTATTATTTATTTATTTATTTATCAAACATATATAAGAAAAACAAATACAAGTATGAACATAACATATTAGATTTATTAACTAGTATTTTAATTGTATATAGTCGTTGTTTTATTATGTTGTGAACTGGCCCAAGTTTTCGGAGATGGGGCGGTATAGAAATTTAATTTAATAATAATAATAATAATAATGATGTCACACTTGCCTTTAAATATCATCAGGTTTTGAGGAGATGCTAAAATTTCACAGATGAATCCTACAGTAATCAAATTGAAATCAAATTTCAGACTTGATTGAAGTTATCTTCAAATTTGCTTCCATTAGCTACATACCTTCCCTCTAAGTTCTCATCCCGCCTTTCTAATTTGGGTGTTGCTTTAAGAGCAGGTGATCTGGAGAGAATAACTGTCAAAGCATTTGGCCTCCCTCCTCTATATCGGTTGTAAGAACCAATCTAAAAATACATATACATAGTCTGCAACTGCTGAAAAAAACCAGCCTAATAACTGTCACTGCCAAGGGTCAAGGCAAGCTCTCTTCCAAACATTTCCCCCAGAACAGACGTTGCCTGTGTGTAAAAGAAGTTAATAAGGTAAGCTCTGGAAGTTGGTGGGTGATGATTCCTCTCAAAAAAAATTGGCTAGGTAATATTAACTATTAACAAGAGAGCTAAATTAAGGGTTAAGGTAAAACCCAGGAGAGCAGGAACTCTAGTTGCGCCTTAAGCAAAAAGCCAGCTGAGTGACCTTGGACTATTCACTCGTTCTCATTCCTAGCAAGAAAGCTGTTTATTTACAATATTTATTTACAATTACAATATAATTTCCAAATCTTTCTTGGCACATCCTTTTATTGATATATATTAATTTCCAGATTGTTTTGATGCTTTAATGTTGTACGATCTTACATTTTTTGATAGATTAGTTTAGCAAAACAAAATAAAACAAAATAAAATATGTGTCTTCCCTATGTAGCAGGCTGTATAAAACATTAGTTTTTAAACTAGAGGGGAATTACCCAAGGGGGGGATATTTGGCTATATATCCTCAGGATAATGAAGCAATTTGTAATTGCTTGTTTGTGAGTCAAGAATTCAGCTTGGGACTTGTTTTGTGGAGGTAATAATATTATTTGAGACTGGGAAAAGAGGCAATTGTTTCAAATAAGTTAAGAATCACTGGTATAGAAGGCTGAGATGGAAATAGAAAATCCCACATCTGGAGTTAAGGTATTGGTAGAGCTCCTGATATATGTATGTGACTGTTTTTTGTGGGCTATTAAGCTATTTTTAAACTGTTCTTATTGGTATAGTAAATGTTGTAAACCACCTAGAGTCTTTCTGAATAGGGTGACTGTAAGAAATCTAATAATCTCATGTGGGATGGAAAGTTGTCACTGACTTATCTGTGTCCAGCATTTGCTATGTCAACACCCTTTTGACTTGGACATAGCCTGAGAACAGGAAACCTTCCTTGGAGAACCCATAGAATTCAAATACATAAATCCTCTATCTTAGCAAATTATCTGCTTAAGTAATCAATATATGGGCAGAAATTTAACTTTAATTTTAACTTTTAACCTTAACCAGTACGTATAGAACTTGAAAGATACTTCATAGAAATGTGTAGTTTCTACTTTTGAGTACTTAGGTACTGGGAGCTGAGAACACACTTTGGCAAATAGTAATTGCATATTAGTAAGAATGAGTAAGGCGCCCCTTACTAGAAAGTTCCAATTGCCAAGACATTCTGAGTTGCATAGTCATAGTGAGCATTTCTCCTATCAGAGACCTGAAAAAGGACTCCAGGATATTTGAGAGTCTTGGTTTGCTCAGTTTTGTGAGTCATTGTGGCACTGAGTTTAATCATTGTAGATTGCTAAATCTTCATCCTAGCAATAAATGGCAAAGAATCTCAAGAGAACTAAAATATGCCTCTTAAATCAAACTAGAGTTTGATTGAAATATCTGGTTCCTAATATCTGGGAAAATATGAGAACAGGAAATAACTGAAGTAAAGCAGTGGCCAATTATTGACTCATCTGTATACTACTAAAATTCTGGTCATGACCTTTAATGGGATATAACAATGCATCATAGGGCAACCATTTTTGGATGGTTTGCATACTGGATTGCACGCTGTAAACATGGAATTATTTAAAAAGGCCCATTGATTCGGAATTCATGTTGACTTTGTTCCTTTTATCCTGTGAACAGGACTGGGAAAATTATTTTCTATTGGGAGCATCTAAAATCATTTCCAAGTACAGAATTAGAGCCTTTTGCAGAATATTACCATGGTGAGGAACATTGACGACTTCGATTTTTGCCTTCCATCCCATCCTCAATCTATTCTGGAAGGATTACAGACTCTACGTTCCAACCCCAAACTCTCGGATGTAACTTTGATTGTTGGGGGCCATGAATTCCCTTGCCACCGCAGTATCCTGGCCCTCTGTAGTCAGTACTTCAGTGCTATGTTTTCAGGTGACTTTATGGAAAGCTTTTCAGCACGTGTAGAGATAAAAGAAGTAGATCCTATCACTATGGAGTCCTTGCTTAATTTTGCTTACACGGGGAAAGTGACCATCAATCAGGGGAACGTGGAAGCCTTGATTAGGACATCCAGCCAACTCCATTTCCCTGTCATCCAGAAAGTTTGCAGCCGGTACTTGAGACAGCAGATGGATGCAACCAACTGTTTAGGCATTTGTGAGTTTGGAGAGATGCATGGCTGTTCGGAGATTTTATCTGAGGCGTGGTCATTTTTGCAAGAAAATTTTGAGCTTGTATCTCAACAGGAAGAGTTTCTTCAACTATCCAAAGAGAGGCTAATTATTTATCTGTCAAACAACCTACTGCAAGTACAAAAAGAACAGAGCCTAGTTGAAGCTGTGTTCAGGTGGGTCAAGTATGAAAAATTGGCCAGAGTGGTGCACCTTCCAGAGCTTCTTGACTTAGTGCATTTGGTTTCATTGCCAGATCAGTATCTGCAAAACATGTTGTCATCTGAACCATTGATTCAAGAATCAGAAGCTTGCAAGACTATTATTGCTAGACATCGGAGCACGGTCAGTGTCTGTAGGTACTATGTATTTTTTGACCCAATTCTAGTTCAGTTTGAAGGCTAGAAGGTAGGCAACAGAATTTCTGGACCAGTGATTGCTTTGCTTACTATATAAACCTGACTTACAAAATTCCCAGCTTTTATCTAAAATTTGGTTAAACTGGGGAAGACTTATATTCTTGTTCTAGGAAAAAAGGTGGCATTTATTTTTAATAGTCCATCCTGGGCTGGAAAGGGTTATTAAGGATTCAGAAACCAAGAAAGACTTGCTACCTAGAAAAACCTCTGGGCTTCTTCGGCTGTGGCTGGGCTGGCAGATAGAGGGTGGGGTGATTGTATAATATCTGGTAAAATACACTATTTAGTTTACATATTAATTATAGGGCCAACAGGTTTAAATTCCTTACAATAAATGCCACTCCATTTGTTTCCTTGGTATCATGTCCTGAAGAGTAGACAGTGAAGTCCTCAAACTGGATTGAATGGATAACTTCTTCTTCATTATCATTGTGTTTACATTTGCATTATTTTTTGCTAATCAAAGTATTCTGCAGAATAAATTTTGAAATGTTAGAATGGTTATTATCATCATAATTAGGATTTCTCTGCAGAATAGAAAGCAACCTGGGGGACAAGGAAAATGGATTTTTAAAAGTCCCACTGAAACGATGAACTGTAGATGAATGATTGTTCTCTGTGTTCACCAAGTGTAATTGAATTGTAATAACAATAGCAATAGCACTTAGACTTATATACCGTTTTACATTGCTTTATAGCCCCCAACAATCTGGGTCCTCATTTTACCCACCTCGGAAGGATGGAAGGCTGAGTCAAGCTTGAGCCTGGTGGGATTTGAACTGCCAAATTGCAGATATCCTGCAGTCAGCAGAAGTAACCTGCAGTACTGCACTCTAAGCACTGCGCCACCACGGCTCACATAGAGAGATATGTGCCCCATAACACTACCTGATTCAGATATCAGAGAAAGGCATTTTTAAAATGCACAATTTTATTTTTTTTCTCTTTTTTTCTTAAGAAAAAAAATAGTACGCGGCCCAAGTGTGTTCAAATTGTAAAATAAGTGGGAAGGCATATGGGAAGAAATCAATGGACTCTTCATGAATATTAAGGGTAGGCTGAACTTTCTGCTTTGCTTGAGCTAGAAAGTATATAGATTCATTACAGGAATAATTGGGAAGTTTTGCTTTACCAAATGCCACCCTACAACGTTAAATGTACAACATACAAATTGTTGAAAAAAAGCAACCAAGGAGTGGTTCAAAATTAGAAGCTTACTATTTTGTGACATACCGTACTTTTTTTTTCTACTCTAAGGCAGAGAACAAGCCCTTTGTCCAGCAGAGACTGAAGGCCCTTCCACAGAAACTAGAAGAGGTGCTGGTGGTTGTGGGAGGCAGAGCTTTGGAAGAAAATGATGAAGATGAAGAGCCACCACACTTCTCCAGAAATTTTGCCTTTTATAATACTAATACTAGTAAGTGTCAGAAATCTTCCCCAATATACAGCATCAGAACCAGAGGTGGTATTCAGCAGGTTCTGACCAGTTCTGGAGAACTGGTAGAGAAAATTTTGAGTACTTCGGAGAACCGGTAGTAACCTTCCCCCAGGGGGAAGTGGGGAGGGAATGGAGATTTTACAGTATCCTTCCCCTGCCACGCCCACCATGCCATACCCACCATGCCACGCCCACCATGCCATGCCCACATGCCCATGTAGTAAAATTTTTTGAATCCCACCACTGATCAGAACACCTTTATTTCAAGCCAGAACATTTTATAGAGTACTCTAGCTCATGGTATTGAGTCCTGCAGTGCAAGAACAACAATAGTGTTGTAGAATTGAAAAATATTTATTTATTTATTAAATTGATATGCTATCCATCTCACTATCAAGCAACCCTTCGTGGGATGTTCGTGATACAAATCTGAAAAGGCAGGATATACATTTTGGCTTTTTGGTGTCGTCATGGTTATGCTATACTATGGCTGGAATATCTTTCCAGGGAGGATGGGAACATTCAGAAAATTTACAATATTGGGATCTGACCATTGCTCTGTCGAATGCACTCCACATGTTTTTCTGTTCACAGTTTTTGGTTTTCTTCTTTGTGGAATTTCATTGGAATTAATAGCAAATCCCTCAATATCTATAAAGCTAGGTCATATTTATTTACTCATTTGATTCGTCAATCACTACAAGGTAATAAATATAAGAATAAACATAACATACAAATAAATATAATGTAAGTAAGAATACAAGAAAAAGGTATAAATAAATCAGGACAATAGAACAGGGACGGTAGACACAATTGTGTGCTTATGCATGTCCCTTAATATTAAAATTTGTTAACTATTATTGATATATGTTGTTTGCCCGATTATAAGGTCTTTCTTTATCTTCTGCCTCATTCAGTAAGCAAGTGAAAGGAGAGGTGGGAAAATAAGTCTATAACTACAAAACAATCTGCCATATCGAAGAGCACTTCTCCAGGCCTACTTTCAATACAAGCTATGTTAGTGTGGGCAGAAACAATCATGCTTTTGCGTTTAATGTAGAATTACATACTTACGTTGCCACAGGCAACTTAGATTCCCAGATGATGTAATGTTTGGGGGTTTTTTGGGCTGTTTGTTATTGTGAAGCAACTGCATTCCTCCCAGGCTCACATTGACAGTGAAACCTGTCAGACTGGCCTACAAATTCACTGAAGTTGGAAGAGGAACTAATTTAGAGGTTAGGAGTCTAAATTCTGGATCCTTGGTGTAATCTGGAAAAGATGATGTAATTTTAGGGCAATGTTGACAATATTGTGAACATAGAAACAAATAATATCCATACATAATTATTGCCAAACATATCTGGGTATTATATGTAACAGTTCTAATAAATCAGTGCTACATTTTTATTTTTAGAGAAATCTTTGGCCAGTCCTTTCCGCAAAGGGTCCAAACATTGAGTCCATCGACACAATTGTCAGTAAATACTGATTGAATGTAATACTGCAATGTGATTGGGATTGTCAGATGGTGATGCTTATATGCACACAAATTAAATTTTTCTACTGGTGTATAGACAATGCATCATCTCAGACTAAATCATATAGTTCTACTTCCAAGGTTCCTTTCCTCATTTTTCTCAATATCACTGACAAAACCACTGCAAACCTAGAGACCAAGGATGTATTTTAGCTCTCTCTGCACTGACTGTACCCCATAGAATAAACATAGAAAAACAGAGTTGGAAGGGACCTTGGAGATCTTCAAGTCCAACCCCCTGCTTAGATAGGAAACCCTGAAATACCATTTCAGACAAATGGTTGTCTAATCTCTCTTAAAAATTTCCAGTGTTGGAGTATTCACAACTTCTGGAGGCAAGTTGTTGATTAATTGTTCTAACTATCAGGAAATTTCTCCTTGGTTCTAGATTGCTTCTCTTTTTTATTAGTTTCCATCCATGTTTAACGCAATGCCAATTTACCTCTTTGTGTACAACCTTACAAAATGGAATTCATTTTTTGCTTGCTCCTTGGCTAAACTTATTATTTATCCCCAATAATCTCTTCCTTTGACTTGTTCAAGCTACTGTTCCTCTCTGAGCTTTCTTTTTTTCATAGGCCAGCTTTCTGAATTTTATCCAAAATAACAGTCATAATCAGATATTTTTAAGGTTCACATTTGTCTATATTCAGCAGAAAATTCTCAATCTTATATAACCTTACCTTACCTT
Source organism: Psammodynastes pulverulentus (assembly GCA_025802295.1). Taxonomy (NCBI): domain Eukaryota; kingdom Metazoa; phylum Chordata; class Lepidosauria; order Squamata; family Psammodynastidae; genus Psammodynastes; species Psammodynastes pulverulentus. Next base: position 23,950,116 of record JAOYMU010000002.1, read on the forward strand.
GTATTTTATCCTCTGTCCGTATAATCCTGCTCATTCTCTCTGTTAACATAATACTGACCAGTTAAATATCTGTTACTCATTATGATACATTAACTTTAACTTTATAGGGTTTTTCTGTTTGAATATGTGCACAGTGGCACCTTCCTGGATTGAAATTCATCACGAAAACCCATTTTTCTTGGTGTTGTCTTTGCTTAGTATTAAACTGTTATTATATTGCCATTTGTACCTAAATTTAAAGTTCATGGGAAAATTGGTGCTGTCTTCTGATCTACAGCCCTTCTGCCCATTATACTTTGCCCATTGTGGTGCTTTACTCATTTGCTGGGTGATATGGACTTTTCAATACTTGCCAAAATATACGGTATTTTATTTAATTATTTATTTAAACAATGTATAATGCCTTCCATTTCACTACTGCAGCCCTCTGGGCAATTAACAATGAAAACTAAACAACAGCAAAACAATTCAAATTAATTAAAAAATAAATCACAACAACTGTCAAAATATTATGTGTCAGAGGTCCAAATATATCCTTCCCATTTATGATCAAATAATGAATAAACCACTACAGACAAATCAATCAATTGAGCTCACCAAACACCCAGCCTGAGAGAACAACTAGAACATTAGTATGTCACGAAAGACCAGCATACTTGACACAAAGTATGTCATTTGAATTGTGCAAAAAGCTATTTGTTATAGCACACTCATTACAAAAAGCTAACTACTTGACTAGGAATTAAAGTTAGGTTGGGGAAAGAAAAAACACTTGGAATGAGGAGAAACTTAATCTCTAGACCTTTGTTACTGACTTGAAGATATAATACAAGATAGAAAGTTGCATACAGTAGAACAGGGATGTCCAAACTTGTCAACTTTAAGACTTGTGGACTTCAACTCCCAGAATTCCCCAGCCAGCTAT
>JAOYMU010000002.1:23958254-23971170 GCA_025802295.1 Psammodynastes pulverulentus
GCAACAGTAGGAGGCGCCCCGCTCGCCGCCGCTGGGTGAGGCGGGGAAGGTGATGCTCTGGCCACCACCGCCACGGGAGGAAGAGGCGGCGGAGGCAGCCCACCCAGCCCGGCTCCTACGCCGCTCCCTGGGGAGGGCGCCGTTCCCGCCGCCGCCGCCACTGCCGCTCCCCCCGCTGCCGCCGCCACCACCGCACCGGGCTTGAGGGCTGCTTCCTGCGGCAAACTCAGGGCCAACCACCAGACCTCCTCTCCTCTTCTTCTCCCACCTCCTCCTCCTCAGGCCGGGGCAAGCGGGGGTGACGACGACGGCGGCAGCAGCGGCAGAGACGATGGCGGACGCTCGGGAAGCTCCGGAGACGTTTGGCTCTGGCTCCGGCTCGGAAAAAAGGTGCCGAAACGCTGTTCCAGTACATTCCGGCAGAAAAAAAGCCCTGTCTTTATCTATATCTTAAATTATTGTATTCCATTCCATTTTCATTTTAAATTGTACTTTATTCCAATTTCATTTTAAATTGTATTTTATCCAATTCCATTTTAAATTGCTTTTATTAAATTTCAGTAATAATTTGTTCCTGGAACTCTGCACTTTGATATGGCCCATGGACAAACAAACAAACAAACAAACAAACAAACAAACAAATAAATAAATAAATAAATAAATAAATAAATTTAAAAAAATCTTTTTGACGGAATTGTTAAGTGAATCACTGCACTTGTTAAAAAAATTGTGTGCTCATTAAATGAATTTTGATCACATGGGATGCTGCAATAGTCACAAGTGTTAAAAAATGGTCATGAGTCATTTTTTTCACTGCCATTAGAACTTCAACGGCTCACTAAATAATGCAAAAAAATAATGTATTGCGAGGACCACCTGTATGTACAAAGGTATGATAAACATTCCATCCACTATCAGACCTGTAGGAAGGATATTAGCCTAGCAAGGAAGTCCAGACCAGAAGCACATCCATGAATACTATCACTATTTTTATACTAAAATTACATTAAGAGAATCTTCTAAATCTGGAAATATGTCACTCCCTTCCTCACCTTTTACTCTTTAGAAAAGCAGGGAGAGTCCCTTCTGAAATGCTTCCAATGCCTCTTTTCGTTCTGTGTACTGGGTTATCTTTGGCACAGTGGTTGTCTAGCCTGCAGCTCTTCCTTCTGTCTCCCAAGGTGACTCTCACAGACCATTAAAGTATGCTTTTGGCTGCCTTGATTGCTTACGCCAAAGGCAGGCTTTAGTCTGGGGCTTCTTGATTGATGTCGACAGTCTCTAGCCACTAAAGCTACACAATTGATTATTTTATGAAATTGCCAAGAGTCCTAGGGTTGCAGTCCATAAAATAAAAAATAATAAAATAATGAATAGAACAGAACAGAACAGAATAGAATAGAAAAATAAAATAAGATAAGATAATAAACTAAACAACTAAACTAAACTAAAACCCATGAATTGCTTGGGCCACTCAGAAAGGTTTATTGAAACAAAAGTGATTGTGGTCATTATTACCACAATCATTGTTTTTAGCAGAGTATGCCAAATAAGAAATATCTAATGGCCGTGGTTCTTCATTTTTCATCTATTTTCTCCCTTCTTTCTGCTAAATGTCTATGGAGATTCTCAGTCATGGTTGTCCCAAAGGTGAGCTTTTTTTCAAGAGGCCACTGAACTTTCTGGGTTTTTTTTGAAGACGTTTCACTTCTCATCCAAGAAGCTTCTTCAGCTCTGACTGGATGATGGGGAATGGAAGGATTTATATTTCTTGCAGACAGCTGGTCATTTGCATTCTTTTACAGAATCATTGAGGCCACTTGGAGGTTTATGGTCAAGGTCACCCGAGTCGTGTAAATTTCCAATTGTGACCACAGCTCTGCTGTGTTTTGGAGAGATTAGGTGTTCTACATCTCACACTGTAGACTGAAATTTAAGAATTAAGATTTCATATTTATTTATTAAGAGCTAGGTTGGTGTAGTGGTTAAGGTATCAGCTAGAAACTGAGAGACTGTGAATTCTAGTCCTGCCTTAGTCACAAAGTCAGCTGGGTGACATTGGTCCAGCCATTTTTTTTTATCCATAAGAAGAAGGCAATGGAAAACCTTGTCAAGAAAACTTCAAGGGCTTGTCCAGACAGTCTTTGAGAATTAAAAAACAATTGCATGGAAGAAAAAACAATATTGATAGTACTCACCATCTTAATTTTTGTAATGTTTCTGTGATTTTTTTTTTACTAGGCAAAAACATGTTTCTGAGAAGTGATGGTATAGTATATAAATCACGAGCTTATTTTTGCCACAGTTGGATTACTTTTACAGTTAGATACCATCTTTACTAACAATTGTGAGGAAAATATTCTGATAGTCTACTGATCATGATAAAGAACAACAGGCATATTGATTATTCAATTTTGTAGAATGATTGTGCAATGTGAATGGTAACTTTAAAAATATATTTCTGTTCTTCCAGCTTGGAAAATAATCTAGATAGTTTTTAATATCTATAGTCCATTAATAATGGTCCATTAATATTAATAGTTTGTTAATAATGTATCTAAATAGTTCTTTGTAATTTCTTATATTATTGTGAACTTCTAAAGAATCTCAGAATTCTTTTAAATATAAATTAAAAGATGAATCCAAACTCAATGTGACTGGGGGGTTTGTACAATTTTTATTTTAAAATTTTATGTGCTCTTGGTCCAGCTATTATATAACTTTTATGAAATTTATAACTACAATAATCTATGTTGTGACCATTATTTAAAGTTCCTGAAATATTAATCTATCATCCTAAATTTCCTATAGTGTAACACCAAGTTGAGCAACACTAATTTACATATTTTAACCTAATTGTTGTATGTTGAATATTGTAGTCATAAAGGAAGGTACAGGGGATGTACAATGCTTTGTGTTTGATTCCAAAACATTCCTTTAGCATACAGGCAAACACACAACATAATTTGTGGCTGCAATTCATGAAGTCAACTGCATCTGATTTGGGACACACTGTAGCTGCTTTAATAAAATCCTCGAACACCTTTGGAGAACTAATTTAAAAGCATTGCATGCTCTAATACTTTTGTTTTGACGACTAAATGAAATTTTCATTCCCATGACATCATTTGGATGGTCAAGGAAAATAGAAGGAGAAGGGGAGAGTGAACAGCTTGGTTACCTCATTCTGCTGGGAACAGTAGGCCAAGACAATGACATGAGAGCTCAAGAATGGAACTTAAGATTTCATTTACGCATGAAGGAAAAAAGAGGGGGAGAGCCAGACTTTGGTATAGCTCTACACATATAGCTTTTTGTAGGATTTCTAAGATGTTACCAGTTTCTGTCCCTGAAAGTAAGAAGGCATCAGGCAAGTGTACTTCACTTGGCAGAACATCTATAGGTTGGTATGATACAGCTGATATACTGTGTGGAATTCAGACTGGTGGAACTAGTAAATACTTCAAATGTCCCTCCTCTCTTGTCCAAAGCCTTGTCTGAAATTTTGTGGATTTCTTTATCATTCTTTGATTTTATCATTCTTTGATCAATTTGGCCATATGGCATGTATATTGTATATATTAATAAGGACTGTGTTAAAGGAAATATGAGCAAGAAAGAGATTATGATTTTTTTATAATTTCTCACACAGCCAAACTTAATTCTCATAAACCATTTCTCAAGGACCGGAATGTACTATATCATCCTCAATCTGTCCCAGCCCACTATTTCTATTGTATCTGGGCTAATGTGAATGAAATTATGTATAGCACTCTTTGAACTAATGCACATCTCCTTAAATCTGACTCATTGCTGTAGAAATAGAAATTAAATGAGTACTACTACACTGTAACACTTCCATACTTTAATTTTCCATTCTTTGATCCAGGGTATTTTGAAGGCAATCATAAGTTTTCATATCATCCCTGCTGATCTCAGGATGATGAGAAAAGGGAACACCATGAGCCAATTGGTGCTTCCTCCATTGAACCAAGAAAAGAATTGGGGGGGGGATCCAACCATTCAATTGGTGCCTCATCCCTAAGTTATAATAACTCCCAGAGTAAGAAAATTATTTTCCCTTCACCCAGGATTTTCAGTTCATGCTATGAACTGAAAAAAAAAAAGTAAACTGTTGGTATGAGGATAAAGCTGCAGTGTAATCAAGACTTCATTATTCCTGCGTATGAATTTTCATTTAAAACTGACATGATGACACAATACTGTAATTTTTCAGTTTTTCCCAACAGCTGCAATCAAGGTTGTGAGTTGCAGTGTGGAATCTCTGTGTATAAGAGTAATGAGTGTGTGTGAGAGAGGGGGAAGCATTAAGCTCAGAAGCTGGGCTAACATGAGACAGTGAGAGACAAGAAACTGGGACAAGCTGTTAATATGACCAGGGAAAATCAACAAAACCAATTGTTTTGTTTCTTTTTTTAATGCAATTGTAAAACTGAGCAGAAACTGACCAGAAGCATTAAGATCACATTTGTTGATATTGTACAGAGGACAGAACCTTTTCCAGCTAATGTTTTATTAAAAGGGATAAGCTTTTGTGAGCTGCAGCTCACCTCATCGATCTTGGACCACAACATTTCATTTCCTCAGACTGATCACTAAAATGTGTTACTGGAAAAGGTGCTACCAGATTCCTCCTGATTATTTAGCAAATAATGTAGTCACCTGTGAAATCTACCAGAGAACTCTGAATTTAGCTACTCTAATCTCTATGGCAGCCTAAGTCAACATGTTCAGGAAGGACAAGGATTGGAGCAGAGGGGACATGCTCTTTCTGACCACATTGTTGGTGAAGTATGTTAGATTGTGCACAGACTAAAAATTGTGTTGGGAGAAGATGGAAAACTGGAACAGCTAAAGGTTACTAAGTTGTCCTAGTTGTAAGTGGGGGATTAGATGAAGACAACAACCTGATAAAATCAGGGCATGGTTATACTAATGAGGATGAAGATTAGTCTTTTAAGTTGGTTGTCTGTCTGCGCCCAAACGGCTTCCCATGAAGAATGGTGTATCAGATCAACACAACTCTGAATTTTCTGAGGAAGGGGAAGGCTGTGTATATTCAAATCCTCCTTTGACCGATCCATGGACAGATTGTAACCAACATTTTTAATACTTTTAGTAAAACTGGAATTCTGACTTGACTGGGAGGCAAGAGCCATAGAAGCTTCTGTAGTTGAAGAAATGGGTTTCTGTGATTGTGTCAGGCCTCTGAAGTTGAATTTTCTTTGTCATCAGAACATAAGTGCTCAAGCATAAGATGGCCACTGGCCCGAATGTTTAGAGATTATAATTCTGAAAAATTCAAAATCCTTTTTGCCATTTTTATTTTGACTCCCAAAAAAAACCATATGGGCTATGTCTGCATTTCTCTTTCCCATTGTATTCCTTAGAAAAGCTCCAAGGAGGCACTTCAACTATATAAAATGGATTATTAGAAGGAAAAGCACTTCCTGCAATTATGCAAATGTCCACAGACTGAGGGCAATTTCTCTCACTTGATAGTCTCCATTCTATCTCATACAAATGCATCTTCAGTCTTTTTTACTAAAACTATTCAAAGGATTGTTCAGGTCAGATGATCAAATGGAAAAGTCCTCTTCCATTCAATTCTTTAAGTAAACTAAACTTGTGATTAAAATGAAAAATGTAATATTTCTGCCTGCACCTGTGTTTCTTGTGGGTTGGTTCCATTTTCTTTATTTTCTTGAATGTATTACATGATAAATGAGTTAAGATTGAAAAAGTTTAAGAAATGAGACAATTGTTTTAATTGTAACACTACACATGAAACATAGATTTTAGATTTAAAACAAAACAAAACAGCATTAAGATGTGTCCTTAAGATTAAGAAATACAGTATGGGATGAGTGATGCCCTAGAATCCTTTCAACCATCAGGTCTCCCAGATTAAGCCCCCTTTCTCTCAGCCCCAACCTAAGTAAATTCTCTACAAGGTAGAAACAAAACCAATATAACCATTTGCATTTCATGTTAACCTGCAAGCCACTGAAATTTCATGGAGCCACTTTTAGTGCATACTTATCTCTTTGTTCTGCTGCTACCAGATGCTGATGAGCTTCCGCATGAATTCTGCTTTTGTAATTTGTTCCTGATGCCAAGAGGTGGCTCTCTAGGCCAAGTGACCTTTCTGGTGAGGCGGGGAATTCAAGCTTATTAAAAGAAGGGAAGCTGGGCAAAGATATTCAGACAGGAGCAGAGTGGCAGTAGGGATGTAATCAGACAAGCATACGAGTCCCTGGTTTGAAAAAGAGAGCACTGAAAAAAGGTTGGGCCAAGCACTCCAAGGCAGCTAAAGCTGTGAATGCAACCATCATGGGATTTCTGTGGTTTTGATACAGTTTTATCTATGCTTTGACTGAGAATCCAGGAGAAAGAGAGCAAACGGCTTCTGTACCATCTGGATGAGCTCATTTCTTTAAGGGCAGCCTGAAACTCCTGATTTCTGCTACTTAGCTACTTTTGAAGTAGTCCCATGATAACCTGTTACCCATCTTTGACCCTGAGGAAGAAACTGAAATGCTCTTTCTGATCTAATGATCAGGTGCAATTGATGTGCGTGTGCTCACACAGTTACATTTTTTAAACCTTACTTTTTTAACAAGCTTTTTTTTTTAAAAAGAAAAAGTTGATATTCTTGGACAAGTCTTCTGTGAAAAAATAAATTGAAGATACATTGGACAACTTCTGCTTGCAGTTCGTATTTGTTTGTGAAATTTTCACAGATATACAGACTACTGTATATTTTTTGAAAGACCACAGATTAAGTTTGTCTTTGTGTTCCTGACCCATATCTAATTCTAGTTCTCTGTAAAAACCAAGGGATCAATTATGTGCCAGAATATGGCTAGGCCTTTCCTTTCTGGCTGCCCACTTCAATTATTGGCTATGAGTCTACTAGCAATGTTTTTTTGTGCCAGCACTGTGGAAAATAAGAAACAGGAAGACAGAAGGAACCAGGAAAAGGCTTCCCGATGGAACGAAACGAGCAGTCTTCCCTTGCCATCATCCCAGGACTCAGTAAGAACATTTCATATGCTATTTCCTCCTTACTAACTGAAGGCTTCTTCTACATCACCTCTTAGTAAAAATTGAAAATTCTTACTTGATGAAGAAGTCCCTACAATGGATATGGCATAGATGTTGGGTGGTGAACAATTTGAATATATAAAAGTATGCCTTTTAATCTATCTTGTCATAGTCATAGTTGATTCTTATAGGAATTTATACATATTTACATGGAGATAAGTTCTATTGAGCGGGATGGGATCTTTTTATTAACTCTTCATAGAGTTGCACTGAAAATCTTTGGCAAAAAGCACTTTAGTTTTGTGCCCGGCTGGTCTTGTCTAGATATTATTAGTTGTAATAACTTACAGAGGAATAGCTCTTGCTGTTACCAAGAAAGCTATGTGGCAGGAACATGAAATCACCAGGCTTCAAGCTCAACTCAAAGCTAGAAGATACTTGATGTAATTTTTTTTCTGGCTGTGAGAAAATTGGAGTCATTCTGAAATATGATTCTTTCCTGACTACAACACTTAAGACTTTATGAATCAGGAAATGTGAGCATGTTTGAGGGAAAAAGAAATAAAGAGGGAGAATTTTGTATCAGTAGAAAGTCATTCTGAGAATGATAAAGGATAAGATGGTTTAAAGAACCTTACTGAATCTGTATTTACCGGATGAGCTCAATAGGAATATTTTGGACAACCTATTAACAAGAAAATAGAAAAAAAAAGTTAAAATGTGGATGGAAAGTATCCTCAAAGATGACAGTGGTATACATGTTTTGAGAGACAAAACAGTGCAAAACCCAATCTGATCAATCATCCTTATGACAAGAACTTGCAAATTCTTTTTTGAATAACGAGAAGCAGCAATATAAACAAATAATTCATATCTTTCCCAATTGAGTGACTACTCAGTTTACTAAATTACAATTTCCATAATTTTCAGCCAGCATGACCAACTGGTTAGAAATGTTAAAGAATTATATTCCAACAAACATGAGAAGTAGTACTTTAGGAAAACTAGCCCAGATGGCAAATAATTTTCTGACTCATATCTGGAACAGCAGGTTGAATAGATATTGATAATTCTTAGTGTTTTTTGAGATATTGTTGTTTTCCCAGGTTTTCTATGTTTTGTTATCAACCTGTATAGTTGCTTTATTTTTTTTCTTATTTTAACTTTTTTCTTATTATGCAAAGGAAAATACTCCACAAAAGATTCATAGCTCTGATTCCCGGAATGCTTGGATGCTCCTCATGAACAACGAAGTAAGGAACAAAAAAATGAATAAAAACAAGTCCAGAAAGATTAAGGTAAGCAATTTTAACAATGCTGCCTATGTTTTGATATTCTCCATTTTTGAAGATTTTGAAGTCCTGTTCCCACAACCTCAGTCATTAACTCAGCCAAATCTCCTGACTAGTTCTGGTAACATACAGACAAAAGTCATCATTTTCAAAATATAGAGCCATGGTCATTTTTCCTAGAATTGCTTAAGTGTACGAACCACAAGATTAGCACAAGGTTACACTTCTCCATTAGCCAGACAAACAGAAATAGGTGTGGCTTAGTTACTGCAGCTAATCAATGTTTAGAGCATGTGTTCAGGGCTGGCCAAGTTTGGTAATGAATTCTAGTTCAATTTTTTTCACCTATTCTTCATCTTTTTTGTAGGGTAGTTGACTATAATAAATGAGACAATTGACAGCTTTTGGGTATTCCCACAACAAATCCCAGAAAAGTTAATTAACTGTGTGCTTGACTGTATTGCTCTGTTTCTGACCACAAGAATATGGATACTTAAAGATTTATTCCAAAGCAGTATAAAGAAATAATATAATCACATATCATGAGATAGCAATCAAGTAATATATAGGAATACTGGAACATATAGCATAACCCTAGACCAGGGGTGTCAAACTGAAGGCCCATGGGCTAGATTTGGTCTGCAGGATGCTTAGATCTGACCCATGGGGCTGCCCTGGCCCACAGTGCCAGTGAAAATGGAGCTCATGAGGGCTGCGTGTGGCCCTCTTGGGCTCCATTTTCAGCTGCAATGGCCTCCTGCAGCCCTCTGCCAGCAAAAACAGAGCCCGGGAGAGCTGCAGTGCACGCGGCCCTCATGAACTCCATTTTGACTGGCAGAGTACTATCAAAACAAGCTACTAACAAAAGTGGCATTTGATCGCATGAGTAACATTGAACTTGCCATGCCCACCCTGGCCACACACACCCAAGGTCAAACACAACTCTGCTATGGCCCTCAATGAAATCGAGTTTGACACCCCTGCCTGCCCTAGACTAAGAAATACCTTGGGCCCCTTCTGCCAGTCAGGGTACCCCAGAGAGATGACAACAAACAACCCATCCTAGTAAGCTCTGTATCAAAGTTCCATCCCTTAGGGGTTGTGACTGATGTACTATGAACCATAATTAGGCATATCTGCTTTTTTATGGTCTCCTCTCACTGGATTTTGCCAGAATAGCCTGTGAAATATTTAGGATTTACACTAGTTAATTTGTACATGGGTGAGAGGTTCAAGAAGACTAGTTCGGATGTTACAGGTGATATTGTGTTCCATTTGTAATACTGTTCCTGTGTCAGAGGGATTACAAAATGTTTCAAAGCTGATTAAGAGAGGACAAGCACAAATTAATAAAATGGGTGCCATAGATATGGACAATAAGGAAATAAATGATTTTATGTTTGGACCTGAAGGAGTAGAACCTAATTATTGTGGTGAATTTGGGTTTTAGTTTGGCATTCCAGGCCTGTTAGAGGCTGCAGAGTCAGCAGAACCTCGTCCAGATATTATTACTCAGGAGAAATTGCTGAGAGAATTCCAACTGCTGCTCAAAGGTAAAGAACAAAAGTTACTACACTCCAAGAAAATATATGATGGTACAATTAAATTAAGATATAATGAATGTGAATAAGTTGATTTTATGTATTGATAGTATGGCTGTCTTAATTGACAGTCTGGGAATAAACCTTTTAAAATTCCTTTTACAAGGCAAATGATATAATGTAATGACTAGAGTATGATGGATGATGGAGTAAGGAAGGTTGGATATCATTCAGGCTTTTGGAGGCCCATTCACAATTAATGAAGAGTAATATGGTTGGTCAGTTATAAGAGGATTGTGCTATGAATTCCTAGGAATTTTAGTACACAAAAAAAGACACTGGTGCCCTTATTCTTAAATTGTGAGCTTTCATCAGGACAAATTTCTGGGTGGATTGCACAAAGAGATGTAGGTTTGCTTGACCCTCATATACAGCATGCCTAAAGCTGTGACTCATGCTATTTATATAAAATAGTATCAAACATAAAAATAAAATTGGCATTGGTTTATTCTGTTTTACTGCCACTCAAAATAGTTAGTAAAGTAGAATTAATTTATAAATTGATTTTAAAAGAGTATATTTTATTTCTGCTTTAAAACATTGCATTGTTAGGGATAATTGGCATTTGCTAACTTCCTAGCTGGTCTTTAAAATGTACTGCTCAAATTTTTCCTTTCTCCACCACTGCCAAGCAGAATTTTTAAAAAGGTGAAACGCTTTCCCTAGAACACTGCATTCTGAATAAGTTTACAATGTATAAATCAGCTCCCTTGAAACTGGCTTGTGACCAATACTGGATATTGGGGTGGGGTGCAGTGTCCCTCCCTTAGGAGATTGTTTAGATAGCCCTCCATTCTTTCTTCCTCAGACTCTGCTTATTTGCCTACAGAGAATTCTGTGACTTTCCTCCAATAATTCTTAATAGCCTATGGTTACTATTCTGAGAGTGATGTTCTATTTTTAATTTGATCTCACTAGATGGTGTGAAACTGCAATTCTCTAGTTAGGAAATCTGGCTATTGTAGTTCCAGCATGTCTAAAAGTAACCAGATTGATGAAGACTATAGAGCATAATTAATGAAGTAGCTATATCTCTGAAGAATATTGTAGCCTAAGATATCAGAGATCCCAAACCCTATTTAGGCAATACCTTCCTATGTAGAATTCAACAGGGAGCAGGGAGCAGCCCTCCCTCCCTCCAAACTGTAATGGTGACATCACTAAAGAGCCAATTGCCTGCATTTTGGATAAGAGGTACCTTTGCATGAATACACACATACACACAGTATATGCATACATACATACATACATACATACATACATACATACATACATACATACATACATATTCATCCATCCATCCATCCATCTATCCATCCATCCATCCATACCGCATAAACTGGAATCCAGAGAGCACAGGATTTGAATTGGATTGCATGGAATTCTCGAAATACATATTCAGATTTCAGACGCTTTGCTGCAGATGGTCCCTCTGTAGATACTGGCTTTTCAGTGAGGCTGGAGAAGGGGATGGCTATATACCTCTCCTTGTGTGATGTATGGAAAGCTATTGCCTGAAGAGCTTTTGCCTCACAAACAAATAAATTGTATCTGGCAATTAAAAAACCAAAAATGAAAATCAAGTCAACCATATTTTGAAAATAAGATATAATGAGGCAAATCTGTTATAAATCTTTGTATTTTTGACTGCTCAGGAATAATTAGGAAGCAAGAAAAGATCAACATGAAAACCACCAGTGAAACGTGCCAGCATGGAGAGGATAGAGATGGAAAAGAAGAGAATTTATTTTCCCAAAATAGGGTCCCACTAATAAAAAGCAGGGAACGAATAGAAGCAGCATTCCACTGCCAGACCCGGAAGAACATTTCAGTGGATCGACGGTCCCTTCAAGAACTTCAACTTTATTATATAGTGAGTAGCAAAAGGAAAGAAGTTGGATAGCGCTGCTTCTAATGCACAGTTCAAATGAGGCCTTACTTGTTTCATGGAATGAGAGGATGGTAACAGTCTTAGATCAGATTGCATCTGTGTGGACTCTCTCAGCATGTAGACTCTAGAGAGCCTGGTTTAGTTCCCTGGAAAGTGTTCAAGTTTGCTATTCTGAAGTAGAGACAATAATTGGAGCTCTAAGTGAGCCCACCTGTGTATTAGATCCATGACCCTTCTGGCTAGTTAAAGCCCCATAGAAGATGATGGGTCACTGAATCCAGACAATGGTAACATTGACAAAGAAGGTGATTTTGCCAATTCTTAGTGGCAATGGATCGTCCCCTCCTCAAGAAACAACTGCTATATCCCATTTTTGTTCTGCCTCCAATTATTGAGAAAGTGGTCAGCTTCAGAGGACCCTGGAATAAATTGTCTGGATCCTTTTCAATTGGTTTCACACCAGGGTATAATAATGAGAGGGCATTTGTGGGTGATATCTAGTGGGGTTAAGGTGGGGATGGGGCACCTCCCTGTTCTTCCTTAATCTCTTAGAAGTTTTTGATTCAATTGATCATGGTGTCCTTATGGACTAGCTCTGAGAATTGGGAGTGGGGGATGACACCAAATTGTAGTGGTTCTTATTTCTCCAGTGCCAGTTTCAGTTGATATTGTTAGGACAGAAAATATCTAGTCCTACATTCCCACTTTTCAGGGCTTTTCACTCTTCATTCTTTTTAAACATCGATATAAAGCTCTTGAATGGATCACCCAAATATATGCAGTTAAGAATCATCAGTACAAAAATGGTATCTTCATTCTTTCTTCCTCCTTCTTCAAGAGCAGGTAGCAGTATAGTGAGGAGGGACTTTGTACAAATCTATCTTGTATTTGTATCCATTCCTGGTTTCAGAAGCCCTGTTCACAGTCATTCAACCTTTGTTCATCTCCTGGTTGGCCCATCTCATCAAGCAATGGTGGGATTCTTTTTTTTATTATTACCGGTTCTGTGGGCATGGCGTGGCTTGGTGGGCATGGCAGGTGAAGGACACTGTAAAATCTTCATT
>JAOYMU010000002.1:23983227-23997060 GCA_025802295.1 Psammodynastes pulverulentus
CTGGGAGTTGAAGTCCACAAGTTGGACAAGTTGTCACAGTTGGAGACCCCTGACCTAGAGGTCATTAAAAATACCCCTCTTCAAAATTACCCAGCTACTACCAGGTGCTTACCACAAGAGGAGTCAGTGTCAGTCCCTTGGTAAAAACAAACAAACAGTTACTGAACTAAAGGACAGTTGATAACATCTTATCACTGAAGCAAAACAATTACCCTTGTTTAATACTATAAAACACATATAGTCTGGATCCACAATTTTCAGTGTGACTTACTCTACTGTCGCCAAGGTTGGCAATGTACAAAGTATTATCAATCACCAGCACACAGGTTGCCGTGGAACCGTCTTTCCAAGCAGGTTTCCTGCAGGTTTCAGAAATTGGGGGGAGGAGGGGGGGAAACAAAGATGAGTCCAAGTACTCAAGGTGATTCTTATAAAGTACCAAGCCCTCCATTACAAAGATGGAAATGTGAGTGTTATGGAACTCCACACATATAATACAGCAGGGATGTCAAATTGATGGCCGTGGGCCAGATGTGTCACATGCAGGCCATGCCCATCCCAGCTCCACGAAGGGAAAAAATGTCGTGAAACGTCACTTGACAGCAACGTGACACCATGAGTTTGACACCCGTGCAATACAGCCTTGCTGGTATTTTCAAGTGCAACATTCCAGTACCTTCCTTTCCTATCCAAGTTCTAAAAGTAGCAAACAAATATCAGATAATATTTTTCTCAAATGGCTACCTTTCCATACAGAAACTGGTTGATAGAAGAAAAAAATTCAAAATTGCATCCCCTCCAAATTTCTACAGAGATTCAACTTCAAATATATTGACATACTATATCCCTGATAAGTATATACTTACTGGCTAGAAGCCTGTTTGAGAAATTCCTCATCTGTGTGTTTGAAAGTATCCAAAACGCATCTCCTTATTGCTTTCTCCACACTGGGTACCTCTCCTGTTTTATATTCAAAGGGAACAATTAGACACCTAATCTGGAGGTTAATGGAGAAAATATTAGAAATAATTGGTACCCCAGCCATTCTTTGCAGCTCTCAGAGAAAACAGAAAATTCAACATTCACAGTGAAAGGAAAATTATTTTGCTTAATCCTGCATGACTATGGGATTAAGAAAGTCTACAGATCAGATTAATGATTTGGTTTTACCCAAGTTATCCTTCAGATACTGCTTGATACTGTTTAATTACCTCACACTCTTAAATCAGTGTATATCTTCCAAAGGATAGTATATATCTTATTAACAGATCCAAGTCAGTATGTGGCTCTCAACGGAAGCAGAACTCAAAGAATACTACCATATTTTCTAACCTTTAGGAAATTTTCTGATTAGGTTTTGATGCAGATTCTGTGCAGCGTATGTTGAAGCTCTAACTCCTCCGTGGCCATCAAAAACAGCAAAATATGAGACACGAGTTCTATAAAGAAAATACAGATAAAGACTGTTCTCATTCTGAAATTGGCCATGATACTGAATTTGTATTTATCAATAGTGCTGTAGAAATTGTAACATGAGATCCAGAAAAAAATTAATCTTTCCTGCAACCTATACACAGGAATGTTTCCTAGCCTCAGAAAAGCAAAAGTTACATTTTCCAGTTCCAAGATTTCCCTTAACAATTCATTTATGAAAAGATTCCGGAACCTGTATAAGAAAATTCTACACTTTCACTTCTACAGGATTTTTTCCCTTGTCCTCAATGCAAATATACAGACTCTCCTTTCGATCAGTAGTTTGGAGTCTGATCTCTTAAAGTTTGAAAAAAAATACTCTTATATTTGTTTTCTCAGGATCTTTATGTAGGAAGGTTTCTTTGCTTCAACAGATAAGTTAGTACTGCAGAAAAAACAATAGCAAACAGCCTGCCTTCCATTGAGGATCTGTATGCTGAACTGGAAAGAGGGCTGAGAAAATAACTACAGACACCTCACATCCTGGACATGATCTATTTCAACTTCTCCCCTCACAACGCCATTATAGAGCATTGCATGCCAAAAGAACCGGCTTTCCCCCTCTGCCATCACTCTGCTGAACACTTAATTCTCATAGCACTGTCTCATTTCTCATCTTTTCTCATTTTCTCATCTTTCCTACTATCTTCTCCTATTGGTTTCTTATGATTTATCAATTGTTTGTAATTGATTAATAACTGTAACTATGATTTATGATTTATGACCAATTACTTTATATATACATGGTGAGCTTATGCACCCGAGACAAATCCTTTGTGTGTCCAATCACACTTGGCCAATAAAGAACTCTATTCAACAAAGATGAAGATGATGTGCTGATAGATATTTTATTATTGATTACCATTTTCTTGCTGATATTAGTTTATATTGTGTTCTATTTGTTTTACTTATGCTATATTTAGATATAAGTGCATATTAAATAATATTGCATTATGATTATCGATGCCTAACATATACATGAAGACTGTGATGTCAAATTACTGTATACCCAGGTTTAACATTATGTTCCAAGTGGCAAGAATCTTTACTTTCCTGGTTATTGTGAAAAATAAAAGAAGATCATACTAAAGATGTAAGTAATTAAACAGAAACGCTCATCTGGAATAGGCTAGAAACTCAAAATATAAAATAGGTCATATATTGTATATACATAATTATTTATCAATATTTTTAATTTGGTTTTGGGAGGAGTTAATGCTTTATTTTCTTCCCAATCATTTCTTTGGGGAAGAATTTGTTGTCATTTTATTCAGAAAAAATTAAAATTTAAAAATGTGAATGTTCTGACATCTTTTTTAGATGTCTTGATTTCTCTTTTTAGTCATGCTTCCTAAAATCAGTGACATTTAAAAGAAAATATATATTTTTGCATCATTATAGCATTATAGAAAGGTAAAACAAAATCAACCAGCTGAAGTTACTATCCAGACAAGCAATTAAACCCAGGAGGAAAACACAAAAATCTAATCAAAAAGTAACTACATTACTCACATTTGAGAGGACAAAGGACTGCACTCTTCTGTGATATCATTCAAAATAACATGGGCATCTTGCATCTCTTCTCGCTCCCCTTTCCTCTCTGCTACATAACCCTTCAAACCAAGAATACCTGCAGAATCTAAAGAAAAACAGAGCAAAGATGCACCCATATTTAATCCCTCAGCATGTTTCCTATGTAACAGCACTACAATCAGCTAGCAAAACAAAGGACCAGAATTCTAACAACCATTATAATCCATACTGAAATTGTAAATAGTCCCTGTATGGTACTTCTGACTGAAAATGTGAACATGCAGATGATGCTAAGAAAAGGTTATCCAACTGCCATCACATTCAGGTGAAAAATTCAGAGACTGTGTTTGGGTTTCTATATCTAACCTGGGGCAAATTTAGCTATGATGCTCCCTGCATTACTAAGAGATAAATAAGGACAGGCTTCTCACACTGCATAAATCATATCTAATATTTTGGTTTAAGTTTGATTTTTGGACCTATACACTATAGCTTATAAATCATATATTGAGTCAACAATTTAGATAGTCAGCAAGTCATGATTAAAACCATGACGTAACACAATGTCCTAGGCAAGATAACACTAGGATGTGCACAATACAGGAGCAACTAAGCCATGTTGTGCCAAATAATATAAATTTGGCAACACACAAAAAAAGTATATGTGGCACATTGAACAATTTGGGATAGCCTTCAAATTTGTACTAATTACATTAAGTAACTAATCTTAACTATACATTATATTGTTTTTTCAAACAGAATCCAAGGAGGTTAAAAAGCAATATGCATGCTTAAATTTTTAAACATAATACCTCTAAAAGTGGCAGCTATGAGAAAAATGGTAATACTTGAGGCTGACTGTCCTGTGAAGGAATGCAGCCAAAATGTATGACAACAGCACGGTTGCAATTATTAAGTGAAAAAGGATTTGCACTGCTACTCTTAAGGAGGAAGAAACACAAATTCATCTAAGCTAGAGATACTCAGGAAGGATTTCATCTATGTACAGCAATTTGTCCCAGTCCTATGAGTGGCTACAAGCAAAACCATCTTAGGAAAACAATTTCATTTTTTTATTATTTAAAGCAACACTAAAATAGAACAAAAATATTTGGCTTCAGAGTGTCTGAAAACCTTTACAAACTTTCTTTTCCACAAGTTCTTCACTCCCATTCTTCTCTCCTTCAGTGGACTTCCTCTTCTTTCCCTTCCCATAGCTCACAGGAAGAGAAACTTGCTCAGTGGGATGAGAAGCTGAAAAACAAATTTTTGTTATTTATTTATTTTGTTATAGGCTTTATATGGCCACCCATCTTAATCAAAGAATTTTGTACAACTAATAAAATCAGTTCATAAAACACAATGTAAAAGCCACAATACACATAATTAAAAGAATGAGATGTTTTGCACACCGGTTCACAGCACACATAAAATACCGGTACATTAACTGGGCTGCAATAAAAACTGAGTGCCAGAGGAGAAAAACGCATGTTCAAGTTTTGCAAAGGACTAACAGGGCCAGTAGGAAACTTGGGCCCTGTGCTATGAAGCTTTCAAGGGGGAAGCCAGCATCTTGAACTCCACTTGGAAAGCCTACTGTGAGCCAGTTCAACTCAAATAGCAGCAGCATTCTGTGAGGCACACTATAATGTGCACCAAATGGCATATGCTGACACATTGTACACTACTATTATTCTGTCACCTAATTATGCTTGGGTTTTTCCTTTAGCTTAGATTGGCTTTAATATTTTGAAATCAAAAACCAAGGTTGTCACAAATTTTGATATTTAAAATTGAAGTAAAAAAGGCCTAATTGTACACTACATGGAAATGCAGGCCAATAAAATAAAAGAACAGCTGCTTTCGAAGATGAATTTCGGCCAACTACATCAGGGAAAGTGCTGAACTCATTCCCTGATTGCTATCTCTCCACAAATATTGATATCAGGTAAATTTGTGTAGATATTTGTGGCCTCAGCAACAGCAGAGGAGTAACCTCACCCTATTCAAGTACTTGATTAGTATAACAAAAACATGAACAGCGTATTTTCTAATCTGAAACAAAAGAGGAAAATCCAGATACATTTTACCTTTTTTTCTAGTATCATTTTAGACATGTTACCTGTGTGCATTTAGTATAAACCACAGATAATTAAACAAGTATCACTCAACTGTAACTCTATTAGAGCAGTGTAATAAATAGCAAAATAAATCTAGTCATGGCTCACCTGAGTTGCCACTGCTGGCAGGTGGAAGGTCATCAAATAGCAAAGAGACTCCTGCTCCTAAAAAAAACCCAAACAAGGAAATACACAACCCTAGTCAGATCTCACAGTAAGTAGACTTGAGCAGTTTCATCTACAAAAAACTCTGCCAAGCTTAACAGCTACTTAACATTTTATCCATTTCACATATAGCACTAAATCCAATTCATAAAATGAGGGGGAAAGCACAAGGACTGCAATCCTATATTTACTTAGAAGTAGGCCTTACAAAAATGGGTTTTAAATAGACATGGAAAAGATTACGTTCATTATCCATGTTAAAAATATAGCTTATAAAAAGAGGCATAACTAGAGGTAGACAGAAATTTATTTTGGTCATTGACCAATAAAACTAACTAGAAGTATGAATTGCTAATTTAAGTCATAGTAACATTTGGTAAAAAGTAAATTAAAAATTACCAGTGTATTTAGAAATTTTGTTTCAAAATAAAACTATCTGATATATCAATCAGTACTGGTAACAATATAGGATGTAAGTAGCAGCTCTCTAGGCTGAATCTGTACCAGCTAGCCTAGGAAATGAAACTGGGGGCTTGCACAATATGTGTTACTCCAGCAACCAATGGCTTTCCCATAACAATATATATTTCTAAAAATGATCTACCTATTTTTATATCTACCTCCATATAAAAATATTCCCTTGAAGAAAAAGCTTCAGAGTTAAATAACCATGGAGTGGTTATAGTATTTCTGTACCATATTAGCTGCTCAATCACAGCACAAGGATAGAATCAAACAAAAGAACGGAGAACACAGAACCTAAGATTCAGCTTTTGCTTTTTTACTACCAGTCTTTCTATTATTTACAGTTCCATTGTTGGAAAATAATCTTAGTTAAATCTAAACGCATAATAGAATGGAGTCTTGCTTAAGGACAGCAAAACTGGTAAAAATGTAAAAAGTAAAAGGGACTGGGTTAAATGCCTCTTTGCCCCAATATGACGCAAACAAGAACTCCATAGAGAATAAAGCAAGTGAAAAAGTTGGTACTTGCCAAGAGAAAAACCCTATAGCCATTGTTGTATTTTTACTAACAGCCAGGGAAAACAAGTCTGCAAATTCCTGGCCATTCGGTCCAGATAAGCCTACTGAATTCCCATGCCCTCTAAGGGGAACTTTGCACAAGGACTTAAATAGCTGATTGAGGGAATTCAGAGTAATATAAGACATAGACAACAATCATACCCAAATCACTGTTGCTGATTGGAGGAAGATCATCAAAAAGTAGAGATCCTTTCTGTCCCTCTTTCTCTAAACAAAACAAAACAAAACCAAATACAGAGTAATCTACTAACATACAGTATTCAAAAATATGACTGCCAAACAGAGCTGCAAAACTTCAAAGACCGCCAGGCAACACCAAATAGTTAACAGTTTTGGGCACATCTTTGTTTCCTTTAGCGGGTGTGTTTTTTACACATTACTTTTTACAACTTTAAAACCCTAACCCTAACCCTTCCAGCTATAAAACTGGTGGGAATGGCTGTTCCTCAGGATCTGGCTATTAGGAGCCACACGGGCTACTCAGGTGTTACCTTCCCCCGCCAGAGGTCACCCCCGAGTGTCAATAAGAGACGCGTGGATTTCCCAGTGGGGTCACAGGCGCATGCGCATTGAGTCGCGCTTGGCAGAGCGGGCTTAATTCTAAGCATTACCGTTCCGTACTCGAACGTCACTAGGGTCCTAGAGAGCCTCTCCTGCTCCCTCGGGAAGGGGGCGAGAGCGTGTAAAGGTCTCTTTAGTGCACGCGGGGAAGCTGCAGCAAGGCAAACACTGAAGGCTCCTGGGAAAGAGAAGCTGATCCAGCTCGCCTGTTCCCTGCAGACTCGGGCCCACTCCTCCTCCAGCATGGGGGGGGGGGACGAGCCCCAAAAGAGACCCGCCACTCACCTACTGCTGTCACTGCCGGAGGAGTTGGCTCCGGAAGGTCCCCGAACAGATCCATCCAGCCCTAACAAGGCTGCAGCGGCACCGGCCAGCGCGAGCCGCTCCCTCCTCCTCCTCCCCTTCCCCCTCCTCCTCCTCGCGCAAAGGCCGGCCTAGCTGCCAATCATTGGCATCAGGATGACTCAAGCGCCGCCTTCGGCGCTCAGGCCCTCAAGGCGACGGTCGCGCCAGAAGGGGCGTAGTCGCGGCAATTTTGGGAGGTTAAAATCAGCGAGAGGGCGCCTTCAAGTGGCCGGAAGGGCCTGAGTGCGAAGATGCCTTGGAATTGTTTTTTGAGGCGTTATCTCTGTGGCCCCCAACAAAGGATGGCGGGGGTAGCCCAGCAGTTCTCGCTACTTCCGGGGCGGTTCCTCGATGATCTCCTTCCAGGGCTTTCCCCTGGAAGAAAACCTGAGGAGGGCCGGGCTGCGGGATGCCTTCGGTGATCTGGAAGAAGAGCTCGGCCTTCTTCCGATTGGGGAGGCGCTGCAGCGTCTGGCGCTGCTTGTGGTCCCGATGGCTCCGAAGGTGGATCGTCTCGTATGTCTGGAAGGCTTCCAAGGAGAATCATTAGATTATAGCTCGATATCTTAGAATTCATAGATTAAAACCTCGAAGTGTCACAGCTGCTGCCCGAGTAGCCCGAGCTTCCTGCGGGGCGAGGCAAAACGAGTAGCACTCAGTACTCCTGGCTGGTCGGTTGTAGTTAGTTAGTTAGTTAGTTCACTTTATTGTCATTGTACCTGGTACAACGAAATTAAATACCTTCTTCAGTAATATATAGTATTAACATGTTACCCGACCTTTCTGTCGGCCTACAAAATTTGCCCTTTAAATAGCAAGTATGGTCATATTTGGGCTGCAAAAATCCTAAAAGTAGTTTAGTAATTTTTCAGATTTTTGCAGCCGAGGTGCGATACCATAATTTTAACCAAGTGACAGTAATAAAGCATGGGCGATTGACAGCAGCAAGTTGAAAGAACAAGGCAGGGGACCATTGCTGGAAATGGTTTGCTAAGAGTTGTTTTAAATTTTTACTTGGACATAATTTGAGTTACACTGTTACCACGGTGTAATTCTATTTCAGCATCTTAATTACGTTACATACAGATTTTTGCTACTATGATGTGCTGATGAGGAACTCTTAAAATGGTTAGGAGAAATATATGGAAATTATAGATTACTTCCAGTCTGTAGCCAGGTGCCCCAGTAGTTCATTGTTGAACAACTCTTAAGTTCACAATAAGGCTTTTACAATTATACATGAATTTGATGTCAAATAGCATGTGAAATAGAAAAATTAATTCAGGACCAAAGGAAGCTGGGTGAATTTATCAAAATTAGCAGCTAAAATGCCACTTGTATTGGATGCTTGTACTTTCAGAAGCCTGGATCAGCCCTTGCAGCCTCCAGAGTCAGGGGCCTTTTATTCTACTAAATACTCTTGGTAAATGTGCACTTGGTTGTATTTTTTAAGCATCAAATAAACTCTTACCTCCCCTAATCTAACAACAAATAAATAAATAAACTATTGCTAAAGTTTTTAACAAATGATACAATCACATTTGTAATGCAAATACAATTCAGTTTATTCATTGCTTCCTAATTTTCTTTGTACTATAATATATTTCAGAGCCTATTGGTTGTTTTTGAAATAAAAATAAAAATTATTTCATAATATTACATTTCTTAAAATAGTACATGTGAAGTAGTCTCATTACTTTTGAAAATTAAAAGGCAAGAAAATTGCACAGCTGGTCTAGTTATAAGAAAGATAAGAAAATGACTTCCTTGTATTTCCTTAACAGCACAGTGTCGATATACCCACTGTCTCAGTTTGGGAGATAGGATTTGTAGTTAAATACGTATGGAAAGAGCAAGTGTACAATGTGCTAAATTTCACTTAATTACATCAAAGTTCCATAGCAGGAAGTAGTTTGCTGATTGTGCCTCTACCAAATAGATAGCAAAATCATTTTTTTGCTAGTGCTGACTATTCAGCACTTTTCTATATATAGTGCACCTAGTTGTGATAGATTCTTTAGCTCAATTATGGAAAGCTAACATTTCCTCAAGCCTGTCATATGACAGGGGGGAAAAAGCCTATATGGCTGTAGATGGAAATTGAAAAAAGTTGCAGAAATGCTGCTGCAGGAATGGACGTCTGCCAGTGCTTCTGCTGCTAGAATTGAGGATTGGAGAAACAAAATTAACCATCAAACCAAATTCAGTTGATATGTGGAGGTGTAATCAATTATTATGTAATCTGAATCAATTATGTCAATTTGGAGAGATGTGGCCACAATCTGGACTATTGGTGCTTTGAACAGAATATTATTTCAAACCACAGTATGATTTACTATATCATTTGAACACACAGGATTAACCATTTCGTGAAGTTTTTCCTTATGAATTGAAATGATTATTTTGCAGCACATGTTTATTGCTGGTTACTTCTGGCATTCAAATAATTGTTATGATATAGCAACTTTTGATTAAAAAAAAAGTCAAAAACACAGCCTAGTATTTGCATAAATGCCACATTTATTTCTTTAACTGAACAGTGCCTGAAGTGTACACAAACAGTTTAAGACCCTAATTTCCAACACTCATAATTTAAGACATCAAGAAAACTAGACTCATTACTTCAGTATTGTTATTTATACAGTGGTAAAGGGTGTTCCCACAGCAATCACGTATATACTGTACAAAGCAAGAGAAATAGTCTCCCAGCATTTGGAGATGGCATCACAGGAAGAACTCATGTAGACAAACTAGATAATGGAAGCACAGGCAAAATAAGAAAAAATAAAATAAATAACTATAACCTCTGTTATTAAACAGAAAGATCTTGATACCGAATCTCAGCTTATGAATGTTAGAAATCCTCCATACTGTATATGCAATTGAATACACGACAGAAGAAGAGACAGTAATAGCATATTAAACAATTAAATGTCTTGTGTTATAGCCTCAGGTTATCAGAGGTATGCAATTTCCTTGTGGTATTTTTTAATTCTTGGCTAATTATGTTCCTTTCATTTCTGTTGCTTTATGATGATATTCAAGTCTGTCATGCTGGATTAATCTACTGGTAGGTGATAGAAATAACTTCTGTATGGGATAAATGCCTCTCTTAATTTAGTGTGTGCAGCTGAAGAAACAAACTGTGCCACTCAGTAAATAAGCATCAATTACTAGCGTGTATATTTTATGGAAATGTGTGAGTTAGTACAATACCATAGTGTTGTTTTATTATATCATATTACAATAACTAATTTCCCTCTTGAGATTGCCACCAAGGGTGTGGGAGTATAAGAAAGAGCAGAGTTGAAAATTTACCCTATTGCACTTCATGTTAAGTTTCCTATTGATAAGGCTCCCAAAATATGAACATAGTAGGGGGAAAACAAAGAAGAACTTTTTTTTCAACAAAGGCCTTGTTGTTACTGGAACTAAGTACTTAGTTCCAAAAACATTTTAAACATTTTTAAAATTTACATTCAAACAAAGTCAAAAGGATTACAATAAATCAATAGAGATTCATCTATTTCAGCTGAAGTCTGGATAGTATTTTTTAGCAACTTGGTTTTCTTTCAGCAGTGAATGAAGCAGCATCCTCAGTAATACAGAGGCCAAGAAAAATGGTTTGCTGGTGATTAGGTCTTCACTACCCTGTTATAAATAAGAATCATTTGAGGATATTCAGTCCAGCAGAAAGCTGCATTTTGCTTGATATATGATAAATTACAGTCAATTTGCTGAGATCAGAATTCACCAACTCATTTTTATCTATTATTTTTACATTCTGCTCAAAATAGTTCTGCTGATCTAGGGGCTTTGGGTCAAACCTTTGATCTCTTAACTCAAAACTCATGTTCTTTTTAGGTTTGCTGGCCCAAGAAACATGAAATAAAGCATGAGATCAAGCTTTAACCCAACGATCACACCATGGAAGGACATGCTCTTCAGGTTGGCTGACCTAAGGCATGCTTCACTATTAATCCGTCCCCAATCCATTCGAGCATTTTTTTCCTGTTTTATTTCCAGTGCAGTTGATAGTACATATTTATTGACTGCTTAATATAAAGAGCTAAATATACACAAGCAAGAATACTGATATAACTACTTCATTCATTGTGATAATGAAATATCTGACAATTTCAGATTTGTACAAGGAACAAAGACTTTTCAGGTACCTGATTTTGTCTCAATAATAAGGACATTATTCTGATTCTTCTGATTTTTGCATCTCCTGAACTGTGCTGGGTGGGAATAATATCAGCTCTATAGTGTAATACCAGGGGTTCCCAATCTTTTCTGGTTCGCGGCTCCCTTAAGTACTTCCGATTTTGGCCGCGGCTCCCTTAAAAATTATGGAGTTTTTCCGCGGCTCCCTTAATAGGTACATCCGGGTTTTTTTTCATTTTTTACTTGTAACTGCGCATGCGCACTAGCGTTTCAGAAATGGCGCGGCGCCCTTACGACGGTAGCGCAGCTCCCCAGGGAGCCGCGGCGCACAGATTGGGAACCCCTGCTTTAGCCTATTTAATTTGTATCCCACGTTTTGTTATTAATACAAATAACTCAAGGAGGCAAACAAATCAAACATACCTTCTTCCTCCTACTTTCCACAACAACAACAACCTTGTGAGGTAGGTTGGGCTGAGAGAGAGGAACTGGCCCAAAGTCACCCAGCTGGTTAAGATGGGACTTGAACTCAAAGTCTCCTGCTTTCTAGCCTGGTGTTCTAATCTCGAGACCAAACTAACTCTTAGCCTACAGGTTTTTTTTTATTTTATTGTTTAAGTTTATACCATTTATCCACCAGAAGTTCAATGTGGCATATGTAAAAGTTTTTATTTTTCTTTTCTTTCACAACATATCTATCCTGTTCGTTATATTGAAATTTTTCTCTTAGCATAGAAATGAGCTCACTTTTTTTTTTTAAACTCAAATTCAAGATTGGAAGAGTTGCAATTTTAGGAATCTTATGACAGGTTAAAAATGGCCACCTCTATTTTGTTTTTACACATTTTAATTTCTATTTCAGCTATACTTTAGAAAGAATCATCTTTTTAAAGTTAACATGTTACCATAAATATATTTCTTAAATTGTGCTAAATTTTTCGCTAACCAGGCTAGTTGGCTGTACTCCATTTGCTAATTTCCAATGCTACAAAAACAATTACTGTCATCTAATACATGCTGGTAATTTAAAGGGAGAGAACATTTTGATAATCCATTTAACACTCCCCCAGAATCAATTCTCTTCGAGTTCTTATGGGAAACTTTAAATATGACTCATATTACACAGGCTTCATTTGCAAACTCAAGCATACCGAGTTATAAGAAACAAGTTATTAAGTAATATTTATGGGTTATACTTGGTATGTAAAAACAATATAGAATTTATATATCGCTTTAATTTTAAATAATTATAATGAGTTAACCCTTAATCAGTTTTTGTCCTGACTGCCTGCAGCTTCCTGGCTTTTAAAAACTAGAAACCAAATGGCTAACAATGGCTAAGCTGAATATAGGAAAATGATGTTGTAGAATTTTCCTTTCTCATTTGTTCATTTTCCAGAAAAATCTTCCAGAATCTACAATTATCTTATGGAGGAGGATAAACAGTGTTAAGATATTTAAATTTAGAAGCTGGAGCAATGGGCGAGAAAACACACGGTAGTTATGGTTGATTGATTGAAGAGGGCTGGCACTTGCGTGAGGCAATCTGCGCTGGGATTGGTTGGTTTGAGTGTGGAGGAGGGGTTTCTCTCCCCCCCCCTGCCTTTTTCTTCTGTGTGCTCCTGGTGATGCTTCTATTTGCCTGACTATCTAGTTTGCCATATATATTGATGTAAAATATATTTATTTATATAAATGTCAGCGCTCTTTGACTTCATTTGGGAAACCCGCCGCGCAATTCCCTGACAAACAGTTACTTGCTTTTTCTCCTCAGTGGGAAGGAGGGTCATTCATGGGAAGAAAGTAAAAAAAAAGGTCAAGGTGGCAAATGCCCCATTCTTTTCTTCCATGTTGTGGTAAATGTGTGTCTACCACAGTTTTGAGTGGTTAACAGCTGTATTACAAATCTCTAAACACAGATGAATAACTATAGTGTCTATCATAGATTTTCCTCTGAAGTTTCACTTCTACCTAAGCAAAAATACATACCGTATTCTTATGAGTCACAGCAGGACAACACTATGTTCAGATGCTTTTGTAATCATGTCAGGACACAGCTTTACTCACAGCCTGTGACTAGACTAAGCAAAAATCAATAGAAGGCTGTCCTTGTTTGCAACAGAAACTCACCAGGGTGGTAGTGCTGGATCTTCTAGATGTAACCAAATCATTATCTCAGGGCTCCTGTGCCATAACAAGACACGGCTCAGTTATTGAACAAAAAGAAACTTGAGGGAAAAACAGGTAGCCTTCAACTTACAATCGTAATGGAGCAGGCATGAAATATGAAATTTCTCCCTGGGCGTGGCTCCATGGGCATGGTTCTGTGGGCATGTCTTGGTGTTCATGTGTGTCTTGGTGGTCATGTGACTGGATGGGTGGGCATGGCCAAGTCGACGTCAGCCATGACCCAATGCATTTTAAA
>JAOYMU010000002.1:24010139-24022316 GCA_025802295.1 Psammodynastes pulverulentus
TTTTCCCAGTTTTTTGTGGTAAAATTAGGGGTCTCGGCTTATACTCGGGTCGGCTTATACTCGAGTATATACGGGTAATTTACCATGTTTTTTTGTTTTGTTTTGTTTTTTTGCACATAACAATTTTCAAAATTGTGGACTATTGTACCTGTAATCCTTAGTGTGAAAAATATGTTCTACACTGTGGATATTAGTCCAGAAATTCTCAAACTTTGCTGTGCCATTCATGATAAATGAATTTATGTGATCCATCTATGAATAAAACTAATGCTTCCAAAAAACCATGGTTAGATCATTTAAAACCCAAACTTTTAATGAGGAGAGTGAGCTTGTTTAAATATGGCTTGTTCCTGTATTCTGAGTGTTATAACTAAAAAACAGTCACTCTCATTTCTCATTCCATATTTGAATTATCTGCTTATTATAGCAACCTTCATTATACAAGCCATCGTATTTATATATGAAAGTTGGAGCCACTCAGACTGTGCAGGTAGTCCTTGACTTACAACAGTTCAGTTAGTGACTGTTCACAGTTACAAAGGCACTAAAATGTGACTTATGAACATTTTTCACACTTACAACCGTTGCAGCATCCTCATGATCATGTGGTCAAAATTCAGATGCTTGGCAACTGATTCATTTTTATGATCGTTGCTGTGTCCCAAGGTCATATGATTATATTTTGAAACCTGATAAGCAAAGGTCAATGGGGAGGCCAGATTCACTTAACAACTGGGTTACTAACTTATCAATTGCCGTGATTCACTTAACAACTGTGGCAAAAAAGGTCGTAAAATGGGGCAAACCTCACTTAACAAATGTCTCATGGAATAAGTGAAATTTTGGGCTCAGTTGTGGTCGTAAGTCAAGGACTATCTGTACTTCAGGCTTTCCTGTCCGTATTATTTGGACAAGCCAACACTTAGCTTATTTAGGCAGTCCATAAGCATAGCACCCTATAGTGCTATGGAATATTATGCCACTTCAGAAATCTGGATTTTCATAAAGAATAAATTCCAGAGCATACTAGCTGCTCTGGTCATGTTGGAACACCCAAAGGAGGCCGGAATGCTGCTAATTAGAACACATGCCATATTTTTCACCAATCCCTTTTCACTTACGATGGTTTTTCTCTTGTAAAACATATTTGATTCAATTTTAATTTTTTTATATACCAGGGCCATTTCAGAAATTACTTTCCAAACATGATCAAAATACTGGGACTTTCTCTCTCTCTCCTCCCTTTCTCTCATTTCCATCTGAGCATCCTCAAGTTTTAAAAATATTCTGGCATTCCACTATCACAGCTCACCAACATTCAGTATCAACATAGTCAGAAGCCTCTTTAATAACAAGAGACAACAATCCACCTGTTGGAAGATAATTTATTAACAATAGATCTATTATTAAGAACAGCAGCTGACTCTTAGTAAAGAGGATCTGAGTATTGGTTGATGCACAATGAACTACCCCGTTCTAAACATCAGACATTTTCACAGACATTTTGAAAAAACTAAAAGAGCTAAGTTCACTGAGACACAAGCAAGTCAAAGACAAATTCCAAAAAGGAAGGAAACAAGTTCAGGACAGGAAGAGTGTAGAAGTGAAGAGAAAAAGAAGGAAACTAGTAAGAGATCAAGCAAAGGTATGAGAGAAAAGTGAGACAAAAATACCTAGTGTCATTTCCAAGTGAAATGCTATAAGTGGAAGGCAACCCAAGACAAACACACATACAGATACACAAAGAAATTAAAATGTCAGAAAGCATTGTTTATAGGTGTCTGAGAAAAGCTACCCAGAGAGGCAGCTACACAGGGATGCATGGAGATTTGATGAGACCAGCCATAATTAATTACAATACTGTTCTCTCTTTAATCTCTTAGTAGAAGGACATGTACACAATAGGAAGCCCAGACTGTTGTGTTGAATATTTCCCTTGTTTTCTAGATGAAAGTCTAATAGTCCTGGTGATTCAATTAGATTTTTTAAAAATCTATATTACCCGCAGATTAAAACAATCAAGGAAATTTTCATTAACCAGGTTATTAGAATTGTAATTTTCAGTATGAGAATTGGATTTCAGTCTCTTCCAACCTGTTGCTTTGAAGACCTGTAGGGATTACAGCTCTCTGAATCACTTGGCAGCCTGGAGAGTTGTAAACTTAGCACATCTGGAATGCATGAAATTTGGGGAGGCTGTGCTACAATGATTTCATGAAGGTAAGATTTACAGGAAAAAACCCTTTCAGTTGACAGTACTTCCCTAAAAAAATACAGCTTCTCTTAACAGTACCGAGCAATGATACTGTATTGAGGAATATTTAGCAAGTTTATTTTATCATATCAAACTACAGTATGTTCTAATCATCAAGAAGGAACAAGCAAAGTGTTCCATGCAAAAGTGCTACAGTAGATGAGAAGAAATATAGCAATAAGTAAATCCCAATGGCTCTAAAAAGGAAGTCCAAAATTAGAAATATTATTTCTAATAGTTATAAAATAATCCTTTCTAATCCTCAAAAGGTAAAATCCATATCAACTTCATCTTCCAGATGACCATCATAGAAAGTCTGATGTAAACTTTGTTGTATAAACCCACACCAAATAAGAAACCATTAATGGAAACCAGTTCTATCATGGTGCCTGGAATAGGCAACAAAACTCAGTTCAAATTGGCAGAAAACTGCAGATTAAGGAACAAAAATACTGCCACCAAGGCAGGAAATGCTTCTAATTTTAGTGAACTGAGCCATAAATCACAGTGGCCACACCTGTCTTGTCCATTCATCCATGGTATTTTCTAACGAATTATCTTTAATGACACTTTTGGCACCCAATTTTTAAATCTGAATGATTAATTAGGAGGCACTGCAATAAAATTGTAATTCTTATAGTGACCTCATAAATTAAGAACATACAGTAGTTCTTAATTGCATACTGATTTGCAAGTTGATATTTTATCCTTATTTATTATATTTTTTAACACTGACATCTTTAAAAGAAACATATGCTAAGTCTAGATTCTAGAGAGCAAACTAGGCCTAATTCAAATATTAGCCTAAACTAAATCAACCAGACAATTTTTCTTTCCATTTTCCACTTTAGCTTCCCTTGTTTGATTTTAAATTCTTCAGCAAAAGAAATCAATCATTATACTGGGGTTAAGGAATAGAGAAATGTTTGAAGAATTATTTACATTTGATATCACAAGGTAGCTCTTTAGATCCTGTTCTGTGGCCTGGCATAGCTTTCCTCCATAACATAGTGTCGCTCCAATGTATGGGACTGCAGCCAGTGGGACCAGCAGGATCTTACTGAATTATATTCAGTAAATTTCAATCTTCCTAGCATGCAGAGTTGGCAATTTTATTGGCTCCTTGGGATGCTTTAAGATCTAATCACTGTCACAGTCCAAGTCATGCAATCCATTTGATACCTGAATTCATACAGTTACCTCAGACTGCATTCTCAACAGTTTTTGCGCCCACATGTGACTGAAGACTTCCTAGGAAGCCTATTAAACCTCCCCTTCATTGATGGCTCTTTCACACCATCCTGGGGTTACCCTAATCTCCTCTCTCACCCCCAGTCACACGGAGAATAGCATCTCACGAAGCCTGCTTCAGTTCAACTCCTTCTGTGTCATTGGCAAAGCCGGAAGCAGGAGATGGAGGAGTTTCAGTATGGACAGGACAGGACAGCATTTTTTTGGGCAGATATAGGAGGGGGAGGGAAGGAAAGAGGGAAATGGGGAAAAAAGTGCTGTCTCCCAGCCCCAGTTCCCAAAGAGAGCATATACGGATGAGAGAGAAATAAGAAAAACACTGGCCTTTGAAAGAAAAGTTACAAAAAGCAACAACCAAGGAACAAAATGGAACAAAAAGAAGCCCAATGATGCAGAAGAGAAAAAAGAAAGGAAGAAGCTGGTATGTTCTGGTAGGTGGAAGCAAGTTTAGTCTATAGCATTGCTAACCCAATGCTGATTTGAAAAAGATGCATGAGAGGAAATAAAATATATGGGAAAGCTCACAAATAATACCTAGGCATATCCGAATCAAGAAACTGCCTGCAAAAACACAAATAATCACATGGTTAGTTTAAATGGGCAGTGGTGCTGGAGGTGGCAGTAGCATCAGCAGTTTTATCATGCAGGTCTTCCAAAGCCTAAGCCATACAAACAGCCTCTCTGTGCCAAGTAGAAAGAAAGCTCAAAGCCCTCTGATGAACACACTGTAAATTAGTAAGTGGAATAACAATGAGATACATTGAAATGTCTACGGTTAGTTTGGGGGCCTTTATTACAGCGCCTTAAATTCAATCAATTCACTCAAATTCAAATGAAGTTTGTTGTCAATATGTCACTACCTAAAGCAAATTTAAGCTCCCTCAGCATTGTGAAGATGAAACGGGCAGAGCCTTTGGGATGTTTGCAGAAGTCCTAAAATTAGATTGACACGTGCATGTCGACTGCCATTTTACCACTATTGCACATAGTTCTTAATCAGGAATGTTTGTCTACTATGCCATCTAGATCAGAAATGCCTACCATTTAGAGAAAGTGGAATTTTAAGCGACCACGGGTCTAAATTACAATGGCTGGTTTCTCCAATTGCAAAATGGCATCCATTTCAGGTTTAGGAGACAAGGTAAACCTTTGCTGAAAGAGCTATATCTGACAACAGAAAGATTGGGAACATCAGTGTCGTCTGCCTCTCAACAGGGCATTTTATTCCACATGTTGTGAGAACGCACCCATTGACTATAAACAGATATGTAGGAAAAGTATTGTCCTCATTTAGAAATTCAGGCTTTACTAGGTTTGCTTTTTTTTGTTTTGCTGTTGTTGCTGACTTGCCTCAAAGAAAAACTGCCCTTCTAGTGTTTTAGACACTCTAATTTCGTTCAATCTGATTCATCATCACCTTTTGTCTAATATTTCCTATAAATACTGCCATATGGCTCTACAGGGACTTCTTGCCAACGCACAAGGAGGACTTTTACAATGCTATGAACATGAAGCTAGTCTGAAGTTCTTTTGCATCATGTTATTCAACGATATTGTGATACAGTGAATAAAGTCTAAAGAGATGATTGCCTGCCTACTGGGAAAATATCTTGGTGATACATTATATCTGGGAACTGAAACAGGTGACCATGTCGGTGGACGAGCTGAGTTCCCAACAAAAAGTTCGTCGTTAAGTACTATCAAGATTTGAAGAAAGTTCCTAAAATTCTTGCAAATTAAAAAAGATGAGAAACCTGGAAAATGGGTGCTCTAATGCCACCTTTGCAACTTGATACAATCCAGATGGGATCAGATTACAACTCCTACTGACTCAAGATAAAAGTGCTACCAACAGTTGTAGTCTCAGATTGGGAACACATCAGGTTGGGAAAGGCTGCTCTTGTAGATAGACCTTTTGTTATTCTTTTCCTTCAGCCAAATCTGGCCAGTCTTGCTGACAGCTTTAAGATGCTAGCCATCAATTCTGTTTTCATCCATTCAGGCAGCTAAGAATAATGCTCATACAGGGAAAAAAGACACAAAGAGGAATGAGCAGCAGAAACCTATGGATATGTGATTCCTAGTTTTTCTTACTACTCTGGCAATGCTCAGAAGCCTCAACAATACACTTGTTATGGTTTATAAGAATTTAGAAATTTAAATTTTGGGATTAATGAAGGCTGCTACTTTGAGCAGCATAACAGGGCACTTGGCTAACAAATGTTCCAAATAAATCAATCCTGAAAACAATCACACTCAGGTTTCATGCCAAGAGCTACAGAGTTTGGAAAAAAATATCACTTCTAGAATATATAATAGAGTGGCCTTTTCAACCCAATTTCCTTCACAGGTTATAGAACTGGAATTCCCAGCATTCTGAATAGGAATTCTGGATTTATATTCCTATACATTTGGAGGGCACCAGGTCAGGGGAGGCTGAGATAGAAAGCTCAGGAACCAGGGATGAAAGAAACATTGCATGACCAGGATCAACTGCTTTAATTCTACAATGCAAAATCCATCATACAATTAGGAATATTTCCTAATATTAGTTTTAATCATTGATTTTACAGATGACTGCATTTCGACAAGCCAGGATCCTGTAAAACAGAAGTTTTCTTGGCAAATATGCTGTCAAGATTAGGGTAGGAATAACAGTAACCACTAAATAAACCTAGGAAAATTCCAATAATTATCATTGTTCTTGATAATAGGTAAATTTCCTATAAGTTTTTTCCTTTTATTTTTGCTTATAGGTCGGCTATTTTTGTCACTGAAAAAGCTGACATCTGGAAACATCTTTATATAAATTGTATCTACTTCAATTTAATCAAAACTAAAGGTCTTGGTTAATATCAGTGAAAGGAACACCATTGCTATACTTCATTTGGCTTTATTTTCCTGTTTTGTTTTGTTTTATTTTTCTTCTGCTAATTTATTGCTAGCTTGTTTGGAAGGGAAAATTCCTTTTGAGTAGAATATATTTTTATATTACCATCAAACACATGGAATTGATGCTCAAGGATATACATCGATATCCCTATCAATGTCTTCATTGATATGTGCCATACAACCTTTAAAAAAACTAATTAAATGGGAGAGTGCATGCTGTGTTCAACCAGCTCTAATGTCACCTTTATTTAAAGCTATGAACTCCATCACATATGTTTTATTGGCATTTGGGGGAAACAATCATGGAGGATGGGTGCAGCACAGTGTTTGTTGGGATGTGATCATTTGCCCAGAAAAAAAGGAGCAAAGAAAGCTGGGATAATAGAGAGGATCTTCTCCATAAAGAAAGGAGAAGAAAGAAAGCTGACTATTCTCAGGGAAGAGATAATCTGCAACTGAGGTGCCTGAACCATTTAAATTGTGTCTGATGGCCCCCCAAGGTTGCCTATTCCCTGTCCTTGAGCAATCATCGTCCAAACACTGCCCAGGCTGCCTGGAAATTATATTCTAACATATCTGGACATCAGATTGGAAAAACCTGAACTGGAATTATTTTAACCAACCTCTTTCCTTTTCACATTCCCTCATCAGCTTTGTTCTTTTCCATGATATTCTTACACCTTGTTTTGCTGAGATTTATTTACGCTGCTCTTGACTCACCATCATTTCCCCATTCACCCATATATTCTTTCAGAGGGTTGTAAAAATCATACATGTTTAAACATCTGAATTGAGATCAAAGTTGAAGAATATACTCAGGATTATTTGATCATAATAACTTGGTCTCAACTGTAGGAGGTACTGAAAGAGAAACTAATCTTCAGAAAAAGATGAATGAATGAGGTATCACATTGTCTCCTGTCTTTTGTTTTCCTAATAGAATAGCATTACTCACTCATGCATGTCTTTCACCTTAGGAATAATACATCATCCATTTGTTAATGACATTGTGTTATCCTTTACCATTAACCTCTCATAATAATGCAATAACCAGATCCAAGGAACCAAGAAAGGGCTTCACATTCCAACCTTTAATTTTCTTAATATCTTTTTTAAAAATAGGAAGAATCTGTAACATATCCCTACAGCCATTTTTGAAATTTTGGAGAAGAGTCATACAATAACAGAATTGGAAGGTACCTTGGAGGTCATCTACTCCAACCTCCTGCTTGAGCAGGAGGGTCTATTCCAAATATTAGCCTCTACCTAGGATCGAACTCACAGCCTCCTGATTGTAAGGGTTGTTCCATTCAAACTGCAGTGCTAAATCTGGAAACTAGTTTTTGTCATTATGTAGATGAAGGAACTTCTACATCACCAAAATATTTTACTACACATTGTTCCATTAGAGAATGACTGGCCCCTTGTTGAAAGATTCATGTGTCAATGCTTCCCTTTCATAGTACATGAAAATATTATCAGCTTTCTTCTGCTAAGCTGTGAGATAAAGTAGTATTTACAATATATGGCAAATAAATGTTTGCAGACTGTTGCTAAAGTAATTAAGCCACAGTCCAGGAGCAAATTTAAACACATTTTGTACATGGAAAGATGCCAGTCCTCCAAGGTCACGTAACTGCTAACCATTTGGGAGGTCCTAGGTTGTTTCAAGTATTTCCAATTATTATTAAATAATATTTCTTAAAACAATATTTTTATGTGAGTAAAAGGGACACATGGACAAGTGCTGGGGAAGATGGACCTCAGTCATAGACCCATGAAACTTTCTGCCAGAGAAAAGAATACCATATAATAAATGATTTAACTAATGCTAGGCAACTTCCTATGTTGCACTCGTCTCTTAAATTGATATCCATGAAAAAAAAATACCAGAGGAAAGCCACTAGCCTTTTCGGTGTGCAATTTTGTCATGTTCTTTTTTGCTAGCTTTGTCAGAACTTTGACCTACTGACTGTGCTAGAAGAATAAAGAGTTGGTCTTTCAGGGAAAAAGCTTTTCACACAACTGGGCACATACATATAGAAATATCATGACTGACCCAGATTAGCTGAGTATTCTGAGAGACCTACCGATCATCCTGAGAGGGCCGGATGTATCCTGAAGAGAGGATGTTCAAAGAGAGGATATTGGGGTCAATGAGGGACTCATCTCCTTCTGGAGTGTTCCGGATTCGACCTACAAATAGAGGATAGAGCATACATTTTATCTTCCCTATACCGCTGCAGGAGAATTAGAGTAAATATATTTCTAGACATCTAAAACATAATCAGGTAAATCTTTTCCAAAATATGAATGGAAGATTTTGAATGATGTATACACAGCTCTCTCTCTGCTCTCCATTTCAACATGATGGGAGGCAGAAGGCAGACTGTTGGAAGATTCATCCATATGTGCCATATTTCCACTGTAGTCGTGTTCTATAAAGTCTCCAGCATGCCATCTGTCATAACCATATGCAAGATTTTGAAGAGTCACATAAGGCCTGTCACTTGCAGGCTGCCCAATATAGTATGTCTATAAAATGAGATTATTCTCTAGGTCTTAAATTCATCATTACTTATCATGATGAGAACTGAAAAGAAATCACACTGTTGGGATATTTTCATACATTTTACCATACTGAGCTATGCTCCTCTTAGAAGAAAGAGGCCATGAAGCAATCATCTCTGTAATTTAACAATCTCTCAGACTCTGTTAACATAAACAAATGCATCATCCAATCGTCTATGCAAAGTTCCAGTCTATACTTCAAACTGTATCAAAGGAGATTTGTTTATTCATTACAATAGTTCTATTCCAAAACACTTCTATCCTATTGTAATCCAAAAGACTCTTGGAGGCTACAGAGGAGATACACTGTAAAACATCCAAATATAGGCTTTGTTTACCAAAATGAACAACTTGTCACAAAAAATATCACTGAAAGCTCTATTTTGATTTTTGTTACATAGCATCCTGTTCTGGAGTTTGAGACTGCTTACTTCAGATGTACTGTATAGCCTCAACATTGATTGAGATATAGAACAAATATTTGGCTTACCAACAACCAGCTCCCTCACTTCCTTCCAGCGGATGTGGCTCCCTGTCTCATGCACCAAGGTGACCGTAATCCTCCTCTGGATACCCTGACATCCATCATACAGAAAGGTAATAAAGTTAGCAGTTGTAAGAACTGTGTTGAAAATGTTAAGCAAATATTTTATATTTCTGCTGTACAGAGAACACAAAGATAAAATTATTGGTGGGTCTCCTGAAAATTGACTACAACTTTGCCACTTTGTGTTGAAGAAAAAATGTAGTTTTTTTCATAAATCTGTTCCTTTAAATAATAAATAATAAATAATAATAAGTTGTCATTGTACGTATATATACAATATACACATACAACGAAATTCACGATGCCCAGAGACCGGACCCAACACGCACACCCACATAACATCCCCATCCACACCCCCACCCACCAAAATTTCCCCACCCCTAAAAACGCACAAGCATCCATACAACAGACCAAGTAATATTACCAACAGCTCACTGATGGTAGTTCTTAAGTTCACTGTTAAGTGCCATTATAGCTCTGGGATAAAATTGCCAGAATGTATATTCATAAGGATTTATAAGGATATTCTTTTTTTTTAAAAAGTAGATTGCTAATCAAAGTTATGATCCTAATAAAAACAAAAAAGTATTTACAAAATAACAGATTATAGAATCCAAAAGTCAGCGTTCCAGGAAAACAAACTCCAACACCAAAACTCCAAGACAGGCATCTTCTCAAAGTTCCATTTTAATATGGCTTCCAAAGCTGACACCAAAAAGATTCTAGGTAATTGGTGAATACTATCCTGTTTTCCCATTCAGGTGGGACATATGAAGGATTATTCAATGAAGCAGCAAACACACCAAAAATGTTTTAAATGCTCTGAGTCCCATTTCTTCAAAGCCGCCCATTCACCAAAAATTGTATTTAACAACTCATTTTCTAGAATAAAAATGGTATTATTGTTACCTTATGCTTAGAATAGGGTTAGGAATTGGCAAAAAGAATACAGGAAATACCTGATGCAATAGGAAAGTCCCATGGCAAGGCATTCCTCCACGATGATCCACAACGGCTGGGATATAGCTAGAAAAGATCATTTCATTGAGACTGAATAGACAGTATTTTCTCCAACTTGTGCTTTTAAGATATTTCTGGATCTCGAGTTCCCTAGCATCACACCCTAATCAGATATCCATACTGGCTAGAGCAATGTTTCTCAATCTTGGCAACTTTTAGAGTATGGACTGACTGGAGAATTCTAGAAATAGTCAAGATTGAGAAACACTGGCCTAGAATGATGAGAATTGTACTATAGTAAAGCTTTACAAAATGCATGTTTTATTAATATCCATTTATATTGCACCAAGTAAACAAGCATACATCAGTATTAATTTGCTCACTTTGACTGGACTTTATTTTCACAACTTCATGTTACAATTCTTTCTTTATGATTTTAAAAATATGTGTTTTGCACTGCTCTACCCTTTGATATTAAGATATAAGATATTTCACCGTGTTCTGCTTTGTGACAAGAATTGTTCAGATATGCTTAAGATATTGAAAAATACACAGTGTGAAAATTCAATCTAATTTAAAAAAAATCTTCATAGCCTCCAAGATGTATAAAAGAAAAGTGGTTTGTTAGAAACCAATTCTGAGAAAATAAGTATCAAACAAAGTGATACAAGGAGACCAGGTTGGTTTATTCATGATTAAAGAGCATTTATCTGATCTTTTCCCATCAATTTCATATATATGTTCCTCATTTCAAATTCTTTGTACATTAATTTGCACATGTATGACATGTTTTCATTTGCAAGTACAAATTCTCGTAATTAGGTAAGAGATTACATCTCCCTCAGAGATTCTTTAATCATTCTTTAAAAAAGTTTTGCAAAAAGCAATACTACAAAATTTCACATCAGGTCATTAATTGTCATGTAGAAAAGGGAAAGTTTGAAGTCCCAACTTCTAAGATTTTTATAGCACTATAATTGGAGACTATATATGTATAGTAATGTATCTTCTTGCATCACTGTTAATGGCACAGGAGCCCTGCCTTCATCAATTCTAGGTCAATTCACTACCTCTGATGATACACTACCTTATACTGTATCATCAGTTTTTCAATCTCATTAGACTTTACCATCACTCTTAGCTTGCTTTGTGGACAATTAGAGTTAGGATGAGAATGTTTTTCATTCAGAGTCTCATAGGTTCATTATCTGCATCTGTACAATAGGAAGTGTTTACTTATTCCTGTCTGAAACAATATCGGAAAGTCACCATATACAACACTGAGTCAGTGATCTGATTCAATATAAAGTGCTAAGCAGATGCATTGAACCAATCCAATTCAGATTTCAATAAAGTTGAATCTATCCTATAAATACTTATATTTAAAGTTTGGCAATTATTTTTCCAGCATATGTAGCAATGTTTCAGTTGTGTAATTCACTTGGCAATCATGGCTCCTAAATTAGTTAGCAAAATGTAATTGTTCATATAAAGCAGGGGTGCCCAATTGGTCGATTGCGATTGACCAGTTGATCGCGAAGGGAGTGAGCGTAGATCGCATGGTAAGTAGCAGAAGCGTGGGGGGAGTGCACGAGCACACATAGAAGCGTGGGGGGAGGAGTGTGCCCTTGGGGACGAATTATTGTCCCCAGGGGAGAAGGTGCGCAATTTGGGGGTCCTCCTGGATACTCGGCTGTCTTTC
>JAOYMU010000002.1:24046917-24070988 GCA_025802295.1 Psammodynastes pulverulentus
GGAGGGAATGGGGATTTTACAGTATCCTTCCCCTGCCATGCCCACCAAGCCACGCCCACAGAACTGGTAGTAAAAAAATTTGAATCCTACCACTGACCCACACATATTTTGAACACCTGCTCCTCCCAAGTAGACTGCAGGCTTTTTGCAATCAGCCAGGGAGATGAGCAGCTGGGAATTGAGGGATTCCAACTAAACTCATAGTTGTAATGTAGCCTATATTGGCATAAAGCTCGGCTGAGCCTCATTTCTTAATCGTTTTGGAATTTCTTTTTACAGCTTTTCAAATATTAACAACCTTTGGAATGGCAAGTTTTATGGCATTTACTGGGCTTTAATGAAAGTAGTTTAAAGTACAAGTTTAAGGACTTAAAAAAACCTTTTTGGAGGAAATAAATGGCAAAAGGGTGATTAGAATATTGTTTTTAGAAAGTTATAAATGGACTAAAGTTCTAGATAGATTTGAAATTAATTATAAGAATCCCTCCAATTGGAAATAGCTGTAGTTTTGAAGTCTGACAAAAACCCAAGATGGGACTTTGAAAATTGTACCCTAGAGGTAACCAGAAAGAAGTAAATATTATAATTAAAGAAGTACACTTAAACTCAACTTGCTAATATAGAACAGAACAAAATAAATATTGGATTCCTTGAAGGATATTTGTGAACAATTAACTCAGAACTTAATTTTAATAATACTGTATCACATTATACATAGACTGTGTGTAAACTATATTATAGAAGAAGAACAAGCTCTACTGAATTAGAATGAAATTGATTTCAACATGGATTTAAAAATGAAATGCAAGAATGTTCTATAAAAAGAGGATACATTGGCTATACAAAGGAAACTGGCTGATGTCTTACTAATTAAGGACACACAAATAACCACTTTCCTAAATTAAATTTACAAACGAAGCTATTAAAGGATTTTGTGAGAAGAAAAAAGGAAAAGAAATCAAGTTCTAGGACATTATTTGAAAGGATTAAAAAGTAAATGTTATATAAAGGTGGTTTATTTGATTAATGTTAAAATAGATATTATATATTGCTACCTCTGGTAACCCTTAATGGACTTTGCTAACTAGAACTAAACAACAAGATTTAAAATTTTGTGCATAAATAAGAGAAAAAATAGGGGGCGGGAAAGAGATCATTTTTTGTAGTTTAAGAGAAAGTGATGTTATTAAAATTGTTCCTGTATGTATACTATTTGTGTACTAAAATGTATACTATTACTTATACTAAGGAGGAAGTTATTTCTTTATATGTTTCTTTTCTTTTTCTTTACCATATTCTTATTTTTTTTAGTTAGAAAGCTTTTATCTTTCTAAATGTAGCATTTAATAAAAGTATTGCGAAAAAAGAAAATAATGTATTGTGTTCTCTTCATTTACTGCAATTTAAATGCCTGTAAAACTGGGAAATGAAGCTACCTCCAAATAGTAAATTCTTTAATAATTGGCTTCTCCATTTAATGAACTATAGAACTATATGTTAAACAGGCTTGTGAGAACCTGGTGACTTTGTTGTTTGATAAACGTAACTGGTGAAATTAAGTTTATCAGAAATACCATGTTGATATATTCTAGGCATTATTCCTCTTGCAAATGAGCTAGGAAAGAATAAACAAATAGATCTACTTCTACTCCATGCTAGGCTCACATATTTCATCATAAAGTCATTTATTAAATTTCTGCAATTTGCAAAAATGCACAAACATTTTCATGTACATTTCTTTGCATGTGCCATTGTGAACACGGATATGAACTGTATTTTGAACACAATTGTTACGATGAGACATACATCCTAAAATTCAGGAAATTGAATAATCAAAGGAATCCTTACAAGTCTTTGTTGTTCCAGAAGGTAATTAGCCTCTTCTCTTTCCTTTCGGTATTGATCTTCCAGTTCCTGAAGCCTAAAAACAGGAATGAAAAATTGATAGTACAGGATCAGCAACCAGAGACAACATCCACTTTCCATAGCCCTTTCATTTTGCCACTCCAAAATGTCATTTGGATACATATATAGGGGGGAGGATGATGGGTTTTCTGATGGGCAGAGCCTGTCTGGCAGTCTCAGACAGAGATCTTTCCCATTCCTTTTGGCCCTGCTCCTTGGATGTCTATATGTAAAGTGTTTGACCTACCATTTAGCCAGGACCTCTTAATTCTTGTTCACAAGTTGTTTCATACTTTTATTCTTACTCACCTCTGTTCCATTTCCTGCTTCATATCAATGCCTTGTTTCTCTAGCAATTCCCTCTGGGCAAAAGCCCAATCCACTGGTTCAGCAGGAGTTTCTGCACAAGGTGTTCGTTCCCTCTCTTGCCGTGCCTGCTCCGGATGGTTAAATCGAAATACATGGCTTTTTCCCATGATGATGCGATTTCCTATAGAAAGTGGGAGGGGACATATTTAACAGGGATGTACATGGGGTTGTATTTCAAAATCTATCCAATCCAATACTAAGATAATACAATTTCTGTCACAGACCCATATCTCACATCTCACATGCATATAAGATGCAAGTCATGCAACTTGACTGCAATTCATGGTCAAATCCCAGGATATTTAGGATAACACAATTTTTCCTTCAAACAATAATTATTATGAATCTGTCATGGTCTGGCAAGCAGTCAGTCTGTTGCAAGGCATCTGTTAAAGCACTTGGTCTTTATGCTAAGGATCTACTGCTTAATGTGTTCTCTTAGAAAGTGAAACTACCTGATCTTAAGATGCTGGGTTCTGTTACTTTCTTTCCATTGACATACGTATCTGCACCTTCACAAGGTTCCAGGGTCACAACAGCTGTAAAAAATACAAATGGAATTTAGAAAGTCAAAACTATTGAAAATGTTTTATGAAATAGGAACATAATTATCCTCCAATGTGCGGGTTAATAGCGATCTCCAACTCTAAAAAATATGAGGAAGTGAAGGATAGTTATAGTAACTTAACCCTGTTGTTGTATGTCACATAGATCAACTACAAAATCTGGAAGTTGATACTCCTCACAATTATCACACGCCCCTTCAACTTCAAAAAGAAATATTGAGTATTATCAAATATCTATAGTACATATCCCTGGGCTGTGCATAAAATTGCTTCTGAATTTTTGAAAATTAGTTTTTTCCCTTAGTATATTTCTAAATATTTTATTCAAAATCATGAATTATTCATTCTTTGGTTGGTTTTAAACACTCTGCTAAAATATTTACATTACCATGACACATAAGTCCTATAATTTTGTAAGTTTTGGTTATAACAGTACTGAATGTCTATATGGTGATCATGGCTCGCTCATGCACAGCCCACTAGGAATAGGGAAGAACATCTGCAAATGTTGAGTTTTTCCATATAAGGATACCTTCACTGCCAGATTTAGTGTCACTTCGGAATATGCAATGTTCTTCTTTGATGAAGTGGCCACTAAGCACAATGTCTTGTCTCCTCTCACCATCTTCTCGACCAACCCTGTTGAAGATAAATCTCAATTATTCAGGGACCAGTGATTCAAAGCTGTAAAGCATTATCAATAGTTCATTCATTGCAAAAGGTCTGTTATATACTCCTAACAAGCAAGTAGTAAAATTCAGGAAACATTATCGTAAATAATTGTATAATTTACTAGTTCTTATTTTACTAGATCAGTTTGCTTGTTGCCAAATTAAAAGCAATGATTATGACATGAGAAGTCCGGACTAACTGAATTGAATGTCTCTTGGTGGTTATCTTCTTCTAAAAGAATTTCCATGTCTATTAAGATTATGAAATTACGGTTGAAACTGTTCAAGATTGCACCTTTGCACTATATTACAATGTCAAGATCAGGACCAATTCTGTGGTTATGCCAAAGTTCTGAAAAGTCACTGGTTACAAATATGCTGTCTCTCAGTCTCTCCAATCTCCTATGAAGAGTTGGGACTCTACGTTCTTACATTAAGCACCATCATAGAGCATACAGAATCTCTACAATCAGTCATGGTAATCATCAGAAGTACTTGCAACTTTATTTGGCTTTTGCATCGTATTTTCCTTCACGTAACAGATTAACCACAGATTGGCTATTTCAGATGAAAAATACGGCTGCTTGCTTTCTTTTCATTGGAATTGGATAACCAATTGT
The DNA here is from genome assembly GCA_025802295.1 of Psammodynastes pulverulentus. Lineage (NCBI taxonomy): Eukaryota > Metazoa > Chordata > Lepidosauria > Squamata > Psammodynastidae > Psammodynastes > Psammodynastes pulverulentus. The sequence goes on from JAOYMU010000002.1 coordinate 24,051,049, forward strand.
TGCATACAGCTTCTTGTCTGCAATAAATATTTCAATCTAGCCAAGCCATGTCTGTGAATCTTCTGACAAATCAAGCTGAAGAGTTGATCTGAACTATGAAGTATCAGGAGATCTGTGATTAGCTGCCAGACAGTTCAGGAAATCTGATAACAAACTTGTTTTTTACCATAAAATTAGCCAAAGATAGAAAACAGCAACATAAAGCTTCTAAAGTCAATAATATTCAAAGGAAATAAATACCCAGCTTAATCTATGATATACAGTATCTTGTTAAGGATCCTAGAGATACTGCTGGTTGATACAAAGCATCATGGGCTGGATCTTCTTCAAAGCTTTTCAGGTAATTTTCAAAAAGCTAAGCCCAGTGTACAAAGTTCAGCAGGAAGGATAAAAAGGCGAAAGGGTATATAAAACATCTCACTGACTATCCTATCAAACTGCCCTGGCATAGCTTCTGTTGCTTCTAACTTTATTACCTGGTCATTCCATCTTTAATGTAATAGAGAAGGCACTCAGACATCAGTGGATCTTCATTTAGGTTGACCAGATGTGGTGTCTACAAAAACAATGGAGAAGAGCGAACTTAGTCCTGCATCTATGGCCATGGAGAGATGTAACCATATTTTCCTATCATATCCACTTCATTGAGAACAACCTGGGTCATAGCATCAATCCTTTGGCTGTTATAAAAATGAACCACTCCCTAACTTGTCATTTCAAGCTGCACACTTTATTAAAAACAAAATATGCAACTGACATTGAAAAAACAATCTAGAGAAATTAGTATGACGAATTCCATTCCAGATCAAACACACCAAGCTAAATAGGAAACATTCAACCTCCTTCCCACAGTGACACTTGCTTCCCTGAAAACCTTTCACCATATTTTTTCTTCCTTTTTAAAGATCCATATAAAGATCTAAAGAATTATATGTTTAGGATTAGATTTAACTCTGCCCCTCAGCATGTTCCCCTATGAATAGGATTTCACAGAGTTACTTTTTTTTTAAAGGACAGGAATTATATCACAGAGGTTTCCCCTCAACTGCTTAGAGTAGTTGACAGCAAGAAGGATAATCAAAATTTCTATTGGCTCAAGGGCTGCACAAGATCTGGCTGGCATGCTAAGTGTCACACTCCAAAAATGGGTGCATAATTTTTCCTTATTTTAATACTTTATTTTATATTTTTGAGGAGTATCAGAGTTAAGCAGCTGGTATATTTCAAAGTGCTTATGATCAATATCTAGAAAAAAAAGCATCCAACCTTTTTAGGAGAAAATACCCCCAAGGTACCACCATCTTCTCTCATAGCCACTCCCATTTCTGCTAGCAAAGCTTCTCTGAAGAAGGAAGGAAAGAAGGAAGGAAGATTTATTTTTTGAAAATTTGACTAAAACAAGATAACATAGTAAGATGATTTAGAAATAAGAGCCAGCAGGATCAAGTAAGACATTTTCTGAATTTTTGACATGCCGAGACCGAAAGATTTGCTATCACTGGTATCGTTAGACTTCAACAACTCTGTCCAACAGTTGACATGCTTTTAATTCATTTAATAAACTAATCTTTAAAGGAAATCTCAGACTTTCTACTCACCACAGCTAATTTACAGATTGAAACATTGTTCATGTGATGACTGTTCTAACTCGAATTTTAACAGGAAATCATTATGTTATAGTGCCATCACATCAGATATTTTCTTGTCACAGTTATAAAGGGTGATGTGGATACCCTTCCTGAAATGATGTTGAACTGGAGGGTATTCCATTCAGCCCCTCAAAAACTCTTTTATTTTATAAAATAATGCTTCAGGTAGCATTTTCAGCCAGCAGCTATAAAAGTAACAGTTAGCTATCAAAAGAAAAAGATATTCTGATAAAATGTTGAGCCTTGTGGCATTAACAATGTTCTAGACTAGACTAGCTGCCTTATTCTTACCTCTCCATACGAATTGCTTCTGTTCTACGCAGTTTTTCTTCCCATGTTTCATTCAGCTCCGCAATTATCTTCTCTGTTTCCTGCAGAGTTCAAGTTAAATAAGAATGTTTCATGACTGTCATCTGATTAAACCAAAAATATTTTGACTAAAATACATTAGGGTACTGTTACTCTACAAAGCCTTCGGCAATCTGATATTCTCTAGATGTCTTAGAACAGATTTCTGCCAGGAAACTCTAATTTATCTGCATCTTAATCTTGGTAGATTGGGGAACAATATTATTATGGTGTTACACTTCTATTGTATACAAATTCTAAATGAAGCCATACAGTTAGAAGACACAAATCAGTCAAATAAACTAAGGCTGTTTAAATTGTATGTATGCATGTATTCAATTTATGAGCTACCCAACAATATATAACTATTAAAACAAAATAAAACAAGATGGGGGATCTGGGCATCAGCTCCAAATAATACACAACCTTATTGAACAAAGGACTCCATCCCTCATAACCTAGGACCTGGGAGTACAATCAGGTCTTCATCACAGCATGTCAATACATAAACAACTGGCTTTAAAGATTAGAAACAAGACTGTTGCTGTAAATCCTGTCAATGAAGTTAAATCTAGGAGATTACGATTGTGCAAATATTATTTTAATTGTAATTGTAAATACATTGTGCTGTATATTGATTTTAATGCTTTTGTGTCATTTTAACTGCTGCTTAATTTTTATGTTAACTATATTTTTATTGTGGTTTGACTATATTGGGAGAGTGCATTATAAATAATTCTTTATCAGCTTCTTGCTGAAAATGGAAAAAACCCTTGAAATGATTATTGCTGGATTTGATGGTTGAAAAAAAATTGAATGAGGAGCTAATAGGATTATTATAATGTTAAGGAGGGTAGAAGGATAAGAAGTTTGTTTGTAATTGATATAAAGACAAATGGAAGTTATTTCTTTTTTCTCCTTTCTGCACTGCACTGTACTCTTTTCTGCACTTTTTAATTTTAAAAAGAATAAGGTAATTCAAATTATTATAATTGGAATAAATGTCATGCTGGAATCTAATAATACTTTCCACCACATTTCCTCCATATTTTTACAGTACAAACACGGTTTTCTTCATAATGGCTCTTACCTTGAGTCTTTCAATGGCTTCTTCACTACCCGGAGCAAACATGATGCGCTCATGTAGACTATTGACTGAGGCAGCTCGACTGGACAAAGCGGAGAGTGAAGAGGATGGGCTCATTCCTACCAAGGCATTGGTCACTGTGGAGAGATTGTCATTCCGTTGACTCAAATCTGCCACTCTACGATTATCATTATTGTTCTCAAAGTCGGACATGTCTATGGGGTTCAAAGGGGGAGAAAGAAAAGGGAAAGAAACAAGACAAGAAGAAGGAAGGAAAGGATAGAGAAAAGAATTGCAGTTGGGAAATAGCAACATGATGCAATGAGGAGAAAGATAGAAATTCAACATAGAGATATGCAGACAGTAATGTAGCTGGAAGGGACAGGGCTGGAACTTCATATTAGCTGGAGCGTTCACATTACGCACTATGCAACCTTTCTTAAAACTGGAACAGCAGACTGCTGATTCCTGTGCTTTGGGGGAAATAGGCAGCATTTTTTAAAAAAAAAGAAACTCTCAGATATCATTACAAAGCCATCTTGTCTAATAATATGCTAGGCAGGAAGAATCGGTGACCACATCCACTAAGGCCATGCATGAGGTATCAAAATTCCATACCACATTAATTATTTATTTGTAATCATTCATTCCAGTGCCATTTGAAAAATGGAAGATATTTTTACATTTTTGAGGCATTGAGTTGAAAGGTGAACTTAAAAATAAAGAGGGGGGGAAGGAAATGGGCAAATAGGAGTGAACTTCAGTTCAGAATATGATGATGATGATATACCAGCTTGGTCTAATTGGTTACAACATCGGGCTAGAAACTGGGAGACCCTGAGTTCTAGGCCCACTTTAGTCACAAAGACAGCTGGGTAATCTTGAAAACCAGTCACTTTCTCTCAGCCCTAGAGAGATGATGGCAAATCACTTCTGGTAGTTCAAAACCTTGCCAAGAAAACTGCAGGTGCTTGTCCAGACAGTTTTTGAGAATTAGATACAATTGAACAGAAGAAAAAAAAAACACCTCTAATTTATGATGCATTTGCATAAAGATGCTGCCGGTAGGAAAGGTCTTGAAATAGACTAATTCAGAAATTTCTTAAGAATGATGATGCTGAAATAAGTAGAAATGCCAATCTAATACAGGAAATATTTTAAAAAAAGCTATGTTTGTCATACAAGATGCATGCTCCTGTAAAAGCTAAATAGACTTTCTCCTCTAACTCATCTCTAGAATGTCCTTCCTTCTGCAGGTTTAACTGAGAATAACAATATAATTTCAGCCTCCAATTAGCATTTAGTCATTTAAAACATTTCTATACCACTACTCATTAAAAGCCATCTTGACAAATAGAAGTTAAAAAAAACAAAAATCACGACTACAGTATTTTGATCCAACATTCTCAGAGAAAAAAAGAATAGTAATTGGTTACCTAATAGGATATTCCTTGTTTGGATGGTTCTAAAAATATTTTTCTTAGACAGTTGTCCATGAAATTTCATACAGATTTCAAATAATATTGTTTTCCCACTATTTCTTTAATCTTGGTTTTTTAAAATATCTTTACATCTCTTTAGGATTTTAAAATCAATATTCAATATTTTTTGACTGGTAGTACTGTGAACTACTTATTTAAAAGGATCCTCTGATTTGTACAAATCAGATTAAAATGGATGAATCTGTAATGTTCAAAACTGTAAGATGATGCCCCAAATTATAACACTTTTGATATTTTTTTCTTATTTGCACTTCTTAAACTAGATAGATGAGGGAAACAGTGATATGCACTTTACTTATAATATCAGAATGGACATCACATATTTGAGATATATAATGAAAAAATTGAGTTTTACAAGGCAGAAATCTCATTTTATCAATAAAAAACAAAATTTCCCTCAAATTATGCAGCTCCTAGTGACACGTTGATAAGGAAGTACTCTTATTTTTTTCTCCAGAAATTGTTTTGACTTCCCACTCTAGCCAAAGCCTATAATCCCCAGATAGTCCTGCATCCAAATCCTCAGTAAACCCTGGTTAGCTTTCAAATCAGCTAAGGTTAAGTAGGCGCTGCTGCCACCTGCTAAGGGTGTGTGTGTGTGTGTGTGTGTTTGCATGTGCACACACGCATGGGAATGGACGGGAGTGTGTACAAAGGTGTGAATATATGCAGATAAGACATATGATAGATAGATGACATAAATAGAGAGAGATGATAGATGAATAGATAGATAGATAGATAGATAGATAGATAGATAGATAGATAGATAGACTCTCTTGCACTTTCTGACAACCCTTTTTATTCAACTAGATATTGTAATTTTCAAACCATCTTGGCACATGGAGGGGCAAGAGTGAAAATAAAATAGATATCAATTAATTGGGAATGGACATGGGAAAAGTGTAGATCTCTGACCAGGACTAATTGGGTTAAAATAACAGAGTCCCAGACAAGTTATAAGAATCTGCAGTCAAAGTTTAAAATTTCAATTCCATACATCATGTATTTAAATTATATTTGATTTTACTTCGTAGATTAGAGTGGGAGGGGACAGATCCTATGTGGTTCCACGGGGAAGATAGGCCTGGATGTGGGCAGCTGGAAAGTTGTTTGCCAATTTGATCAGAGCGTAGGCTGAACTGCTCAAAATAGAGGCAGAGGCTCCAGGCCTTCTAACATGCCAGCAAAAGCCAGATTGCTTTATCAAATGCAGTCAGCAACTGAATTACTCCCACAGTATTGCTAGTAGATACAATTGCTACTAGAAGGGCCAAACAGGATCACTGGTAATACTTAAGCCAATAGTGGCTAAAGCAGATATTTTAGTGCTTTGGAGCCGGGTATTTCCTTTCCCTAGCAGAACAAATTCATTTGATCCAGCTCCAGCAGAAGCAGCAACAGAGATAGCAGCAGCACAAGCAGCAGGACACATAGTTACAGCATAGAGAAAGGAACCTCAAGAGCAAACGTTTCTGGAGTCAAGGAGATGGAATAAAGTTTATAGGATCACCAGATAATAAAAAACAACCCGGCTAAAGTGGAATGCTGCAGTGCCTTAATTCAAACACAACAAGGCCTAGAATATATTTGAATATTAAGTTGATTTTTTTCTATGTATACAGCAAGTTCGGGGGGAAAAAATCTCTCTAAAGCATGTTCTGGAAAGACCTGTGGGTGTCCTTGAACATTTTGAAGGAGAGAAATGCCATTTTTGTGGAAGAAGTATTTAGTATTTTAATATGAACACTAAAACTCAACAAACCAGTATCTTGCCACACTTAATAGCAGCAGTTTCCATGGATTGTTTGTATTTAATAATATGATTGGATTCCTGTAAAGACCCACCTCTGCCCTTTGAAGAAGGTATATATAAACCATTTCAACACCTGCCCTAAAATGAAAAGGTTCTCCCAACATTTGCTATTGAATTCATTTCTCATGCTGTACTTCTGTTCCTTTGCTTTGACTGAGTTTGTCAAAAGCATTGAAGCACACAAAATACCAGCCATGGGAAATACACACATTTAGGTCCTCCTGGAACAGGATTAGCTAAGAGAGATAGGAGAAGGGAGTGGGAAGACAAAGAAAACAAGAGTAGGTTTATCTTGTAGGAATAAAGAAACAGCACCTGAGAGCCTTTCCACAAATCCAGAAACTTTGAGGCTTACCCTTTGGGTTTTACATAACTAGCTCACTTCTTTTTTTTTAATGTAGTGCAGCCTCCTTACAAAGGGGCAGCCTTTCCCTGATTATATTTTACACGGGGAGATGTGTGATTCCATACTATAAAGAGTTACCACATAAAGTGCAAGCAAAAGAATGTGGATAAAATAATTGGTAAAAGAGATAATAAATTCATGAGAAGGGGAGGAAACAACTACACTCATTTCCATCAATAACATGGCTATTATCCCATGAAGAGTCATGCCATTCATTTAGCTACCGTTGATTTAGTTGGGATAATCATATCTTCTTAGCCATAAAAAGGTTGTGCTTAGGAGTTACAGGCAAAAATAAATAAATCCCAGAACAAAATTTGGATCTCTTGATATAACAGAGCAACAAGATGTTCAAGCTGCTTATTGCCCCAATAAGGAATTGACTGGAAAGGCCATGAGATGCATATCCTTCATTATCAAACAATTCCTTCCTTATTCACAGCTAAGGAAGTGCACACTGCTGTAGGCTGTAAAAACAGAAACAATTTTTCTGATTAGGGTGTTAGGGGATTTAAATAAATCCTATCATCAATTATGAAACATTTTAAATAATTTTATATCACTATGGATGATCATAATTGCTCAGAAGTAGAGGTGTTGAGGGATAATGAAGATTATGATTGAAAGAGCCCATGGTTGTAGACCACTGAACAGTTGGCAAAGCTTTCAAAATATGTTAGGATAACAAACTGCTAGAATTTGTATTCATCATGTCCTTTAGAATTGGGGTATGTTAGCTTTATGAACCTTAACACAGGCACTATAATGTGTGAAATTGTTCTTGACACTTCATGGTTGTCTAGTGGGCTTTGAGACTATGAACTGAAAGCAGGAACCATGTGGAGGTTAGATCTGCAACTAGAAGAAGTAAACCGAGAAAGACAAGACGTAGACACACAGGTCAGCCTTAGCCCAATCCAAAGCACGGATACTCAACATACTATCTATGATATCTCCCAGGCCTTGGGAATACAAAAGGTCTCTCAGGCGAGCCACTTCATCTTTAAGTTCTCTGATCAGCTTGTTGTTGGGATCCTCATTAATGACAGCATTGCATCTGATTTGCTTAGCACGATCTGCGTATCTGTGGGGAAAATACACATTCTAAACAAAGTAAGGTCTGCTGAAAATGCCATATAGAATGTGAAATATATATAAGAGAATTTTAAGATTATCTATTTTACCAGGGCACAGAAAACTAAGCTATTTCTCCTGAAATGCAGTAAATATTCTCGCTCAATCAAGTAAATAAACAAGTCACATCCCATACATCTCAGTCAAAACTGGCCCATGGTTAGACGGTGTTTCTTTCTGTCACCTATCTCTTCCATTCCCCAGTTAAAATCTGGACCACAGAACACTTAGGATTTTTAACACTAGCCAATATTTATATTTCTAAGCCTGAAAATACAAAACTCTTCTAGAAGAGACTTTCCAGGCATTGGTTACGAAAGCATATTGAGTCTCTCTTTTTCCTCAATCTTTCAACTCGATCAGAACCTCAGTCCAATTTGAGAGAGAAATTTGCCCCCATGACACAACTTTTATGCATTGCCAAGCAAAAAAATAGCACAATGAATTTGTTCTAGGCCCTATGTATAGAATATATATTTTCAACATGCATAAGAGATAAAATATATATGAACGCACATTTTCCCTCCAAGAAAAATTCAAGAAAAACAAGGATAATGCAATTAATTCAATGCTATTTCACAAAGCTTAGTCTAGTTCATAATTAAAAGAATGAGAAACCTTTTATAAAGATTCTACCTCAACGTGCTGAGAGTCTCATCGTAATTAATATCAGCAGGGCTGAGAGCAGCAACCATAGCAGTCCGGGAGTTACCACCTGCCCAGGAAACACACAACACAATGACCGATAAAATTAAATATCCACTTTCTGAACTGTGTTCACTTCTTTCTCGTCCTATGCACCGTCTGTTCATTCATCCAGGTTTCCCAAATTGAGAAGACTCTTAACATTCATCCCATCTTTATGTGCAAGATATTGGCAAGTACTTTAGGGAATGGGAAACGTTACTACCGGTATTACATTTCAGACAACCTAACTACCTTCCTCACTGGTAGAAACAGGAGCTGAATAAAGGAAACCATAAAAGAAGGTTTCACAACTCACAAGCAGAAGACTTGGGAGATTCATTATTTAGACCTTGGCTGGGAAATAAGAATGTAGGTGACATGTCGAGGAAAAAAAACCTACCTAGATTTTCTCGGAGCAGCCAAGTAAGTACCGAGTCTCGATATGGAATAAAGTCTGACTTTTTTTTCTTCTTATTCTACAAGAAAAAGAGAATACAACATTGAACTGATTCTTCTAATATCTGTGTGGATCACAGTTCTTTAACCCTACTACGAAGGAAGAAAAAGCAATAATCTCCTTTTAAAAATAGAATTAATTTCCTTCTCTAAATTCAACTACGTACATAACCAAAAAAGCTTCTTTTTCTAAAGAAAGAATGTACATTTTATAAGTGACTATCATAACGATCATGAAACATTTAAGATTTTCAGAGCTCAAGAAGGCTTGCATTCTATTCAGCATGATTCTCATAGGAACAAAACTTATACAACTTATATACGCTAGCTCATACTGTGCCTGAACATTGCTCTTAAAATAACAAATTTGACCCTGCAAAATAAATTTAGCCAGTCTAGAATTGTTATCATATAACTAACTACCAGTCACCAAAGAAATGAATGATATTGAGTTTTCTGTTTGGCAAAACTTACACATTTCCCCCATGATCTACTATCAAAAGTCACACAAGAAACCAAAATAAACTCCTCAAAAATTATCTTGTACTTATTTCTAACTTTGCATTAATACTAATTTCTTACTGGTAATAATGTTATTTCTTGCTTTCATTGATAAATCCAATCAGATCTCAAGCTATCTAGTGTCTGAGCAAATATTCTATTCCTTCTTCCATAATCAGAAGTTTATTAATCTGTCTCCAACTTTTATTAAGCCTTTCCAATTGAACTTTGCTTAGATTTCTTCCTCAATATGTATTTGCTTATAATCCCTGCTATTCTATAATGTTAAGATTTTAATCTAAAAAATATTGGCAGGGCACCAGGCTGGGGAAGGTCACTTTGGGTGAGAAGTTATTTAATGGTCAGATCATCATGCAGTAGAATTTAAAATACAAAATGTTAGCAGCATTGTTTAAAATATGAGATGGATGACCTCATATTTCTTCTGCATTGAGTCTCTGTACAATATCTGTTCTGATGTGTTTCATTCCTCAAAGGCAATGAAGCCAAATTAAAAAATATATTAAGAAAAATATTTTTTCAATTATATTTTTCCTAACCCTAACATTAGTCTTTTAAGAAAATTATGGTTGAGGTTGTTGAAACACATTTTTAATATTAAGAAGAAATACAACAGATTAATGTTGCATTATATTCCAGATGATGCTAAGAAAAAATAAGAGAATAGCAAAGTCTATTCCATTCTTGGTCGTCTACACTCACAGTATGTACTATTTCAGAACTATTGCCAGCATCAATTCTCCATTTACAAAAACAACTCCACTCACTAAAATATCTGTGTTTGTCTTCTGCATCCTTAGACTACATAAATTCTGCCCCTTAGAACCTGGACTTCTAAATGAGATCTGATTATGGTTTTTCTTTTCCCACTTACATTCTGACCACTTGGAACCTTTGCAGGTGACCTTTCTAGGGATTGGAATTGCATTAACCAAAGTCTTGAAATTAAACTCCCTGGCATGTAAGTGTGATTGGCTTGCAACAGGACAATGAGGTTATCATCACTGAGTACATTGATGATACCCAATTTTACATCACTATCCCAGAGAGGGCTACAAGTCCTAACCAAATATCTGGATGGGTAGAAACAAGCTTGGATTTAATCCTAGCAGGAGACAGTTCTAATTTGTCCAGAAGCAGTCTGATTCTGATATGTTCCAGAAGCATTCTGATTCTGTGGTTGGTTATAGCCCCTGTTCAGACCAGGATATTTTACAACAGAGGCTCACATCCATAACAGTTGTTCAAATTATTGTAATGGGTTCTACATGGGACTGTCTTTAAAAACAATTGGGAAACTACCTGCAAGGTGATGTGGTTCAATCAGAGTCCTTCTCTGTTGTGATAAACTTTAAAAAGTTTTTTTTTTTAAATTAAATCATAGCACTTCAAGCGAAATATTTGGACATGGATAATTTTCAGACAAAACAGTTTCGCTCAGGCCTATCATTACTTTCCCAGCACAGATATTTACCTTATTTGGTCCTGAATCCTGAAAATAAAGCAGATACCAATTAAAATTTCATGATTTTATGTTACCAAAGCAGGTTTTAATAAATTGGATCTGAAAACTAAATTGTGACTCTATATCAATTATGTACCTCCTCCCAATGAAAAACATTTAACATAATCCAAAAACAGTGTTCATTTTTTTCATTTTGGAGAAATAGAGCAAAAGGAGACACAATTGAATCAAGAACCCAGAATCATATCTTCACTCAGCCCCTGATTTTCTGCATATCCTTTTATCTGACATTGCTATGATGCCATAATATCTTCCCTGCTGATTTGCAGAATAGAGGAAATACAGAGAAGATTCAGAAAGAGACAGAAAATATGCTGGATGATTGTCATAGAATAGTAGTTGGGTGTTTTCATCAGACACCTTCTTGTATTATTTGCATGAAGGGCTCCTGTCTAATTAAAAGGGGTTTGCTGCCCATCCTAATTTTGATGCACTGAATTAAGCCTAAGGAAATAATTATCTGGACATGTGGAAGCCCAACTACTGACCAACTGAAGGGATCTCCACAAATATATCAGGTTCCTCCTTTAGATCTTCACCTAACACAGCAAAATTAGGGAACAAAGCAAAGGAAACAGGGTTGATGGCAGGGACAAAACATGCAGTCCCTTATCCACCTAATACTTCAGAACATCTTCACACATATAGATGTGCATAAATACCAATAATACTACATCTATACCAATACCAATAATACTACATCTATAATGTAAATAGATGTTTATAATTAATTTATTTTTCCTAATTCACATGCATATATATCAAGGTACTTTGAAATGTCTTAATCTTTCTAAAGCAGGGCCTCCTTTTTCCTGATGGTGATACATCTGGTGATGCATCCCAGAATTTTGTTTGCCTTCTCAACTGCTTGGCCCCACCGTTTACTCATTTTGCAGTTATCATTGTTTCAATGCCATGGTAACTTTTTCACTTAGTTGTGTAGATGTGAATTCAAATCTGTAGGTGTGAATTCATATAGTTGTTATGTTTCTCCATAGGCAAAAATAGAAATTGATGTATTAGTGTCAAGACAGCGATAAGTAACCTTCAAAACAGTCCTTGATTATTTTAATTTTAATTCTCAGACTTCCACAGCAAAAGAAGCTGGATGTTAATAAAGAATGAATTCTGTATAAGGTTTATTTTCCATTAGCAGATTAGTGACTTTTAAAGCAAAACTAAATATGGCTTTTTTCCCCCAGAAATCAAATGGCTGAGTAATACTATTACTGAAGCATCTGTGAAATGAATTGGGAAATAAAAGATTGTATTTTAATTGTAATAAAATCTTTTCCTTTACTTATCTCAATAGAAATCTTACCATCTCAGCTAGAGCAGAGATCACTTTTCCTAAGGTTGTTAGTGATTTATTGATATTTGCTCCTTCCTGTGAAAGTAAGGATACCCAATCAGTGTGGGGCATTGAATTTTGATAAAAATTTTGCACAAAAATATACCCATTTCCTTGAAAATACGAGCTACCCTGAAAGTAAGTCCTAGTTTGATTTTTACACATGCGCCTAATATAAGCCCTACCCCTAAAATAACCCCTAATTAAGATCCCGCCCACTTCAGAGTGCACAGGTAAAAATTAAGCTAGGATGGGGATGGGGGGGGATGGAGTTGCCCTACCACTTACCTTTAGACAGTTGTAGCCAAGCCTCGTACATTTTAACACCTGCCTTGCCAGCCCATTTGTTCTGCAGCTGGCAAGGCTGGCAAGGCTGGCAAGGCTTTCCTGAAGGCCTCTGTAGGTGATAACAAAGCTCAGGATTGATCCGGAACTCCTCTGTTATCCACTGCAGAGAACTTCAGGAAAGCCTTGCCGGATGCAGAATAAGTTCCTGAAGGCCTCTGACAGCGAAAAGGAGGCAGGGGCGATATGCACAAGTGAGGTTAGTCAGTGGGTGACATCCCCGAAAATAAGACCTGGTGCCTTTTTTGGTGGCAAACAAAATATAAGACAGTGTCATATTTTGGGGAAAACATAGTATTTAAGGTGCTGTATCACCAGAACCACCAGAATTTAGAATTATATAAGACATTCAAATATCTCTTTATTTATTCAATGCTCTTGGTGGATAATTTTGCCATTCTTTCTTATAAAAGATCTACTACATATGTATGTATGCCAATCTAGGATGTCACTGAAGAGTTCCACCTTCCAAAACCATAACACCTTCAGATATTTTAGGAATCCACTCCCAGAATTTCTAGCCAATGCTGCTGGTTGTGAATTCTAAAAACTGGGTTCCCAGCACATCAGAAGGAACCAGGTTGGGGAAGACCAAGACAAACCGATTCAGTTTTGGGAACTGAGTCCCATATAGAAAATAATAGAATGAGTAAATGCAGACAACATAAACGGTAGATGAATATCAATTGTTACAGTGAATTATATCACAGTTGATTTGCCCTTCTCACATTTCTGGCAAGTCTTTCATCATGCAGAACCCTTGCCTCATCCACATAATTATATAATAGGAAGGATAATATTTTTTCATTCGTAGCCTTCCTTTGTTTTCCAAGCACTTCTTTCATTTTCCTAACCATAGAAAGGTAAACAAACAACACTAAGAAGGAAAAGATGTAAGAGCTACACAATATATATTGATTGATAGTACTACAGGTTTTTCTATCAGGATAAATCTACAGCTTTTCAAAGGATAATCTCATTCAACAGTTTTCAAACTTAATGTGCTATTTAATCCTTCTTTAAGCAAAGATATTTGCATAAATAACTCCCTTAGTTCAGGTTTTTTTTCTTCTTTACCTTAAGTCTGGTGCCTTTTGCTCCTGTGGAGTCAGCCCGTTCACTTCCTGCAAGATCCACCAAGCTGATTTTGCTGACCTGAAAAGAGGAAACAGATTAAATATTGATTTATATCCAACACAAAATCTGCCTCTCAGGTTATTCTCTAACACTTTGGCATCATGAAGTATTTCATATTATTAAAGGAAGTCTAAAAATTGGGACAAACAAAATATGAACACAGTGTTTCAGCAACCACACCATTCAAAAACAGCCATCCCTGGGATGATCCCAGATCTTACTAAACTGACTTTAATCAAGAAAAACTCAAGGCAATGTGTAAGAAAGCAGCAATGAAGCAAGTATGCTTGGATACTCGTATGGTAGAATAGACTCAAATGATAGGTTGAATGACAAGAGGTGTTGTGTTGGGATTAAAACTGCCCAAATTCTTAGCAACCATAATACTCCCAAGAATCTGGACAGCACCTCTTTAAACAGGAGTCATGAGTTCAGGAGGACCTCCAAAATGTGCACAGGATCTGTCTGAGGCAATGCAACCCCATCCAAAATGAGGTTTAGCTTTATCTTTAGATTTGGTTTCCGGTATGAATCTATTATCACTTAATTGCTATCACATCAAGCCTCACAAAGCTCTTTTATATTATATTTTAAAGCGTTGGCTCCTCCTGCACCAAACTTTCCCTCTAAGTCTCTTATCTTTTCTCAACTCAGAGAAAGACTGTCTATGGATATGTGACCAAAATTGAAGGGGAAAAAAAGCTATCTTCCATTTGCTCCCTGTGCACTGATGCTTTTCACCACTCTCTTCATTGTATCATCAATTTAGTCCTACCGACAGCTGAGCTGAGAGTCTTTGTGGTGGCTGGACGGCAATTACAAGTGAGATGGTATCAGACTGCACACATGAGTGCTCTTGGCCAGAATATCAATGCATACTAATTTTTCAGTTCACCTTCTCAGTGGTGATGTCTGTCTCTGCATCATGTCTCTTCTGGGTGAAGATAATATTGAAAACCGCATGCGAGCGGCTGCTGGTTTCATTCATATTAGTGGCTGCCACTGTCCTATTGAAGAAGAGTAGCAGGGAATTTATTTGTATTTCTTGTCAGGAAAGTAAAGTTGATAAGAACAAGTGAATACTTATAGTATACAGATGTTTAAAGTATCTTTCCTCAGTTTAGGAGCTTTCAGGTGTATTACTGCATTTCTCAGAATTGATAACTATCATGGAAAACTCCCACAGTAAATTATAGTACTTGTATATAAATGAATTTAAAAATATAATAAATTTTATAGGAAGAAAAATTGGAAGAAAAAAAGAGTAAAAATTTAATCCCTACAAGATCTATATAAAGATATAACTCCTCTATTGCTGGGAATCCTTGGCTTCTCATCTTTTTTTTTACTCCACCCCAATGCAAGTCACTCATTCTTTCTTGCTCTAGCTATAGAGCAATTGCTGCTAATCTGTATATCCAATAGGATAAAGTATTAAATTTCTAAGACTCACAAAAGAACTTAAGTCTTCAATCCATCCAGCAACATCTTCATAAGGCCAATCATGGGACCATACTCTACACCCTTTCTTGTTTTGAATTATTTAAGTTAGGGTTAGCTCCCTGACTCAGGACTATCAAAATAGTCTCCTTGAAAAAACTCAACTTCCTGATATTTTTATCAGAATGAAATTCCTGTGAAGGACTTGACTAAAAATAATAATTCTGAATGATTTCATAGGAATACCAGAATGAGATACGTTCTCCTTGTTGTTCTTTTTACCTAGCTTTGTTCCCAGAGTCCATTAAATCCTGAATGTCATTATATGAAGTAACAGCTAGTTTTGAGAGATCTTCAACATATGGTCCAAGGAGTGGGTGCTCTCTGACCCTCAGGTTTCCTTTATTCTTGGGATTGAGGAGGTCACGTACACGTTCACAGTATATTTCCATGTAACTCACCTGTGGGACAAAATGCACTTATTTATTTAATAAATATAAGAGCAAGAGAAGCACAGGAGGCAGCTAAATATCTTGTGGGCACTGACTGATATGACATCTTCAACCCAGAACAAAAATTCAGCACTGACGATCTATAGGACTTGCAGGCAGGGGCTCTTGCTCATCCTATCTCCTGGTTCTTGTCCTTTCTTTTCATCCCTGCCTCAGAATAAACCACCAAATCAATAAGTATTGTCTGTTCAATTTCCTCCCAAGGTCAGAAAAGTATAAGTCAGTGTGTTTACTTCCCAATATGCTTAGTAATCTTATTTTATACTTTCAAAAATGGGAAAATATAAAAGAGGCTGAAAATTCTGATCCCATCCTCTAGTAATATCACTGAATGATTATTGCATCAATGACTCTCCCCCAACAAATAATAATAATAGACAAACTATTTAATAATGATCTTTGACCATAAAACAGTTGTCCGTACATGTTATTAAACAAATCTGAGAATTCAGAAATACATTATTAGAGAGCTTTTTTGGCAAGCACATTTTTCTTCAACTTTAAATATTTCTGCAATCTCAGCATCATAAAGTTTCTTTTGCTGCTCAAAACTATGTATACAAATGATATTGAGCATTGAAAAATAGTAGTCTGTACCTCAACTGAGTAGGACATATTGTCATTTGTTGTGTCATTGATTCGAGAGAAGAGATCCTCACACAGCTGCATAGTATGAGAAAGACAAAAAAAGTTACAATTCTGTAGCAATAGTATCATCTGCATCATTTAAAACTTCAAACTATTTGTAAAAAGAAATATTTTCCCCAAAATAATATTTGGGGAAAGTCTCCTTATTAATTGGAAAAAAACCTGATCTGGATAAAACGTAAGTTCCAACCAAATCTTGAATCAACCTTTTTAATAGAGATGTGTGATATTGCAGAAGGAACTATTCCCAGCAGCTACATCTTGCAACTCAAACATTTATACTGTTTTCTAAACTACACTTTCGTACAAACATACACCTTTCTGTTCTCTGAAGATGTTATGGGATTTTATGCTTCCATCCCTTTCTTGATTGTAGCTCCTTAACAGAACTGCTTCACATGCTTCCCATCCCAAATAGTATTTCCTTGAATTTGTTTCTTACTTTGAGCTATTTCCCACTGTCATGCTTACCTGGGGAATTATGCCTTGTTGGTCCTTCTCTTGTTTACCCATCATTGTATATGACTTGCCAGCCCCAGTCTGGCCATAGGCAAAAATGCAGACATTATAACCTTCAAAAGCATGCTGTAGCATTTCCTCTCCAATGTCCAGGTATACTTGTTTTTGTGAAGCATAGTTTATGTCTTCAGGCTGCTCAGAAAAAAAAAACAACCAGAGATCACTGAGAAAGAGTGGAAATGATTCAAGAGAAGACAAAGGAAAGAGTAAAAAAAATATTTTCTCCTTCTGCACAATATAGTCATCCTGAAGCCTCCAGATGTTCTATCTAATCCTCACAAACCTTCATCATTGGCGATTCTGACTGGGATAGATGACTGTTGCTATCCAAACACTTGGAGGGCAATAATACCTCTCTTGATAGAGAAGTATATATTTTTAGGAACTATTCTAAATTCATTAAATACATGACTTGCAATCGTACATTTAACCATGGTTAAAATGGCCCTGAAAAAAATGTCTTACAAACTATCCTCAAAAGACCATAGCATTAACTCTGCAGTCATGTGGCCACAATTCAGGTGCTTGGAAATCAGCTCACATTCATGCCTGTTGCAGCATCTTATGGCCACATGATCACAATAAGCTTTTTTTCCCAGCTGGCTTCAGACAAGCAAAATCAATTAGGGATTCCCCACCATGCAGTTAGAGCTGAAGAAACTTCTTGGATAAGAAGCAAAATATCTTCAAAGAAAAGCCAGAAAGTCCAGTTGCCTTTTGAAAAAGCACCTTTAGGACAACTATGACCTGTGTGACTGAGAATCTCCATAAACATGTGTATGAGGAATGCTCTCCCAGTCCTGTCCCTTAAGTATTACCATTTGACAGGACCTCTATCCCTACCCTTTTAGCCTTCGGGGGCTATGAAATCCTTTCTCCTAAGCATTGGGCTAGGATGAGGGTTGAGCTGTGAGGATGGCAGTCTGGTGCCAGAGGTAAAGCGTATTGTTGCTTTTAGCTATATTTTTAATGAATTATTGTGAGCTGCTTAGAATATTCATATACTTTAAGACAGCAATATATATCCTGCCAGTAAATAAGTAAATAAATACATAACATTACTACTAATTAGGTCTTAGTAGAAATGCTGTGATGGACTTCATAGTCAAAGCTTAATTGTTTTACTTCATATCCCTATAAAATAGTTTGGGTTTTCAGTCACCTTCTAATTTATTCCACTATACTATCTTTAGAGGATGGAAAAAGTACTTGCCTAATTGGAAGGTACCAATTTTCAAAAGATTTAATTACTTCCTCTTTTTCAGGAGTGTCAAACTCAAGGCCTGAGAGCCGGATCCGGCCTGCAATGTGGTTGGATCCAGTCCATGGGGCCGTCCTGGTCTACCCAATGTGAGGAGGAAAGATCGGGCCAGCATGGCTTCGGCCTGGTCTACCCAACGCGAAGAGGAAAGATTGGTCCAGCCTGGCTTCAGCCCAGTCTACTCAATGCAGAGAAGAAAGATCAGGCCAGCCTGGCTTCGGCTTGGTCTACCCAATTGGAAGAGGAAACATGCCAGCAGTTTGGGGAGTGGCATCAAACTAGCCATGCCCACCCAGTCGGCCATGCGCCCTGAGGTCAACCACAATCCTGATGCAGCCCTCAATGAAATTGACACCCCTGCTCTATTTATACTTTTATATGTGTTGTGCTATAAATCACAAAAGAATCCAGTTACACATAGTTCTCATTTAATTACCACAACTGAGACCAGCATGTCAGCTGCTGAGCACAGTGGTTGATAAGGAAGATGGCATGTAAGTGCCCAAATGACTGCTTTACTTTACAACTGCAATCCCGGCATTCCAAGTTGTAGTTATTAAGCAATCATGAAAGTCATTAATAGCAATAACAATAGCAATAGCACTTAAGACTTGTATACCACTTCGTAGTGCTTTACAGCACTCCCTGAGCAGTTTACAGAGTCAGCATATTGCCCTCAACAATCTGGGTCTTCCCTGTTCTAACCTCGGAAGGATGGAAAGCTGAGTCAACCTTGAGTGTTCAGGATTGAACTCCTGGCTGTAGGCAGAGGTAGCCTGCAATACCTCATTCCAAGTACTCCATCATCACAGCTCCTTAAGCAGATACAGTCCCAGGTAAAGAGTGTGGGGTGCCCCAGGGGGAGGAAGAACCATGAGAGGCTGAGCTCAGGAACTGAAAATTCTCTCTGCTGAGATCCAAGCAGGATTCTCATCCTGAGGAAGAGCTACTCATACACAGCCTATTCCAGTCCTCGCAGGGCCTCCCACACCTGCCACAGATAGCCTACATTTACATATTATTTCCAAGATTGAGTTGAATTGGAAAGAATGAAAAAAAATCTAAGCCTACACAAAGGGACCCCGCAGCGAACCCTCCCTCCTTTGTGCCCTAGTATCTACTTACAGTTGTGTGAGACCAGTAGGAATAGTCAAAGCTGAAACTTTTGGGTGTCTCTTTGGGCTGCTTTGGATTAATGATAGCTAGGAAGAAGCAGAGTAGAAATATTATATGAGGAACTAGCAAACATCATTTCTTGATCCAATAAACAGAAGTATCCAATTTCATAAAGCTATCCAATACATGAATTTGAAAAACATATTATACCTGTAACTCCTAGAAAGTTAACATTCTATGTGCCCTCGAGAACAGTTGAGGTTCATCATGAAAAATCATTTAGTAAAATGTAAGCTGGCTAGGTGCATCATGACTTGGCATTACAAAATCAAATAACAAATATGAAAATTTTAAGTATAACATTTTTGTATAACTACAAATTTCTTTAAGATAAATCTCTTCTCTCTTAGACAGACCAGTTGAAAAATTGTGCTCTAAATTTCCCAACAAATGTCAGATATTGCATTCATGAAGTAATGGGG
>JAOYMU010000002.1:24089030-24101410 GCA_025802295.1 Psammodynastes pulverulentus
ATTCATCGTATGTTTTAGCCTCCAGTCCCCTAATCATCTTGGTTGCTCTTCTCTGAACTCTTTCTAGAGTCTCAATATCTGTGGTGAACAAAACCGGATGCAGTATTCTAGGTGTGCTCTTACTAAGGCTTTATAGAGTGGTATAAAGGAATCCACACTACTTCATTTCCATTATTTGGGAAGGATGACTTAGTTCATGTTTTTCTTTTTACATCTGTCCATTCCTCATTCCTTCCCATCTGTGTCAATGCTTTTTAGAACATTAATATCTACATTTCAGATTTTCCACATAAGGAAACATCATTTGAAACTAGTTCCACATAGTTCCTTACAACTTACTTTTTAAATCATGGTGCAAGAAGAATTTCCTCTGTGTATACAGAGAAAGATCTGCAAATGAGCATTATTTTTAAAGGATTGTAAATTGGCAACCTGACATTTATTTATGCATTAATGCTCCATAGTTGTAATCATAAATCCAGTGCTTCCCAATTTCATTGTGAATAGTAGCAACTTTCATTGTTAGAAAAAAATGTACTTTGGTATTATAATAGACAACTCAGCAAGGTGAAAGGAACCCTATATATTTCTAGTATCTCTAGCACTCTCGTACATAAAATATATTTTTTTCACAAGAACACATACACTTGCATACATGCTTAAAATTATTACTGTGAACTGAACACAGAGAGAAAATAATCTGAATATAGATGCCCATACTACGAAACTCCCATTGGGTGGTGGATTAATACACTTAACAGAAACTGCATGTCGCTTGTATTGCTATTCAGCATTCAGCCAAATTAGGACAAGAAAGAATGTAATATAAAATAACATTACAGCAAGACACAGCTGTCATGCTTCTCTTGGCTGGGAAGGAAAAGCATTGCAATAATATATTACCTAGGTCATGACCATTCAGAAAAGTAGGTTTATTGTAGCAAAACAGTGAAGCTACTACAAAAGAATTACAGCTACTGCAAGTATTTATATCACTTGATGTTCCAATTTGCTGCACTTCTTTCTCCTGTGCTTAAAAGCCCATCAACAAATCTCTTTTAGGCAGGAGATACAATTCCCATCTGTTATTTATTTTGGCAAGAACCTAATTTAGTATCAGTTTGTTTATTTTTGACCGTAAAGGACTAACTTTTATATCAGCCAACAAATATATCTACTACTATAAACTATACAATATTTTTTCAACTATATTGGAGAAATCATAATTGTCTAGAGATTTGAGTTGCTTTTATACTGTTTCTGATCACCAGAATCGTAAGAGGTGGAGGTTTTCTAAGGTATCTAATCAAACCCTACCCAATACTGGAACTACCAGTAAATGTAGGATATATATCTCCAACATTTTGCTCAAAACATGGGCAAATATAAGCAAACGGCATTTGCTCCCAACTTCTCCTTTCTAAGAAGATGAAATTTTATTCCTTTGGAAAAATGTAAGCAAATCTCCAGGAGAAGGGAGATAAGAAAGAAATGGATTTGGGAACAGAAAAGAGCAAAGATTAAATCAGCCCCAGATTAAAGCTTAGAACTTCCAGAAGAACAAAAAGTAAATTGAAATATGAAAAGTGGATTGAAATCTGATCCAAAAGGACTGGATAAAAATAATATCTACAGTACATAAAAAGGTAAAGGTTCCCCTCGCACATACATGCTAGTTGTTTCCAGCTCTAGGGGGTGGTGCTCATTTCCATTATTCTATAGTACATACAACTACACTAAATTTAATCTTTATTTTATTATTGCTGCAATTATTTTTATATCTCTGCATAATTAAAAATACTGTATTTTTCGGTCAGTGTGAATCATATGTTCAAGCAACTTGTTCTTTTATCTTCATTGCTATTGGATTAATATCATCTTGTGGTTTGTGATATTTACTTTTATATGGTCCATTGGATCCTTTCCTTGTTTCTTTACTTTCCAGTTTCTAGATCTTCAAATCAGAATAGCATAGTAATTGAGATTTTTAACACAGATTATCTACATTCTAATATTTAAAGCTAGAAGAAGTTTTTCTAGTTTTGCCTTTTTAATAAAGTTTTATTTTGTGTATACTGTATAAAATGGTTCAAGGGGGAAAAGATTGATAGCTCTAGTCACAAATCTCAGATATTATATGATCTGTAGGTAGTGCTATAACTTTTACTTTATTTTCACTTTTACACAGTAATTGCGAGAGTAGCACATGGATTGGAACCTCTAATTTCTGACTTGCTGGAGTTGGGGGAAGGATACCAGGTGAGGTACTACCTAGAACAGGAGTGTCAAGCTGGCGGCCCACAGGCCCATGCATCACACACAGACCATGCCCACCCCAGCTCCCCAAAGGGGAAAAACATCATAAAACATCATGTGACAGCAATGTGACGTGGCGAGTTTGACACCTGTGACCTAGAAGATAGATGCTGGAAATCACTACTGTGATTCCAAGAGTAAGAGGCAGAGTCAAGGTGTGAGAAGTGATTTGAGACCTCCACTGTTCCACCCTACAGGCATCACTAAACTGATGGAAAGTGATGCTCTTATTACTGAATTAGTCTATCATGAATAGGTTTATCTTAAAGTGCCCATCCATAAATTAAGCCCTACAGAATGTGGATCATATTCACATAGAAGGAATTGGAAATCTACCATTGCCATCCCAAATACTCATTTGATGGAACATCTATCAGGGAGAGCATCAACTTGCAAAATTGCTGATACACGAATACTTCATCTTTACAACTCATTAAAGTTTTAAAAGGCAACTTACTGTACGAATGATAGGTTGGAAGCTATGAAGTTTCCATATACAGCAACTTCTCAGGTTTGGGGAGGTTTTTTTGCAAACCTCCAGACAAATGGGGGGGGTGTGTGTATGATAACATCCTCTGTATCCCTGAAATGTTGTCACAAAGCCATAATTTCCAATGATTCTCCTCTGCAAATCCCATCCAGACCTTTTAATTTTGTTTTCTTAAAAGGGATTCTAACGCATAGAAGGAGTATTTGGGGAGAGGGGGGTTAAAGATTTATCTTTCCAATCTAGCTGCAACCTTGAACAGAATCACTGCACAGCTATGATATTTTGGGTACCTTCAGTTTGCTTGCAAAACAAATACTGAAACTGGTATCATTTTGGGGCAAGATGTTTCCATTATTGGATGTAATGAATTAATGTGGGAAAATGAGTTGGGGCTGATGGCAATGTTTTACCATGGGAGCAGAATGCTAAACTGTAGCCCTCCAGAGGTTGTTGACCCCTCATTCCAATGCCCAGTTGGCATGGCCTGTAATAAAGGATGATGGGAGAAAGCATTCAGCAGCATATCAAAGCAGACAATTTCTGCAGGGAATTTACGTTAACTGAGCCTTTGTGTTCTGAGCTACATCACTTTCGAAGTTGCTGCCCAATGAGCACAAGACCAATATACATCACTGCACTGGGCAGAGTAACATCATTCTATTTGCTAAGCAGAAAATAAAAAGAATAAAAATTTTACACTCTCAAAACAATCCACAAACATAACCAGACTAAAAGCAGACAAGTTAAAAGAATACTATCTACACTGATCCTAATTATACACCTATCCTTTTCTGTCTATATTGCCCAATCAGCAAAGCTATTATTTCACCAGAAAGATTTTAGAGGGAGCAAAACTTTGTAGACTGTTGAGTTCTGCTGAGGTTTTGAACTGCCAGGAAAATCCCAGATTTGGTTGGATGACTTGGAGCCAAAGCCATAACTGAAGAAGAAGGAAGGGCTGGCTCCTTTCTGGATTTTCTGCTCCCCCGTCCCGCGCCAAAGTCTTTCTTATTGTTGTTGCTTTACAATAGTTCTTCAGTCTTTTTCCTGTTTTGTTTACAGAGATAATAGGTAAAGAAAAGAGACAGCATCCTATATTCAGTAAATGCTCACTAAGAAATCAATTTGTAACTATAGAGGAAGTATGATACTGTAACCTGACTAATATTTGGCTGCATAATTCAGTTGTTCTTTATTTTACTCCATTCAACACTGCTACTTATTTATTCCATAGCCTATACTAAGTTGCTATATGGTTAAGTGAAGTAAAAGTTACATATGTCGACCAGTTTTTCTAACTTGGGTGTCCTCCATAAATGCTAATCACAACTCCCACCAAATATTGCTGGCCAGAAAATTTCCCATTGTAAAAAAAAAACCTAATCTAAATCAGACTCAAAAAGCAACATTATTTGAAATGAAGCAATACTTTAAATCTTGAGGTTTAAGATATCACAAAAACTAATCACAGTAGTTTCTAACTTAATATACACAACATGACGCACTGGAATATTTATTTATTTCTATTTATCCACACATTCATATGACCATTCATTTCACTATGGTGACTCTGAGCAGCTACAAACAGTTAAAAACACAAGATTAAAAATAAAATACACAACTGACAAGCAAGGTAAAAGAACCCAAATTAGCCTTGATTAACAGAATGATCTCACATAGTCTAAATGACAATCTGACCCCAAGCCTGGGGACATGGACATGCCTTGTGAAAGGCCTTCAGCCAGGGTCAGTACCAATCTGCTCAGGGAGGGGGGGTGATGTTCACAGGGCTGGCATAATGACAGAAAAGGCTCTCTTCCTAGAATCACCAGATAACATGCCTATTCTATTAAATTTAATAAATATAAATAATTAGGGAGACTTGATTCTAGAAATAACCCAGCTCAATGGCATGAAAGGCTTTATAGCTGACCATCAGCACCCTGAATTGTACCCAGAAGCAGCCGAGCATCCACTAGTCAAAAGTGCCCTTGCCACAATATTTTAAATCAGCCATAGCTCTGGATGATCTTCAAGGACAAACCTCACATACAGATCTTTGGGAAGTGACTAAGACACGAGTGACCGTGAAAAGAGCTTCCTTGTCCAAGAAAGAGCACAATTGGCACAAATATGAAGCTGTGCAAAAAGTTTTCCTACCCACAGCTACCATCTGTTTGTTACACACCCCTAAACTGTGCACCAATTCTGACTGGGAGAGTGCCCAATCTACACCCCATCCTGGAAAAGCCTACAGAAAGTTCCCAGAACCACATTACCACTTCCCCAATCCAGGAAGAGAAAAACCAACCTGGTTCTAAAACCCAGAGCCAGTTGGTTTTGCTATATTAAACTGAAGCCAGTCCGACCCCATCCAAAGCTCACAACCTCCAAACACTAAGACAATCATCACATCCCAGTGTGGAGATGTAAAAGATGGGTATCTCCACATACAGGCAAATGACTTCACTCAGTGGTTTCATGTAGATTTTAAACAGGAGTTTAGTGTTGAGCCCTGAGGCACCTGAAAAGCAGGGGCTGCAGGCTAGACTTCTTTCATTGTCAACAATGCAGACTGGAACTGGCCTTTGTGGAATGAAGAGAACTAACCCAACACAGTGTTGCCCACTCTTAATCCCAAATCTTGTCCCAAAGAATATGATTCCTGCTGAGAGGTCAAACAGAGCAAGATGGATGTACTGTACCACCCACATCTCACTTCCACCAGACAGCATCCACAAGTTTAATCAATGTTGTTTCAGTCCCATACTCAGGTGTGAAATCTGACTGAAGGGGGTCCAGATAATACACTTCTTTCAGCATTCTCTGAAAATGCTTCATGACCACCTTCTCTGGAAATATAGATGATCCACCTACTCTGGAAAGTAAATGATAAATGTCAGCATGAGTGGCTCTATCAATGGCTTTTTGAGGAGAGGGAGCACCATCACTTCCTTAATTGTTTGTGGGATCACCTCCCCTCTCAAAAAAGAATTAATCAACACCAAATCCAACAACATGCCACCTCCTGGGTGCCTTAGCAGGCCAGTAGGTTTAATACACAGGTAGCCAAGCTTACAATCCCGAGAATCCGATTTACTCCCACAGGACTAACAGGTTCAAACTCCTCCCAGGTAACCAAGTTCAGAACCTCAAAAACTTCCAGAGAACCTACTGAAGGTTACAGTCCAGCTTGGAATAAATCCAAGCGACTTTAACTAACAGATGACTAGCATATTCTTCATAGCAATCTTACAGATGAACCTCCAAATCAGCCCTCTCCAGGGGGGTCCATATTAACTTGAACAAGGCTACCAGGCTGTTATCCATGGACATGATAAGTGGGGGAAAATATGGACAATTCACTGCCCTTACTGTCATGGCATGCTAAGCATTTTTTCTCCCATTTAATCTCCTTCTGTTCCTCTGTAAACCAAGTAGAACTTCAGGAAGTAGAGAGGCTGTATAGGCACAATCCATCCAAAGTCTCCAGTGCCTCCCCATTCCAGGCAGAAAGCAAGAGTTTGTTTGGACTGTGAATCAGACCTTTGGAAACAACCCCAGTCTCCCTCTAGACCCAATTGGGGCTCATTAATCACCTAGGGAAGTCTAATGAAATAGGTCCAACCTCCATATGGTGAACAGAAGCCCCAGGCAACCAGAGAGTAAACTCACCTTGGTAATAGTTCCCCCAATTCCAGATCACACCACTACTGCCCCAACAGAAAAAACAACAACAACTATCTGGCATGTGATTTTTGTCATGTGTCAGATCCTCAGTGACCTGGATGAACTCCATGGCTATCATAGTGGCCATGAACTCTTAAACTATCTCAGATTAAAATCCCCTAATACTACAAGCCTGGGAAACTCCAACAATAGCCCAGCCACAGAGTCCAGGAGCTTCACCAGAAAGGTTGCTATGCAGCAGAGAGACTAGTTTAATAGCTACTGTCCCGCCTAATACTTAATTTGAATGACTCAGATGATATTCCAATTTTCCAATAATTGATTGACGTTTCCAACTATTTTCAGCAGATGGTATTTCCAGTCTAATTAAAATCTCAGGAAGAAATATCATAATTTATTTTGATCATTTTTCCACTGTCCAATTATTTTTAGTCTCTATCCTTTTGATTCCTCTCATACATTCTTATGCGTAACATACTGATGCTTTTATACACACACGGTTGCATTGTTATACCCCCTTATCTTAATGATATTCTTTTAAATATTTAAAAATTGAAATATTTGTTCCCCTTCTCCTTTGAAATATTGCCAATTTGTTTGCTCTACATACAAAATGTTATTAGAAATTGAACATTCTAGCTGAGACAAATCTTTGCTGATCTGTACAGCGCATTCCTTTGTTCAACACGCCACCTGCCTTTTTTGCAGCCAATTCACTCTATTGATGAATTCATATTGTAGTTTGTTTTCACTCACATCATTTTTATGCCATAAAGAATTAAAAATAGGGAAAACAGCTTTAGCTTAACAACAGACTACATGCTTTACATATATAATATCTGAAGCTAATTCTCAAGCATTGTCAGAAACATCTAATACTAATCAAACTATCTAATACTAGCTTACGTGAACCAATAATATGACTCAGGATAAGGCATTACCTTATATTTCCACTGGTTCTCTAATATGAACTGTATATTATATTTATAGTTATACAATTTATATAATGAATACATGTAGAGAGACAATATCTTTGAACATAATTTAAATATTTGAAAGGTAAGAGTTTTTGATTTTCTACAATGCGGTCAAAAATTAATACAATAAAAAGAAAATATAATATAACTATAGACCTGAGACCTGGAACTGCTGCCATACATACTACTTTTCCTATTAGAATGCAGTTAGCTGAAGATGCATTAACTAGTTTTATTTAACCCTAACCTAATAGTTTTATCAATAATTTCAGTCCTGCTCAGCTGAAAAGGATGTAAGACTCAGAATATGCAAACCACTAAGCTAATTGGGGACATGAAGAGACACATTTTTAAAAAATCAGGAATTAACTGCTATCAACTAGAACTATATCTCTATATTTCCATTTTAAATGGAAATTTACATTATTTGAATTTCTTTGCATTATGTCTTAGACTGGCAGCTTCATTAATTAATATGCTAAAATATTGTATAGCTAGAATGTAACCTTGTCAAATGGCTATTGTGGATGAACTCTCAGTTGTATCTTTTAGAAGACTCAAAGTTTGTGCTGCAAAATGAATATGGTCACTATTTCAGTGGTATTAAAAGGTGAAGCAAAACAAAAAATTGAGACAAAAAGAGCAATTATAGAATCACATTCTACATAGCAATAATCTGTTTTATGTATAACATTCGGAGTGAAATATACTCTTTTTCTCATTATACTGCATGAGGCCTACAATCCTAAACTGACCTTCCTTTTTCCTGATAGTGAAAAAAACAGAAAGTCATTAAAAACCCAAAAGATATTACGAGCACTTATAGCAGATCCACAATGCTGAGGATACTGTTGGCAAATGCCTGCCCAGTTCAGGAACCATAGCATGTACGGTACATATTAATTTAGAAAATCATTATATTTACTTCTGCTTGTATTTCTTTTTCTAACTATTTATATGTCTAGAGTATAAAGCATTCCCTTTCTTCATATTGCCAAATCCATTCCTTTTCTTCATATTGTCAAACTTTATTTAAAGTCCCAGAACACTAGCTCAAGTCAATACATTTATATTTCTGCAATCAAGCTGTTCCTAAAATTGCTTGTGTCACTTCTTATGAAACCTTGTAAACACCCTCTACATTTGTCCTTCCAGAAATATCACCTCTGCTATGTATCTTAAGACTAGAAGATTCCAAAATTATTGTGAAAGATGCAACATTTCTTCTTGGAAGCAAGATTTCCATTTTCTCATAAAATTTTCCACTCTCTGGAACGATTAGACAATGGATATATTATCATACAATGTATAAACTAGGTGATATATCTAATCATAGTACAAATGCTTATAGTTTAAATTTATTTCTCTTTGCCTTAGAAACTTCCAAATTCAACCAACTTACATCATTGTGTATAAGGCTTCTTAAAAGTTAGTTTCAATGCCGCCAGATATTTTTATTTAAGAAAGAAGATGAGCATAGTTTTCATGTTGCATACAATAAACACTTACTAGGAAGGTACAATAGAACCCTGTAAAGCTGTAATACTAGCATTTAATCCAGTGTTGATTCTGTTGCTACAGCAGTGCAAGCTCTAATTCATGTAAAATGGCTGACATGATATACCACCCAGTCCTTCGCTTACACCAAACCTCTTTTTTAAAAAAAGGTTCTGAAGACTTTTTCCCTTCCTCAGTTGTGTCAGATGACAAAGCACTCCCTTTTAGTCAACTACTATTAGAATTGCTTCAGTATAATCTTATAATATAGCATCTTTAAATGATTTACATATGTTACCATTTTCCTCTAAATTGCCTTGGAAGATTTTTGTAGAACATCCATAAAAAAAATAATATTATAAATAACTAGCTTTTCCATAAACTGATATGAATGAAACTAATCTGTTATTTACAGAGCAGACATTTTGAATGTTCACACACACACCATCCTTTTTCAAATAAATAGTGTACTTAGGTCCAGCTCTGAAATTAAGTTAATTATGACGATTAATGCAGCTTAGACATGCATTTCATGGACTGGCAGATTCTTGCCCAGTCTTCATGACTCTGCATTCTCTTTATGGCCTTAAGTCACATCCACTGGTGCAGCACATGTGGGGTGGGGTGGTATTTATTACCAATATTTTTCCAGGCTGGATATATTTCAGAAGCTAATGAATAATCTGCTACTAACCATAATAGTATCAAAGGAAGGGCAAAAGCCTAGGACCTGCCCAAAGAGAAAGGGTGTCTCCCTCTTTCTGATGGATCAAGAATGACGAATGATGAAAGAGCACAGGAGGCTGGATTATACCAAAGGCCTTATAACTGGGTGTTTTGCTTCTCCCATAAAAAAAAGCCCAAGGCAAGGAGATCAGCCTTGGCATCTGACTACTACTTGGTCCACAAACAATGTCTTTTGCTAAGAGCTAGTATCCCACCATTTTCCACTATTTCTGCTGCCCTTATCAGCCATGACATCACTCATACACACATGGACGCCCAAACCCGAATGCTCTGCTTCTAATTGGGGGAGGAAATAAAAAATATCCGGCATTGTGTTGCCTTCTAATTCCTCCTGGAAACAGTGGCTAGGTGCAGAGCTCGATGACTAGACAATCACACATACACACCCCTGTTCCTCAACCTCAATGAATTCAAAGAGGCATCGCCTGGAACGCGCTCCATCCCATTGTCTTTCCTTGAAACCCAGCCAGCGGGCGAGGAAGAGCGATGCGCCACTAGACTAAACGCTGCATTCACTGCAGAACGCCTAAGATCCGCGGCTCCGGGGCCGCCCCCACCCACGCCGCTCCGATCCCCCAGGAGCCAGCACTGCGAAAGCGGAGGGCGGTAGTTCAGCAATCCTACGGGACAATGGAAGGGCTGCGGCTTACCTCAAAGGCTTTCTGCACTCCGCTCTCGACGGGGAGAGGCTGGGGCCGGCGCTACCATTGGCAAAGCTCCGGCTGTGGTTCCCACCGGCTAGCAGAGCAGAGGGGCGTCTCACGACGGTCTTCTCCGGCTTGTGGTACTGATGCTGCGCTCTCTGGGGATGCGCGACTCCTGCAGGTTCACCGAGCGCCCCGCCCACTAGCCCTGCCCGCCGTTTGATTGGCTGAACGAGCAGAGCAGCCTGTTGACCGCAGCTACCAGGAGGAGGAGCTTGGCTTGGGTTAGGGCGGCCCCCTTGCTGCAGAACTGCGTCGTGTTAGCCCAGGGGAGAAGCCGTGCAAAGTGAGGAGGGAATGGGAAGAAACCTTTTCTCCGCCCTCGGTAGAATACAAATGTACCCTACTACCCAAAGCATTCGGGAAATCTATTCAAGGGCCATCACATCTCTCCTGCTCTTGCATTCTCCGTAGACCCAGGAGGTATCTTAGTCATTCCCAGCTCTTGCCTTGCCTTGCCTTGGTAAAGACCACACCAAAATGTTTATGATGCTTGAAAATTCAAAATACACCCCACATCACCCTTAAACACTCACAGGCTGCATCTGGTCAGAATTGTCTATTATAGTCATGTTTGTGGCCATTAGATTGTTGTACTGAATCTTCCAGAAATCTACTTTTGTGTAAGCTCTTATTCTGAATGCAGCATTGAATTATATATTCAGTTCTGTATAGTTTATTTCTGAAGGTAGACAGTGGTAAAACCACTGAAGTTAATCGTGTCTGCATCTAACAGTGTCAAGTTCATGTTGACAAAAAAATCAATTCATTGAAGAAAACCAGTAATCTCAAAATCCTCAATCTACATTTTCATCTGGAAGGAATGCTTTCAAGGTTCCAGGCTAAGTTAAAATAGGGCTGGAGAATTAACCTTCAGGCATCATATGATTTAATTATTTCAACAAAGTATGTAGATACATGAACTCAAAAATTATGTGTATGATACAGGTTTTAGTTATGCTGATTTATATGAACCCAGCCAGTAAGTAGCCATTTTTCTCCAACGCAGCAGAAGAAATAATGAAGAGAACCTACTGGGCAAGAACCTACTGGTTGGCATAAACAGGGTATCGTGCAAGGAAGTGTCTGTTTCCATCCTTTGCAGAAGTTACCACAACATACTTAAATGAATTAGTCCCATTTTCACAAATGATCCATCAAGTCTACCTTTGAAGGGGGTTTGGGGGGAGTGGGTTTTCTTTTTAATTAGTTTATTGTTTTTAATTATTAATTTATATTTATTTTTTATTTTTGTTGGATGATGGATATGTATTTATCCAAGCATATTTAAACTCAGTTACTGATGATTGACCCATTACCTCTGTTGGAAGTTGTTTCCAAGCTTCCGCTATTCTTTCTGTGAAGTAATACTTTCTAACATTACTTTTGAACGCCCATTCTTTCTATTTGAGATTATACCCCATGATCTTGATTTCTGCTTAATATTGAAAACACTGCCTTCTAGAACCTTTTTCATACTGTTAATATAAAGATTCATGACACCACCACCACCCCGTCCCTTCTGTTCTTCAGGCTGTACATATTCAACTCCTCCAATCTCTCTTGATACATTTTGTCCCTCAGATCTTGTACCATTTTTGTTGCCCATCTCTGAAGTTGCTCGATCTTATCAATATCTTTTTTAAAATGAGGTCTCCCGAACCGAATACAGCATTCCAAATGGAATCTGATTGAAGCCCTATAGAGAGAAACTAAGATCTCCTTTTTCCTGCTGGTGATTCCTCTAACGATGCATCCCAGAATTCTGTTTGCCTTCACAGCTGCCTGGCCACACTGCTCATTTTGCAGTCATCTGCTATAAGCACATCTACATGTTTTTCTTCTATTGTTCAATCTAACATCCTAATTTTAATAATCTAATTCAGTGGTTCCCAATCTTTTTTGGTTTGCGGCTCCCTTAAACGCTGCGGATTTTTTCCGCGGCTCCCTTAAAAAATT
>JAOYMU010000002.1:24167681-24182654 GCA_025802295.1 Psammodynastes pulverulentus
CCCCCCCCCCCCCCCCCCCCCCCCCCCCCCCCCCGCCGCTGGCAGCTTCCATGGGCAGGTGCCACGGCCATGTACAAGGAGTGCAGGTACCTGGGTTGGTACTATGGAGTATAGGTAGCTATGCGGGTGTTTTGGGTGGGCAAAAGAGCAGTGGAGCAACTTGCGAACCTCCTGTCTACTTCTCCATTGACTTTGTTTGTGGAAAGTGGACAGGGAAGTTGTAAAAGCTGGTCATGTAACCACAGAGAAACTGCAACTGCAAGAACTTCCAGGACCTTTCATTAGGCCTCTTAGTTTAGTGCCATTGTAACAGTTAATGGCCACTAAATTATTTGTCAAAACACAAGGGCTATATGTGATGGAAACAGACAAGAATCTTATGTTAGTAGTTTATAGTGAGATCCAGTGTCATCTAGTGATTAAAGTACCAGAGTAGAAACCAGAGAAGTGTGAGTTCTAGTTCCGCCTTACATATGAAATCCAGCTGGGTAACTTTATGCTGGGGGGAAGGGGGAGAGATCAAGTTCTACTGGTTGATTCTGGAGTGCTTTCCAGTAGATCAACAATCAATTCATAAGCCCATTGTTTTAACAAAAGGAACTAAAGGCTTCTTCCATTAAAAAAATTAAGGTCAAAACAACAATAGAATGAAAGCATTATAAAAATAGAATTGAAAATGCTTTTACTTATGGAGAAGCAGGATACAAATAAAATAAAAATAAGAATGGTGTTGAAGAATGAGTCTTGTTAATGATCACAAGATTATTGATTTTCAGACACCTTTATGACAAAAGGTCCTAGGAATATGTAAAAAAGTGGTGTAGTTCCACAAATTTACATGAAACAACTTGATATTTTATTTTTACTATAAGAAACTTGGTAACAGCATGTTAGACACTAAACAAATTGTAGAAATTTGCTATAAAATATTAGTAATTAGAAGGCCTAGAAGTTAAAAAGGAAGAGTAAATTGCTTCATTTTTTAAATTAAAAGTGTTTTTCTCCCAAATTCTTACATGAATTCTTCATGCAAGTAAGACATGGAAGAAACAGGTTTAGACATTTATTTTAGAAGTTTTATTAATCAGTGACTTTTGAACCATTTTCATAGCTTTGAAACACATTCCAAATTTTTCAGCACAGATATATCCATACAAACAATTTTTATAGCAAAGAATCAGATATACTAATCTCAGCTATAGAAAATAATACAGAGTCAGCTACAGTCAGGAAATTAAGTGTTCTTAATGGCTTAATGAGACTGCTGTGAATCAGTGAAAATGAGAGTAGCAGAGGACATACCTTGGAACTGCTCCCAAAACAATCAAGTTGGCTTTTTGTTTGTTGTTTCCAATTACAGCATTTTTCATATCTCTGTAAATCCAGAAAGAGAAAAACCCTAGTAAATTATGCTGAGATACTACTAGCTCAGTTTTGCAGAATGTAGCACCATTTAGTTGCTACATCTAAGCACTGAACAGAAAAAAAATAACATCCCCATTATTAATATAAATATCTGACATTTCTCTAATACCAGCTATTCAAACAGCAGAAGTGTGCACTTCATCATTCATTATAAAGCCATCTGGCATATAGGATCAGATAGCAGTATCAACATGAGAATGGCCAGTATTCCTACTTTACAGTGGCTGCATTTGAATATGAGGCTAAAAAGAAAGGCTAAAAATTGAATTTGGTTCACTTTACACTGTCATATGGCAAGGTATTCAATTATAACATCTTTTGATGTTACAATTTAGTCCATCTGAAACACCTAAATTTTTATTCTTAGAGAAAAATATCCTATGTATAGAGTTAAATATTTTATACAACTGAAAAGCTGTACCAAGATTGATATGGAGATATTTCAAGCAACTTTAAATTTTAAGAAATCAATGAGCTAATATTTTAAAGCAGTGTTGAATCATTATCCTAATGAACACATCAATGTGATGTTAAATTATATTTCAAAAATTTTGAACCTGCCAAATTGTAAAGAAATTGGGATTAATCATGTGGCAGCTGCTTTTAGGAAGACTGTTTTACTCCAATGGAGAGAGATTCTAATGCTATGATTTAAAACCCTGGATGGAAGACATGCATTCACTTTAATGCCTACATAATAGTCTTTTATCAAAGTAGTAGAAAGTCTGATAAATTTTACTCTTATGGCCAATATTTTGGGGGTGGGTGGGTTGTTAATGATATGTGTTCTTGCTTTTTTATTTCCTTTTAATATTTTTATTTGGGCTTCTCCTTTCCTTCTGCTTATAGATTACAAGCAATAAAAATAATGCAGGTAATCCTTGACTTACAACAGTTCATTTAGTGACCGTTTGAAGTTACAATGGCACTGAAAAAGTGACTTATGACCATTTTTCACACTTATGATCGTTGCAGCATCACATGATTTACATTTGCATGATTGACAACTGGTTCATATTTATTACGGTAGTAGTGTCCCGGTGTCATGTGATCATATTTTGAGAACTTCCGGCAAGCAAAGTCAATGGGGAAGTCAGATTCACTTAGTAACAACTGTGTTACTAATTTAACAACTGCAGTGATTCATTTAACAAACATGGCAAGAAAAGTCATCAAATGGGGCAAAACTTACTTAACAAATTTCTCATTTAGCAACATAAATACTGGGCTCAGTTGTGGTTGTAATTCAAGGACTACTTGTATTAAAAAATTAAATTCGGGCGTAACCCTAAACAAGAAATACTCTTATACATACACGACTCAATTATTCGCCTCCTGCCAGAGATCACATTGTGCATGCAATATTTGCAAATTTGAAAGCTGTTTTCTTTCCAAAACCACTTTCAGTACACTGTTTATGAAGCAATCCAATATTAATTTTCATGCAATTCTAAAGAAACCATGCCCAGAGCCATTTCAAATATGCTTAGCTACCTTCAATAGCACTAATAGCTCATAGATTTAATAGAATAACAGAATTGGAAGGGCTAAGAAATAGTAATCAAGCATCATTTATCAATATGGTGTTCCTGTTGCAAATGAACAGTCACAATGCAATTTGCATGAAACATTGAATATTGAGTTGATACATTGTTTGCATTTTTAGCATAGTCCAAAACTCAGGATTTCCCTATCCCAACTGTGGCTGGATTATCTAAATATGGTTATAAAAATACTTATTTTCCTTAAGTAATAGAAAATGCTGATTAAGCTTAGCTCATTTCATCTGGGGCTCACTAATACCTATCGATCAGTACTTCTAAGTAATTGCTGGTTTGCTTCAGAAGTCTTCCTAAATTTCCAATTCACAAAGTGCAAAGCAAAAACAGCTAAAAATCAACCACATTCTCAAATTAAAGTAATGTCACTTGCTTCCCTCTCCAGCCCTAGCTGAATTTCTCATTCTTACTCCTGCTGGATAGCCTTTTTTGAAGTTCAACTCCTCTGGGAACACAAGTTAGGAATGCAATGTAAATTCTTAATTTCAAGCTACATATCTTTCAATATAAAAAACAACAGAATATAATTTCAAGAACAATGTGCTATTCAGAAAAAGCACATATAAGTATCATCTGCCAAACAATCCATATATAAGGAAAAGATACGTTGCTGAAACATTCCCTCACAGCCTTCACAAAAAAAAAAGGAAAAGAAAAAAAATGCCTAACATTGAGATCCCCAAAAATGGAGGTTGAGAGTGAAACTATTTTTTTCCTCCTACTGACAAACAGCTGATTTTGCCACCAAAGCTGGCTCTTTGCCAGTATGTTCCCCAAATTTGAACAGGAGCAACTAGGAATGACTCAAGACAACAATCCTGTACCTGTCTGGAATCTGGATGGGGCCGTCATCTGGACTATATTGTCAATTATTTTAAATTTTCTACCCATGTAACTTTCTTGGTAAAAATACAGAAGTGGTTTACTACGCAATATGAACTGATGCCTTTGCCACTGTCACATGATCATCTGCTGCCAGCATCTTCCTATGTTGCTGCTGCTCCATGTACCGTATGTGCCTGCTTGCTTTAGCTAGGCTGCTGGGATGATGTTCATGCTCTAGAGAACGTGTGTGTGAGTGTGTGCGTGTAATTTTTATTGATATCTTTAAACAAGAAATTAAAAAGTAATGCAAGCTATTAATAAGGAAGAAAAAAATCAAATGCAAAATAAAAAGGGCAAAAAAAGAAGAGAAAAGGAAAAAGAAAAAAGAAAAAGATGCAAAGTGGCTTCCAATATTTCTTCACAACAGTTATTAATATATTTTAAATTCATTCTAAAGTTCCATATTACTTTTCTTTCTATAATCTATCCTGTCTGTAAATCATGCTTTATATTTACACAAAAATTCCATAAGAGGCTTCCAATCACCAATAAATATAGATAACTTTTCTGTAATCGAAGAAAACCAATTTATCCATTTCAACAAAATCTGTCATCAACCCTTCCTCCATCTTTTTGTATACAGTAATCTCTCCATAGTTAATTATATGTTGAAATAACATTGTGTTTTTTTCTAACTGTTTATCCATTAGTCCTAAAAGGAAAAGTTCTGGCTTCAATTGAACATTGATTTTTAAAATTCTCTGTATCAAAATATGCATTTGAATCAAATTATTTACCATTTTTATATGTCCACCAAGCATTATAAAATGTCCCTTCCTATTGTTCACATTTCCAACATACATTTGAAGTGCCTTTATACAATCTTTATACATTCTTTGGCATCATGTACCAATAATATACCTTTTTATAAAATTTATCTTTGAGATCACAACACAATGTAAATTTCAGTCCTTTTAGCCATATATTTTCCCACTGATCCATCTGCATATTATAATCAAAATTCATACATATTCTTCCTATGTTTCAAATTACAGCAAAAGTTTACATTTTAGCAGTTACATGTGCATCATCACTACATAATTGTATTGCAAATTCAGTCTTATTTTCCTCCATAAGTTATTTTTATCCATTTTAAATCTTTCTGAGAATTATAAATAGAAAAACCACTGACAACTATATCCTTTGCTATTAATTGCTCTATTGATTTGATTTAAATTTCCTTTGATCATTTTCCAATAAGTCCCAGTACATCAACTAGTTAAATTTCCAAGTCTGCCAGTTCTCTTCTATGATATGGGTCTTGACTGGGATCCATAAATGTGTTTTTGGGTACCAACTGAGTTTATATATATTCCATACTCTCAATATCACATATCTAATAAAAAAATTTACATTTTACATTAATTTTAACTTTATCATACCATAAAGATACATGTCATCAAAACATCAGGTTGTCACCTAACTGTAAAAGTCCCTTGTTTCTCAGCAACATCCATTCTTTCATCCAGCCAAACAAGCAGTGTAATACAATTTCAAATCTCATAAATCCAGTTTTCTTTCCTTTGCATCTTGCAACTCTTTATATTTGACTTTAACTTTTTTTCTCTAGCTATATAAAATTTAGATATATTTTAGCCATTGTTTAAATGGTACATTTAGACAGGTAATCTAAAAGTATATTTAAACAGGGAATCTCTGAAATAAATCCATTTGTGGCAAAAGATTCATTTTTATCCAAGATTCTCCCCAACAGTGACCATTCTCTTTCAGTGAAGTCCTCAAACGTTTTCAAGACCCCTGATGAAATAATCTTATCTGCAAATTGTTCTAATGACTCTTTGTGTCCTTCTAATTTACCAGCTTCTCTTCTGACTGCCATGAAGAGAAAGTGAAAGTATGTCAATTTCTATCTATGGTGAAAGTAAAAGGCAGGCTTCTCCTTGTTTTACTCTTTTATTTATCTCCATATGCTCTCTGTAGTTATAATCTCACAGCTTAGCTCATATTATCTGTATCTTGTTTTCTAAAATAGACCAATTACAGGTAATCCTCGACTTACAACAATTCAGTTAGTGACCGCTCGAAGTTACAACAGCACTGAAAAAAGTGGCTTATGGCTGTTTTTCACACTTACAACAATTGCAGCATCCCCATGGTCACATGATCAAAATCCAGATATTTGGTAACTGGTTCTTATTTATGACAGTTGCAATGACCCAGGATCATGTGATTACCTTTTGAGGCCTTCTGACAAGCAAAGTCAATGGGGAATCCAGATTCATTAAACATCCATGTTACTAATTTAGTGACTGCAGTGATTCACTTAACTGTGGCAAGAAAGTTCATAAAATGGGGCAAAACTCAGTTAACAAAAATCTGACTTAGCAAAAGAAATCTGGGCTCAATTATGCTGATAGGTTGAGGATGGTCGTATGTTGAGGACTACTGGTATTATTTCAGAAATACCAGTTACATTAAATATTAAATATGAAAGGTTTCAAAATACTAGATACCGACAGAAGCCAACATCATCAGCAAATAATGTTAAGAATTCCAGAAAAAAAATAAGAACGAAAGTTAAAACATATCTACACTTTCATAATATTACATTGCATGTAACTCCATTTAGAACATGGCCAAAATTCAGGTGCTTGGCAATATGGCTGCATTTGCTATATCCTTTATAAAACATACAGGTTTTATAAAGGTTTTCTTGAAAACTAGGACTTATTTCCAGTTTTCGGTAAAATCACACCCATAGCAAACCACTGGTTTGCTTTAACAACCACAGTGTTCGCTTTAAAACTCCAGCAGTTACTTAATGCTTGTTGGTAAAAATAGGTCAAATCAGGTCAATCACATGACCAACCCAGGTTATGACTTTCACAACCACATAATGGATAACCTCCATTAGGGTCAAATGTTGAGGACTACTTGCACCTATATGTGTTACAGAAACCAAAATAGAAAAGGATTCCATAAAAACTAATTGTGGGTTTCTAGCACAGATGGTCCTTGTTTACAACCATTCATTTAGTCACCATTCGAAGTTACAACAGCATTGAAAAAAGTGACTTATGATTGTTTTTCACACTTACGACCATTGTAGTATCCCCATAGTTACATGATCAAAATTCAGGTGTTGGGCAACTGGCATGTGTTTATGACAATTGCACTGTCCCGGGGTCTGTCAAGCAAAGTCAATAGGAAAAGCTGGGTTAATTATTTTAATGACCACACAATTCAACTAACGATTGCACAGATCTGCTTAACAATTTTAGCAAAATGGGGCAAAACTCTCTTAACAACTGCCTTGCTAACAATAGAAATTTTGCCTCAATGTGGTCATAAGTTGAGAACTACCTCTGCTAGAGTATAGATTTGTAAGTCACATATTTTGGACATCTTTAAATGGAATCTTCCTTACATGAAGCATATGTAACATTTTGCAGATGATACTTACAGGAGTACAATAATTGTTTTACACAGTTCTCAACAATGGTCTTATCAAAATAAATGGTCTCAAAACAGAATTTTTATTCAGACTCAAAGACTCAGGAGGGGTCAATGGCAACTGCATATAAGGGCTGATTAGCAAGGTCTACCATGTTTGCAAATGAAAACATATATTATAAAGATAATATACAATAAAGAGTGGGTGTGCTAAGTAATACTGAGCAACAGAAATTATCGCATGTTGTAATTATACTACAGTATGTCTAATTACAAAAATTAATTAGAGAAAAGAGAAGATACTTAATTTGACCAAATGTTATTAGACACATAAGGAATTTGTCTCCAGTGCAGGAGCTCTCAGTGTACAAAACAGAGTAATAACAATCACCATAATGATACCAATAATAGAAGGTAGTAGAAAATATGAGAAGGGAAATAGAAATAAGGCCATACTACATGGGTAAATATACATAAGACAGTACTGTGGGAATTAGGTGTTCATCAGAATGATGGCGTGAGGGGAAAACTGTCTCTGTGTCTATAATTGTTTTGACATGCAATGCCCCTTAGCAGCATCCTGAGGAGTTGTAAGAGTTTATGTCCAGGATGCGAGGGATCTGTAGATATTTTCTCAGACCTTCCATAGAGGTCCTCAATGGAAGGCATGCTGGTTGCAATTGTTTTTTCTGCATTTCTAACTATCCACTAAAGACTGTTTGGTTGCTGTACTAAATCACATGGTTATAGAAATACAAATGACACTCAGTAATTCCTCTGTATAATTAACAGCTTCTGGGACAATCTGAACTTTCTGAGTTGACACAGGAAGAACATTCTTTATTGTGCCTTTTTAATGATAGTTCTAATATTATGTTTCCATTTCAAAATCCTGGGAGATTATACAACCCAAAACCTGAAGGTATCTACTGTTGATACTGTGTTATGTAATATATAAGAGGTAGTAGAATAGGTGTGCTCCTCCTAAATTCCACTAATATCGCTACAGTTTTAAGTGTGTTCAGCTCCAGATTGTTCTGGCTGTACTATAGGGCCAGTTGTTCAGTCTCCTATTGATACGCAGACTCATCACCATCTCAAATGAAACCAATGACTGTGGTACCAGCTGCAAATGTCAGTACTTTAAATGAGGGATCCTTTGAGAGGCAGTCATTTGTATAGAGAGAGAAGAGTAATGGAGAAAGCACACAGCCCTGAGGGAGCCTGTGCTAATTGTTTGAGTATTCAATGTGATTTTCCCTAGCTTCACCTGTTGCTTTCTGTCAGAAAGCTTACAATCCACTTATAAATATGGACAGGCACAGCTAGCTGAATCAATTTAGAGTGAAGAATTTCTGGAATGATGGTAATGAATGCCGAGCTGAAATCTACAAAGAGGACCAGTGTGTAAGTCCCTGGAGATATAAGATATTGCAAGATGTATGCAGTGCCATATTGACAGCATCATCTGCCAATCTATTTGCACGATAGGCAAACTGCAAGATGTCTAACAGTGGATCAGGATCTATGATGAGTTTCAGGTGGGCCAGCACTAACCTTTCAAAGGTTTTCATAATTACGGATATCAGAGCATCTGGTCTGTAATCATATCAAGATGGAGGGTTTCTTGGGAACCAGGATGATTGTAGAGCATTCAAAGCAAGAAGGAATATAACACATCTCCAATTATTTATTAAAGATGTGGATGAAGATTGAAGCTAGTTTATCAGCACAAACTTTCAAGCAAGAAGTACTTACTCCATCTGGGCCTGGTGCTTTTCCGATCTTTTGTCTATAATAGCAATCCTCAACCTTTTTGGGTCTGTGACTAACGATGGCAGCAGTGGGGGGTAGAGTATAGTTGCATGCACACAACCTAATCCTGTGCATGCACAAATAATGCTTCGCAAGCTTGCCCACCGCTTGCACAGCAGAGTTCCCAAGAAGCCACGGACCGGTAGCAGGCCATGGCCTGGGTGTTAGGGCCCCCTGGTCCATAAAATAGATCTCATACATTTTTTTCTAGGATCACCAGTGGTGGAGGGTCCAGAGGGATGGAGATAGGTATAGGAGATTTGGCTATTGATGTTTCTGAGGTGGGGAGGTTAACGGCAGTTGACAACGATTTCCACTCAAACCTACAGTACAGCACATTTAGGTCATCTGCCAGTTGCCCAGATTCTGAGATTTATAATTCAAATCCCCACATAGCCACAAAATTTAGTGAGTGACCTTGAATTAATAAAAATAACCTTAATAAGTACTTGCTCCAGTTCCTGCCAACCTAGCAGTTCAAAAGCATGCAAATGCAATAAATAGGTACCACTTTGATGGGAAAATAACAGTGTTCCATGCACCTTAACATACAGTTAGGCTGGCCACATGACCACAGAAATGTCTTCAGACAATACTGGCTCCCTCAGCTAAGAAATGAAGATGAGAGCTGCCTCGTAGATTTGGGCATGGTTGGACTGGGAAAACTCTTATCTTTTATCTTCAATAGTTTTTGTTTTGAGTCATATATATTACCTTTAACCTATTGAAAGAATGTTGGGATAAAGCTAAAATATAATTCCTAGTATAATTCCATTATTAACCCTTACTCATGTTAGTTCTCTCCAACTATGTATAACTCATTTGATTATTTTTTTAAATAAATCAGGCAAAATCAAGCTCTCAGACAAAACATTTTCCAAGTTAGAAAATACAGTGCCAGTTGTCCACTGTACATGTGTGTATAA
This sequence comes from Psammodynastes pulverulentus, assembly GCA_025802295.1. Lineage (NCBI taxonomy): Eukaryota > Metazoa > Chordata > Lepidosauria > Squamata > Psammodynastidae > Psammodynastes > Psammodynastes pulverulentus. The sequence continues at coordinate 24,177,706 of JAOYMU010000002.1, forward strand.
TCAATTTGTGAAATGATTTTGGGAACTGTCGTAGAATATTCATACCTGATAAATTCAAAACATTAGAGATCTACTACAAATATGTCAGTGCAAGTTATGAAAGTTTAAAGTAATTTTAAACATGACTATAGCTAGCCCAATGCTAATTTCTTAGGAAAGGGGTTTTTTAGAAAATGATTCCCTTTACCTTAGAAGAATGGTTTCATTTTTTGTACCATAAGACACTGGACATAGCGACAATATAAATGAAATAGCTGGTTCTTTTGCAATTCAACTATGCCAAAAGTATTATGAAACGAAGTTCATAAGTCATCTTCTTTGAAGTAATTACTTGTTCAGAACTAAAACCTCTTCTACTTTTTTATTACTGAGATTCTTTTTCCCAGAATCCTCTTTGGGAGATAGAAATTCCAAAGTAATATCCTGAGAAATTCTAATAATATTGTAAGTCTCTATACCATATATCTATATCCACATTCATGCATACAGACTATAAAACACAACATTAGGGCAGGTTACAATCCTCTTATTGTTGGAAATACACTGGGAATTGGAACATAAATAATATGGTTTCGTTAATTCATAGGGTTTTCAACATGAGTTTGTAGTAGGCAATTATTGTCAAAGTATATGGAACTCATTGGGATAGTAAGGGATTTCTTGTAGCTGTTTCACATATGATGTCATTAATTCTTTTAGAGTAATTAATGGAATTTTTATACAATACTGGAACATCAACTCAATATCTGATTTCCAGAAAATTTTTTATTCATTTTTACCCAAAAAGAGAACCAGCATATTTTCCTCTATAAAGGAAAATTGACAGAAAATGTGTTAAATATAAATGAAATAACCTACGAATTGCCCAGCTACCTTACTATGTTAATCTAAAGTTATCAACTGCAGCAGAAACCAACCCTAAATATTCTCATATAGTCAATAAATGTTTACATATTTTATATTTACGTAGAAATCTATGTACCTGTCTATATTAACCACAAAACAGAGCCAAAGTAAAAATTCTCTTTTAATTGTATTTTTAACTATCGCTTAATCAAGCGATAATTAATTAATCCCGATCTGTATATTCCAATTGTTTTCTCTCTCAGGTACAATACAAAAATACAAAAGCACACTGAAACATGTTTTTTATCCTTGCAGCTTTTATTTGCCCTATTAAGAATTAATGCTTGTTACCAAAACAATGACACAGACCAACATATTAGAAACACATATTACATAAAATGAACTTGGCTGAGGTCAGATGGTAAGACATACTGGAACTGCTTGAACCAAAATCAAGCCATACTTTTTGAAATTCATTTGTTTTATGTAACCACTATTATGATTATCACATTAGAATCTACGCATAATGTATTGTGGTTAAATAGAAACTTCCAACAATATTCTTATAACCACAGATGAATTTTATTGTAATCATGTTGAATTATGGTTTTGATACATCTAAATACTAATAATTTATATATCAGATGCTCATTTTTCAAGTGTTAAGAAAAAATATATGCATAATTGTATATTCATGATTAACATGTATATTACTTTTAGTTTAAATTTGTAACATCTAGCAACAGTATCTTAATTTGTATCTTTCAAAACACTGGGGAATTCTCATCAGATGCAAAGGTGAATACCGTGCAGGCAGGAAAAATACATTACTATCAGATGTATAAAATGGCGGACAAGATTTAGGCATGATTTAGAAATCAAAAATACTGAAACTGCCATGTAGGGAAAGAAAGATTTATACTATATTAGTATATTAACAAAGAATAGTAACTGAGCATATTTCATTAGTAATGCCTCAAATACATAGTTTTTGTTGAAGTATAAAAAGCAGGTAATGAAAATGATTCAAACACAGCTAAGAATTTAAAGACACAATAGCAAAAAGTTTGTACTACTTACATGACACCCTGAAGTACTTTTTGAGGATCAGGATCAAATAATCTGTCAACATAATGGCGACTACTTGCTGTAACTTCCTGTAAGCAAAGACATTTGAGGTCTATCAGCGATATACATTTTTACAAATTCAAGAAAGCAAGACTATGAAACAGTAATATTTATTTGTAACAGCGCGTTATAGTGATCTACCTAAAGATGACAAGATCACGAATGACTGAAAGTAAAGCTTCCTGATCCAGAAAGGACATATAAGGCATTCAATATGTAATTGTGCAAAGGCTATCATGGCTACAGCCTTTACCTGCTGTTCAACCACGTCTCCTGAGTCTAGGAGGACTCCAGATTGTAGGTCCTCTGATGATATATCTCATCCAGAGTAAACAAAAACAAAAACCTATCTCTGGACTCAATCATCTTCCAAATCAATAGCCACTCTGGGTAGAATTTAATCTGCTAATTTATAATTTTCCAAATCAGCAATTCTTTTATTTCTTCAACACAGGACCAGATTTTTGTCATTTTTTTCATTTGCCTGATAAAAATACATTTTTATATATAAATGTACCTGCTCTCAAAACCAAAAGTGATTATGGGGAGTTGTTGAAGATATTATGCTATATCAGTCAAGTGTATCATCCACTACATTACAATATTCTTCAACTGCTGCCATTATAGATTTGAAATAATTTTTCAATAATAAAGCTAGTATTTTAGCACTTAATATTATTTAGGGATTTAAGACAGCTTCTTATAGGGATGTTGCCAAATCCATATCCTACAAAATCAAACTTTAACCATTCTGCTTTTATAGATAGAAAGAAATATAAAAAGGTGCAAATGATATGATTTAAATAATGATTACTATATGGTCTACTATTGTTTCATGGATGATCAAGAATAACAAATCCACTCCAGATATTAGTTCATTAAATGAAGTTTTCCTCAGTTCTCCATATTTAGAAACTTGCCTACAAATTTTTAACAAAGAACATTTCTACAATCATACACAAAACACTGGTTTGCTGCCGAAATATTGTTCATAGTACAAACTTTATTTTTCTTTCTTCAGTGGATGTTAGGTGTAAAAACAATACACAGATACAATACTTTCATACCTCCTAGAGCCCTTCCAAACTATTGGAACATATCCAACTTGGTAATAGATTTTGCAAAGACAAAATCCCAACAAAATCGTATTTAAAAGAACACATTTCTTAAATGTTCTTTACACAGGTACAGCCATATTTATAAGCGATACTGAAGTAGCTATAACAGCATAATCATCTCCTCCCCACCCAACCTACAGCACCACAGAAAGTGGAAATCCAACATTAAAACAGATTGGCTAGACAAGACTTACATGACTACTTGTATCAGAATGGAATATACTTTTTAGCGCTTATACATGTTTGTGTGTGTCCATATTAAAAACATAACTCAATGCAACTTCACTGTAACCTGCTATAAAAAAAAGAACTGTACAATTAACAGCTGAGCAAAATAGGAAACTACAGCAGGTGGAACTTGCAACCGCTGTAACTTTTTTTCTAAATGTCTATTAAAGGAAAAGAAATCTGCTTTACATAATGCTGCTCTACTTGTGTTCATTCAACATTAGGAAATAAATCAGGCATTTAAAAAATTAAATCTAAAACTAAACCCATTACTTATACACATTTTTTCCACTCTAATAAAAAATAATCCGAACTTCTATGAAGAAAAAAATATCTGGCGGATTTTTTTTTAGTGCATAAAACTAATAAAGAGGAAAAATGAACAGAAAAATTTCCTCTAAATCTATGGATACAAGACGAGAGCTACTGCTCTTATCCCCGTGACATCTTAACGTAGAAAATAAAGCAGCGGGGTTTAATTTATTTTATTGCCTCCAGAGGAAAAAAAAATCCAGCAGTTGGACATCTCCAAATCTCCCCCAGCCCACTTCAAAGCGAAAAACAAACAAACAGCCAAGGCTCTCCTAGTCCTATCGTAGCTGCAAGAAAAGGAAAAACAAGATAAGCTTCCAGGAGGGCGGGACTCGCTATGGACAACCTAAGAAAGGTAGTAGTCCTTCACTCGCCCAGCCGGACACAAGAGGACTAACACCGCTTCCCCCAGACCAGTTAAGAGAGAAAAAAGACCGCCAAACGGAAGCCCTAATGCGGCTAACTTCCTTCACCAGGAAGCAGAAGCGCTAGAGCCTTTGCCGTTGCTGGTCCGGGCCTGCACTTACCGACAGGATACTCATGCGGAGTGGCGTCTCCAGCACACACGCCATCTTGACGCACGCCAACGGCACCAGCCGTTCAACCCCACGCAAGAGCTGGTGCCAGGACGGCTGCGATGACGGCTAGTGCTGCTCTTGCTGCTGCTGCCGCCTCCTCCAAGCGTACCCACATCGCCGGGGGAGATACAAGGAAGGAAGGAAGGAAGGAAGGAAGGAAGCAACTACATCCCGTCAGTTGAAATAGCGAATGGGAAGGGGAGTGGGGGAAGAAAAAAACCCCACAAGTTTCTCCGGTAGCGAGCAACACGCATGCGTGGCCAGGACTTGTTGAAGGGAGGGAGGGATTATTTCCGGAAGTAGGTACTTTTCTCCCACCTGCTTACAGAACATCAGGGTGAAAAGAAACGTGAAACGGGATGCGCCAACTCGCCTTTTGGATGTTTGGGCGTTGAGCCAATTGGGGGGGGGGGGGGGGGTTGAGAGGCCGGCGTGCGCATGCGTAACGGTAAAACCACCTGTCAGAATTTGTCCTTGGCAAAGTGAACAGGAGAAACAGATAAGGAATTCGGCTGCTTAGTGCTGTTACGCCATCTATTGACAATTATGTTTTAGAGACATACGCTTCTAAGGCGAATGAGGAAAAATTGCACATCACGGATGTGTAATTATGTTAAAGTTTAACATTGCAGTGGGATGAAACAGGAGGTTGAAAGTATAAAACTCCATTTTCTAAATATTGCTAAAACAGCAATAAGAGAATGCCCCACAATGGCAGTGGTTATTCACTACACTACAC
>JAOYMU010000002.1:24184746-24196486 GCA_025802295.1 Psammodynastes pulverulentus
TCCGTAATTTTTAAGGGAGCCGCGGCCAAAATCGGAAGTACTTAAGGGAGCCGCGCACCGGAAAAGATTGGGAACCCTGCTAATCCTATACTTTGCTGCAGATAGAGAGATATAGAAGTGCAGCAGTAGGTATGCTTGAATCTACTGCCTCTTCTCAAGGCATGGTCTCTACAATCAGTTAAAAACTTAAGAGGCACAATGTAACACAATAAAAATAATTCCAACAGATGGTAAGTAAGTGATATATAAAAGATCATACGGTATATGAGATATTATATTTCTCCATATGGAAGTCGGTAACTCCCATCTTGGAAAGGAACTGTTTATGTCTAGTTGTGAATCCCCAGTTACAGGATTATATTGAAAATGCAAACTGTGTACTAACTTAAAGATAAAATCCTCTGGGAAGCCTTTGGAAAAAATAATGCTCTTTAACCTACAAGTTCAAATTGAAAACTTTGAAAAAAAGTTTGATAAAATAACAAGAGTTTTAAATCAGCTTAAAGAGTATATTCAGGCAACTGTAGCCAAATCAATCTCAAAATTGGATGGATTGGAATCTAAATTGCTGTTGGCTGATTTAAAGGAGAAGGAATTTGGTTTTGAAACTGCAGGTGCATTGGAGAAGGCTGAAGAAGATATGAATTCTACAGACCTGGAGTTTACAGAATCGACAAGTGATGAACTGGACTTTCTTAAGAAGACTGATGGTTATTGGGGAATGTATTTATTATATCTACCTGAAAAATAATATAGACTGGATTTTTTTGAGAAAATGGGTTGACAACAGAGATCCCACATTAGCTCAATAGCTGTCATTCTGTTCATATCCCTAAAGATCTGGATGCAAAAGATGAAGGATAGCAAAACAGGAGGAACCAACCAATCACTATCATGTGCTGGACATGCAAAATCAGGATAGCACTATTCAATAGTGAGAAAGAGGCAATAGAAGCAGAATAATCTACTATTTTGTAGATTCAAAGAATAGTAAATATAAAGATTGTGGACAGCACTTTCATTTAGCAGTGGAGAAAGGTCCTCAGTGAATAGAAAATAGTGAACTGGATGAAACAGAAGAGTCCCCGAGCTACAGTTTTTCTCTCTAACATACTGTTTCTTTGTTTGTAACAGTCAAAGGAAACCATGACATGGTCTTGTGGTGGTTTTAAGTTTTGGGAGTGTTAAATACCTGTACCTCAAAATCCTTCTGAATAATTGGATTCGTCCTAGCAATTTATTTGAGCGCTTTTGATAAAACTAGCCTGGTGTGTTATAAGGGAATCTCCAAAAGACAGCCTGGATGTATTACATGAACTAGTCCAAATTTTATTTTTGCATATATTATTATTCACATTCTTTACTCAACTTAGTACATATAGCTTTGTTGAATGGAATAATGAACTAGGAGCCAACTTCAGCCTTTGGGGATGAAGCTGATGAATGCACAAGATGGGTGCGGTAGGAGTAACTATGAGCCAAAGAGAGTGAGACATAAGGACTTTGTAAGGGAAGAGCCCTGGAGCTTTGGAATCAGAGACAGGAAACTGCAGCTGGCATTTCAGAAATGCCAGACCTAAGGGTTCCATAATCTTGGCTCAATGCGCCACAATCATGTGGTTTAAAAGTGGAGAATAAAGACACCATTTTCTTTTTCCTTTCTGGTTTCTTAATCTTTCAAGAACGTTTAATACTTTCCACTGCAACATAGCAAGGCCAAAGATGAGATCAACGTTTCTGTTAATGTCAAGGGCGTTGGTCTTTTGTTTTAAAACCTCCTCCTCAAACTGAACTTCACAAGAATTCCCTCCCTAAATCCCAGGACCCTCAGAGGCGATTGTCTGCGGCTCTTCCCAGGCAGGACAAGCAAAGATCAGACTTGGGCTTCTGTTGACGGGACGCAGAAAAACAATCCCGGGCGGGAGCCGCGGGGGCTGGCGCTCAAATGAGTCTCGGCCCTCTTGGCAGGGAAATACCACCGCCTCCTCCCCTCCCCATCTCCACTGAAGTGCGCTCTGCGGGCGCCCCTTTCGGAGCGCGGAAGGGACGGGAAAAGAAGCCGACCCTCTCGCGGCCAGAGGGTGGAGGAAGGAGGAGGGTCGAAGCTGAAGAGAGCCTTAGAATGGGCGAGGGAATCGCCTCGGCGGCGGGTAGGTGCGAAAGCTCCTGCCACGGCTATCTCTAGTACCAGCGTCCCCTGTTGGGTAGTAATTGTTGCTCTCAAATAACAGAGGAGGAAAGTGGCGCCGAAAAAGTCAACTCTCCTTTCTTGTCCGGAATCTGGCTAGAACTGTGCTGGGTTTTCGTTGGGTCGGGTTGGCGTTGGCAGACGGGCGGGCGGGCCGGAGCGCGGAGAAAACTGGAAGGGAAAAGAGGGAGAGGCCGGGGACGAAAGAATAGAGACACTTCGGAGATTTCTAGCATTTTGAGTAGCTCTTGAGAAAACTGGAGACATAAGACCTCAATTGAACGGGTGACAGTTGAGTAGAGGGTCAGGAAGAGAACAGAGAAGTACTTTTAACTTGCAGAGAAGGGGTAAGGGAACAGAAAATGACCAGTCCCACGTCCGGATGATTTCTGAGGTCTGGTAATCCTTTTCGACGTCAGTCGCAATTTCAATAGAGTGTTGTGTAGATAATCACTGCAGTCGCCAAAGTTATGAAATGAGCAAATCCTGTTAAGAAAGGTAGGCAAAAGTGGAGTGCCGACCTGCTGGAATAGGAGTTTACTTGTTTCCAGGCCTTGGGTGCTATTATGTACTTTGTGTAAGGAACCTGAGTGACTAGGTGCTCGGTGCTATACATGATACAATACAGAAGTGCCAGTGTGGTGTGGAGATTACAAAGGACAGTCAAATGCACTGAAAATAATAGTATATGATCATGTAGATGTTAGCAGCTGTTTCTGCTAGAATTATTCTAGATAGCTTTGCTGAATCCAGGTGTTACTTAAAAGACAAAATACAAGGAATCATTTTGATCTCCCTAGCTGACAATTCTGTTGGGTTGTGCTGCAGGCAAAGGATCTATTTTCGAAGAAGTTTGGATGTGTGCTACCAATGGTTATCCAAGTTCCCTTTGACATAATTCCTGGAAATGTGGTGGTTAACTCGGAGCTTATAATGTAGTATAAACCAGCCAATTCAGTAATAAGCAACTCATAGTTAGATATGTTTGATTGCAGACATAGAGAATCTGTGCTAGCTTTTGCTGTTGTTATTATATACCATTTCCCTTCATTTTGGATGGAAATCTCTAGTCATCCTGGCTTCATTTTTAGTCCAATGAATCACTGCAGTTGAAACAATCTGCTGATCCTTGCTAGACTTTAGGAAGCATTGCCCTAGAGAACTTACTGAAAAGTTAAAGTCAAGACTTTAAGGAAAGATTTATAACAGAAGGAGATTCTATTGGGTCATATTAAATAGTCCTTCATAACTATAACATAACAGAAGGTCAACTACATTGTCTTTTCATTTACAGCAAGAAGAAAGTGTCAGGACCCTGAAAATGGTTTCATGGCTATGATAGCAACTTTAGATGCCATGGTGGGAATCCGAGGTTCAGGGAGAAAGAGAAAATGAATGAAATTGCAGATGATTCATTTGTGAGCACAGTCGTCTTATCCGTCTCCAGAAAATGAGTACAAGGAGGAAATAGCAGCTGCAAATTTGCTTGCTGTACCCAAACAGCAGAGCTCAGTGTTCCTTTGCTGCTTTTCAGTATCTGGTGGCATTGTAGAGACAGGATATGTTACTATTTATTGTTTGTGTTTAATCAAGTCGCCTTACCAGCAACAGCTGCTGATCGGCTGCTTTTCTTTCAAAATAAACATGATGACATTAAGGATGCTTTTCTAAAACTGTGTGCAACTACTACTTAACATAGATTATTCAAATGGGTAAGAATACATCTAATGCATGAATAGTGGGAAATGAGATAAAAAAGGACTAGATGAGATAAAAAAGGACTAGATGCATGAAGTCTATTGGATAAAGGTAATCTACAATATGTTAGAATACTGTAAACATAATTTTATGGCACAGTAAATCAGATCTAGATCTTGGAGAGAAAGTTCAAGTTGTACAACTATTTAGATGCTTGGCCAAGCTATTTATTAACTTTCAGTTCTTTATCTGTAAAAAGAAAAAAGTTCAATAACCAGATTCTTGGGGATGAATTAGAATAAAATCTATAAATTAAAATTTAAGATTAACTTTGCTGTATTATTAGAATAATGTGTTTAATTGGCAGGCTAGAAACCAGGAGACTATGAGTTCACGTTCTGACTTATCATGAAAGCCAGCTGGGTGACTTTGGGCCAATCACTCTCTTTCACCTCACTGACTGGGTTGTTGTGTGGTAAATTGGAGAAGGAACTTGACTTGTTTTATAAAATACTTGTAAAAATAATAAAGGTGGAATATTAATAAAAATAAATAAACTTAATGCTTGAATCTTATAAAATTTATAGAAGTATGAACTTTACCTTAAATTAGTAAGTAATGGGCATGGTAATAGTAAACAAAAAGTAGATATTCTGATGCTGAAGATTTTTAGATCAATAGAGTACGTATATATTCAATAACCTATTATGATGGCTTATTTATTTAAAATCATAATTGCACAATACAGTATACATTTCCTTATAAACTCTATCAGCCTTTCTCAACTAGGGCTCCATAGAACTCTAAGGTTCTGCAAGAGGTTTCTAAGAAAGGTCTTTATTAAAATAAACATCAGTTTTTGAACTTTGCAGGCCATGCAATGCCAGTGTTTGCAGTGGTGTGAATTTTTACATGCTACAGTTCAGTTACTGGCCTGTAAGTTTACTGTTGTTGTATAAAGTATGGATTGTATAAGTTAGAAGTAAATTATGTTGTGAAATTTTTGTGATCTTTATGCACAGGTTCCTTGAAATCTGAAAATTATTTCAAGGGATACTTTAAGGTAAAAACTTGGTTGGAAGGTTGCTCTAAGCAGTTACCAGTGAAAGTCCTTATGATAGTGGCTTTTGTGAAAGCAGGTTTAAAGTGAAAGTGTTTTATGTGCACTTCTTCACTGAGTGAGAGATTATCAGTAGATAAACATACCTCACTGATAATCCTGAGCATTTACTGCTACCACAATCTTATTACCTTGTGCAATTTTCAAACTGAGATGTGATCTGAAATGTTACTGGTATTCCCGTCTGTAAAATAGCCTGATAGCGTGATGAAATTGCTGGGTAAGTTTTTCTGGCAAGATTTTTTTAAACATGTATTTCTACCATTAATCATATAAATTGATAGCATTATCTTGGCACTAGATAAGGGTCAACAGAATTCAAGAGGGGTTGGAATTGGTCTGTTTGTGCCTAGATTCTAGGCTGATTCCTCTTTTGACTTTGTCCCCAGGTTCTGCCACTCCTTCTTTTGCAATGCTTATCTAAAGTTAGTAGCAGTATCTAAAGTTAGGCTTGAACTTTGTTTACTAACAACATTTGTTATTGCAGGCATCTTCCCCACCAATGAAGGAAGTGGATCATTTGACTACCTTACATGCTTTCATTTTCTCCATGAAATCTGAAGTTCAGAGGGAGTTTGGACAAAACATTCAAGAGAAAGTTTTTTCCTCATTTTCTGAAGGAGTGGATTAACATTCTTCATTTTTACTTCTAACATTACTATTAAGAGAAGAGAACAATTGTTCATCCCTACAACATTTTTAGTCTGGGAATATTTACTATTATCTAAAAGACAAGTATACATTATGCAGGACATTTTAATTTTTTATAGATTATTGTCTGCAATCTTTTAATACAGATCCTTGACAATGCGTTGATTTTACTACATTTTTAACACAACCACCTCAGTGCTTATTGATGTACGAATATGAGATTTAAAGGAGGGTAAATTGATTGCTCTCTTAGGCCATTTCAGAGTGCAACAAATTGAAATTCATATTATGGCAGCAAGCTATAAAAGAGTAATAACAACAGTGAATTGTTACAGCAGTGCTATAATAGATAATCAGCTTCAAAATGTTGTGCATTATTGCACAGGGACATGTCAAGTATTCAAACAAGGAATTATGTGCATAGTGGCCCACCACAGTGTTTGTGCAAATCTACTTAAAGTTTCTACACCTGATTTTAGAAATTCAGATTTGACCCACAGATTTTCGATGCCTGAAAATTCCATTGCTTTGCCTGGGATTGAAGATTATCATCAGCTCCTTCCTAGTAATCCCAAACTCAAAAAAGGATCTTTTGTTCAAAGCAGTGGAAATCCGAAAGATATCACTGAAGAAGCCATAAATCTTGCTAGTGGAAAAATAAAAGAATTCTCATTTGAAAAACTGAGAAATTCTTCAAATCAGGCAAACTATAGAAAAGGAAGAAAAGTTAAGTCAGACCAATTCAGTAGATCACTAGATTTTGACTTGATTAGTGGACCTTTCAGCAGTGATGAAATTTTGTCCCCTCCTAATGGCGTTCTAAATAATTGTTCCCAGGAAGAAAAATGGCATGTCAGCAGCCCCTCGGTTAAGGAAAGTGGGAGTTCTGTAGTTCCATTGCCTGTAGAAACGTTTCCTGATGGCAATTTTATAACACAAATTTTGGAAAAGCACAAACTGGATGGTTCTTCCAGTGGAGATATTAAGATGTGCTTAGATATCTTGCTAAAATGCTCAGAGGACTTGAAGAAGTGTACGGATATAATAAAGCAATGCATTAAGAAGAAATCTTCAGGAAATGTCAATAGCGGAAATAATAGTGAGGCCTTGGCCAAAGACTCTGAAATAATCTATATGAATTTAATGACAAGATTTTCTTCTTACCTTAAACAGTTGCCTTTTGAATTTAGACATCCTAGTGACATGGTAGAACTGATTAATAGCTTGTCTGCTTTGGAGCAATTTCATTTCTCCCCAATATTTGGCAATGAGCAACCACCAAGATATGAAGATGTTGTAACTTCTGCATCATCTGTGGCAAAGCAATCATTTCCCTCAAACTTAAAGAGAATTCAGGATAATAATGATACAGATTCCTCAACCAACCTTATCCAAATCCCCAGTGTAGATATTTCCTCAAATGCATTGCAGAACAATATAGATTCTAGAAATGATTCTCATGTACTACCTCAGTTACAATTTCTAAATCCATCAGACTGTGTTTTCCCCACAGAATCTCTATGTATTGTAGAAGAATCAGATGGAAAAAAAGTAAGGGGAAGTGCATCAAGCGTTCAGAGTAGAACAATAAGGGGAGATTCAGAGAGCAGCCAAGAGCAAGATGAATGGATAAATCCTTCTTTAGAAATTACTAAAACTTCACATACTGTTGCAGAGCCTCTATCAAAGGGTGATTACTCCATTTCAGCAGATTCCATTGATCAAACCTTTAACTATAATGTTCAGGTCTCTAAAGAAGAGCTTAGAAAAAACAATCAAGAAGAGATAGATAAACTTTTGTTGGATTTGGAGAATTTTTCACAAAAAATGGAAATTACACTGAGAGAAACTACGGTGGAGCAGAGTGATTCTCAATATTTGAAAAGTAGTGGTTTAACCAGTGAAGACAAAGGCAAAGATTGTTTTCCTGAAGACAAAAGTGTGCCTTCTTCCTCATCAAAATTTGTAGAAATCAATGGTCATAAAGTGGATGAAGATGACAAAACTCTTCTATTGCGTATTTTGGAGAGTATTGAAGACTTTGCCCAAGAACTAGTAGAATTCCAATTGGGCAAAGGAAGCTTATCAAAAGAGAAAGAAGTGATGCATATTCTTCAGGAAACTTTAGCCACACCTTCCATCACAGTTGACAAGCAGAGCTACATAGATACAGTGAAGAAAAAACCTGTCTCACCATTAATTCAACAGATGCCAGAGGTTATCAAGGTAAGATTGCATGATTTTTTTTTCACTTAAGAGTTGAGCCCACTCATATAAAAATACTGCTCTATGGAAATACTATAACTTAGAAAATTATTTACATGTCATTGAATGTTTCACTCTTTATAGTAGATTTAAGATTTCTTGTGCACAATACAAAAATAGCTTGTCATGTGTGAAAATCACCCAGAATTCACTGGAGTTGAGAGGCCAATAAATTTAAGTAAATTTAAAAATAAAATAAAAGCACATGTAAAACTGGTGTTAGTGATTTGAATGACATTTTAAGAATAAAAGTGCTTATAATCATTTCATTTCTATGTTTACATAATGGTTGGTTGAAATAATTATTAATTATCCCATTTTCAATCCAAGTTTTCAACAAAAAAAAAGGGAGGGGAAGGTTTCTGCCATTTTTAAATATTAATTGTTCCAATATGCCTGTTTTTCATGAGAACTGAAATCAGTTTTAATATTTTCCCTAACGGCCCAAATATGTCTACCTCTCCCTCCAATAGATCTGTTAAATCAAGATTTCATTTATATTTAGGATATCAAGGATGACAATTTGCATAATCAGGTCTTTTTTGTTCCTACATGGAATTAAATGCATTCTCTGGGTTTTAAGTACTGTACCAATTTTGGTAGCGCCATTCTTGATCTAATTTAAAAAGCGCACTTTTTAAAAGCTCTGATCCTACTAGGAAAGAGGTCTATTTTAAAGTGTTCCTGTCTTATCTCTAAACATTTAAGGAAAATATTTAGCAGCATGATAGTTACCATATATTAATTATATCTCCTTTGGACAGAAGGAAGCTGTATTTTTTACCACATGAAAACTAAAAACTAAAAGAGACTTCAAATTTTTTAATATTATATTCTAACCAGAAAAATCTGTACTCTTGTGGTGGCATCTATAGATTATGGTTTCAATTTCAGTTGAGATTGATAGCTAAATTTGCATCTAAAATTTCACCATAGAACATCATAAAATACGTATCTGGGAAGGTGATATATTTAGCTACCGCTGCAATAAGTCTAACTTTAGCACCACTGCTAGTAGTGTAGTGGATGCCTCCCTTCCCACAATACCTCTGCTCTGTTACCAGCCAAGGACAGATTGTCTCACTGTCATGTAGCCAGCAGGGACAGATTCTGATGTAGATTCTTCTTCTTGATAAATAATTGGTAAAAGGCATCCAGAGATCTTTGTGCTTAGGGATTCTTTGAATATCAAAAAAAGAGAGTCCACTGGCCTTGGGATGAGATATAGGCAATTCTTTCTGAGAATAAAAAGACAAGGTATGTTTCACTTAGAATTTCTTAAACCCCTGCCCCCTCTCACACAATCAAATCAAGAAAATAGTTGAAGTGATACCTCCAAAGGACTTTACATCTGTGCTGGGAAGAATAATTTTCCGAGGAAGTAACAAAAATGATGATCAAGGATAGATCTCTGCGAAGGGATCCTGATTTACGAGGAGAGTTAGCTTTCCTTGCAAAAGGCTGTGACTTTGTTCTTCCATCCCGGTTCAAGAAGAGGTTGAAGTCATTCCAGCAAGCCCAGGTTTGAATATGCTTTACTTTTTCTTCTTATTTGTTATCTCTATTTTAGATCAGTAGTTGGAATGGTTTCTTCTCTTAGGCTTCTCTATTTTCAGAAGGTTATTTGCGTCAGATACCTACTGGTTTAAAAATAGGTCTTCCAAGCTTAGTACATAAATACTTTGTTGGTAAATAAAAGGAAACAGGTATTTTTTTTTTCTTTTGGTATTTTCTTCTTGAAGGTGAAAATGTTAAAATAAGTAAATATTATTAGTAGAACATGGTAACAAATTGACTTCTGTTTGTTTTTTTAAAAAAGAAATGGTACTGAGAATTTCCATGTATTGTGTATGTTACCAGCAATGTGTGACAAACTGGCACCGTATAGAATGTGTAAGAAATCTATTAAATGTGTAACATTTTTAAGCAAAGTATGAATATCTGTATTATTTTAATATGTTATATACTTTCCATAGGTATTATATATAATACCTAGACATTGTATATAATGATAAGAACTATTTAGGCAAAGTATGAAAAGAGAATCATGAAAAGGGTTAGAGTTAAGGTTAGGATTAGGAACCTAACCCTTTATTGAAAAGATGTATATGAAAATGAAAGAAAAAATGCAAAATAAAATACAGGATTTTCTTACTGAAAAATATAAGAGAAAAAAAACCACTATTGACCTACATGTTGCAACAAGGAAGGCTAGAATTCAGAGGTGGTATTCAGCAGGTTCTGACCAGTTCTGGAGAACCGGTAGCGGAAATTTTTGAGCAGTTCAGAGAACTGGTGGTAACCTTCCCCCAGGAGTGAGGAAGGAATTGAGATTTTATAGTATCCTTCCCCTACCACGCCCAGCAAGCCACGCCCACCAAGGCATGCCATGCCCAACAAGCCACGTCCACAGAACCGGTAGTAAAAAAATTTGAATCCCATCACTGCTAGAACTGCATTTTCATGGGAGTTTTTCATACTTTGCAAGTTTGCCTTTTGCCATTACATAGAATGCCTAACAAATGTGTGAAATATTAAGTATTTCATACTTTGATGTTTCATTTCTGGCACTCTATGGATTTCTATAAAATGATTTATTTCACAAATTGATAGTAACATACATTTTGTACCACATTTCAAATGTATAGGGGAACAAAATGCTGATTATTAAAAGTAAGGTGGCTAAGGAGATTGAAGTTGTTCCCAAATAATATTCAATTTAAAAAAACTGAAAAGTTTTAATAGTATAAACAGTATAAAAATGCTTCAAAATAAATGTCAAAGAAAACTATCCCCTTGCACTACCCCTTATGTGGAAAAGTAAAGGAAACAAGGGCATGGACAAAACACACCATAAAGACATGAGTAGCAGGGAGCTGTAAAGAGCAAGAAGTGCTTCTGGTAGCAAAATACATTTATTAATTTATGGTACGATTCAGTGGCTGTTTTTTAGTTATATTGTTGGAACTTAGAAGCTTGATTTCTGTCCTCGAGAGCTTTGGTTAGATGCTTCTTTAAGAATGTTTTAAAAATGTACTGTACAGTAGCAGTACAATAAATGCATTTACAAGAAGTTGCAATGTATATAGCTCAAGTATTTAATCATATAGGATGAATTGTCAATTTATACCTAGAATTTCAAAGTGTTTTAATACGGTTGTATTTTTCTGAGAGGGAAGACTGATCTGTATTATACACACAGCTTGTTCTTTTTTTTAACCATAACTTTGTTTTGTTTATTGGAAAGACTATTTTCGTACCTTCTTTGTTCAAATTTTTTTGCATAAAATTGTAATTTTGTTTATTAACTTTTAGGTCCAAAATAAGCAAGATAAAAAACCGGTGACACCATCTCTAACTCCTGCAAATTCAACAATCACCTCACAGTCTCTACTGTCTACAAATAAAGAAACTGTTGGTGCTCCCTTGTCCATAAACATTCCAACTTTCTATTTTCCTTATGGACTTCCGAATATCTGCAATAATCATGACGAAATTATTATCAAAGTTGAAGCAGCCTTTTCAGAATTTGAAGATAAGAAAGTTCCCTATAATGAAATGGGGAAAATTATAAAAGTAAGCATAATTATCTTCTAAATTTATGGAGTATTCAAACCTGGAATCTCTTTTATAATATAGGTAAAAATAATAATTTATTAAAGAATAAGGAAGGTTTTGCCACAGGACAAAGGAGATCGAGGGGGGAGGAGCATAATGGAAACGAAACTAGTTTCAGAGAATGGAAGGCACAACGACCAAAGAAGAAAAGTAAAAAGATAGTTAAAAATAAGATTTTAAAAGTGGCTGTAAAAAGGGGG
>JAOYMU010000002.1:24263797-24276772 GCA_025802295.1 Psammodynastes pulverulentus
CCTCGGTTCACGACCAATTCGGTTCGCGACCAGAGTCAGTTCACCAATTAAGTTCGTGAACCGAGGTACCACTGTATCTTTTTAAATTTTGGTATAGAATGCTACTAAAAGGGAAGAGAAAGATTTCAGAAAAGATACTATGTGTATGAATGGTGGAGAAATAATTAAATGTTGGAATTATTTTATGGTATTTTGATAGGCAGGTTAAATCTGTTAAAATACTATGTTAGTAAGTGAAATGTTGAAATACTTAAATGGTGAAATTATTTTGTGGTATTTGAATTTTAAAAAACCAACAACTTCCAGACCAAATAAAATCTTTTAATTGTGTGCTATTAGCTCGGTGTGGATAATTAATTTTCCCAAGGGGCCACATGAGAAACTAGGACTGTTGTGGAGGGCCAAACCAATGGAACCTGATTTGATGTCCTCAAACTGTCTCCTCAAGCTGCTCCAGGTGAGGGGCAAGTGTTGTGCAGGTACCATAAAGTGCTTTTTCTCCTGAACCTCCTGCCAGCTGCCTGGCGACTGTGCAGAGCCAGACCCAACTTGACTTCTCTGGGCCATGTAAGAGTTATAGATAATGCCCTGCTAACACTTTGAATTGCACTTGGAAAAAACTTAGTAAACAGCGCAACTTCTGCAGCACTGAAATTAGGTGGCAGTTCCACAATTGTCTGGTGAGCACACAAGTAGTCATATTTTGTGCTAGCTGAAGTTTCTAGATATTGTAATAATCCAAGTACAAGTGGATAAAGTTATTAGTGACTGGCACATCCTGTTCTCCATTGTGCTGGTCGGAGAATCCAATGCGTGGGTTAACTCTGCTTTCTTGCTCGGAGAGTCGGTCAGTTCTTTGGTCCCGCCTCCTCTGGCTGCGCATGCCCAGTTTTGGCTCAGGTTTCGAGCTAAGGAGATGCAGGGAGAGATGCTTAAGATAAGGAAAAATTAGATCACGCATTGGATTATTCAAACTGTAAGCATAAAAGCATTATCAGATCCCTGATGACAGGATAAGACCAGACTGAATCTGTCGAGCTGGCAGAGCAGCCGCAAAAGAAAGCGTGTTGGGAAAGCGCTTTACAACTGATTGGAGTGTTTTAAGAAGCCACTGCAGCTCGAGATAGTAGACTGACCAGGTGTTGGGCAGTCTAGCCTGATATTTAACTTGCCATCCACTCAAAGTTAAAATTGGAGATAGAGCCCTTCAAAGACAGGACCCAGGCTGAGGCAGGAGCCACAGCAGGGGGCAAATATTACCAGCTGAAGTCTGGATTTGCTAGCAAAAGGCTGCAGACTCTAGGGGGCTAGAGTCACTGCTCAGTCGAGGCTGAGCATACTCCAAAACCGGCCAGGAGACTAAAGGCCATGGCAGCAGAGTCCCAGCGTGGACGAGACTGCCTCTTCCATGGCAACAAAGAAACAGGCATGGCAGATTGCACAGATACAGGGGCAAATGGGGAGGAGTAGGGGACCCCTGTCTTAGCCCCAGCCCAGGAAAAAGGCACCAAGGGACCGAGGTCAGTCACTAGAACAACAGCAACTGAAATTAGAGAAAAGGATTTGCCGTCAGGCAAAGCTTCAAAAGTTGAGGAGAGAGAAGCAACGAGGCGACAGAGCCATTTAGAAGAGCTTTGCAAGGGCTGAAAAGGAGGCGGTGCAAAGTGGAAATTCCTGCGCTCCACCGTCTCAACCAATAGGGACAAAACAGCAAGGCATTGATGCCCAAGCTGAGCCACCAGAAGAGGCTGAGGAGCAATTCTTCCAGCCAGCTCTTTGTTTGGAAGATAACGAGGTTTTACTTGAATTGCAGGAAAATTTCCAGGACTTTGAAGATCAGCCCCATCCAAAGAGGATAAGGCTGGCACCGGAAGCCATGTTTACCCCTACAGCAGCCGGGCTTAGATCACCTGCAATTATGGATCAGATGAAAGCTCTGATATCCGAGGCTTTATCACAGATTATGGCAGAGCAAGGGCATCAGACTAATCCTGTGACCACAGAGGAAATATCTAATCATGAGCAGCCTTTAGCAGCGAAAATGTAAAGGCGGGTGCGGTCATTCCCAAAGGCTAACAATCCTTTCATCTACTCAAAGCGAAGCATCAGCTTCATGGGAAGAGGAACAGAAGGAAATAGAATTTTCTGATGAGGAAGAGATTGTAACAGAGACCCCAGCATTTGTGGAGCTTTTCCGGCCAACCCTTTTTAAACTGTCTAGCCCAGTTGGCAATGGACATGGGAGCTAGCCCAATGACAACTGGGCTAGACTGGAGTTAAAAAATCCAAAAGATCTCCTTTTTGCAAAGCCAACCATGGAGAGTGAAGAGGTTCCCCCACCTGAGTTGTTCAGAGAGGTAGTACAGGGTCAATGGACCCATCTGGTGATATTCCCAACACCAAGTGGGAATGACAGGAAGTTTTACAGTGTGGCCACATATTTTGCTGAGGTTTTGCAACCCCCAACAATAGAAGGGCTAGTAGCAGCTTCAACATCCTCGACCATCTTAGCCAAATTAGGAAGAAGATGGATTGAAGGGGGAGGACAAGAAGGCAGAGCAGACCTTTCACAAGGTGCATCAGGCAGCTGCCTGGGCAGTCAAGGACCACAACCGCTTCATTTTTTAGCAGGGCCGTCCCAGTCTGGCTTCACCAGATGCAGGAGAGAGTGGCGCACCTAGAGATCTTCGTTCTCAACAGGATTTCAACAAATCAATTGCAGCAGTGGAGTTTATAGCAGATGCCACCTTGAATGGTGCCAAATTCGGTTGCAGTAAGACACCTGGTTTGGCCCCGTCATTGACAGGCGGACTTAAAGTACAAATGGAAGTTGGCTTCTGCTCCCTCCAAGGGTAGCAAACTATTTGCCGAGGCTATAGAGGCCATGCTAGTGGAGACCAAGGACATGAGAAAGATCCTACCTGCAACACACAAGCAAGTTGATTGCTGTCCTTCGCCTTATATCCATAGACCGTCCACGGATCGGTTTTTTTGTTACCATCAAATCCAGAGGGCATACGCCAGGATTGTCAACCAGTCAGGTCAGGGTTTAGACACGGTTGTGTCGCCCCTTCTGCCATAACAAGTGACAACAAGAACAACCCGCCCATCTGCAGAAGACTACGATTATTCACCGACCAATGGGAAGAAATAACGACAGACATCTGGTTCCTGAATACAGTGAACGGCCTAGCACTAGAATTCCTCTCCACATACCCCAAACGCGTTCAGAAGGTGTACAGTCTCAAGGGGCAGAGTAAAAAAGGGCATAATGGAGACAGCTGTTCAGCATCTGCAGGACACCCAAGCTATTCAACGGGTTCCACAGGATGAACAAAGGCAAGGGTTCTACTCCATCCTGTTCATAGTTCCAAAAGCATCGGGGGGGGGGGAGATCAATTCTGGACCTCAAAAGATGCAGTCTCGCCAGGCAATACTGCGGAATATCTGAGTGGGCGACATCCTAACATCGATAGACCTCACGGAGGCATATTTACACATTCCTATCCTGCAATCATCAAAAATTTCTACAATTTCACTATGCCGGACGGCATTATCAATACAAAGCTCTTCTGTTCGGACTATCATCAGCACCCAGAACATTGACCAAAGTGCTGGCAGCGGTAGCAGCTCATCTCAGTGCACGTCCAGTGCTATTTGGACGACTTATTAATACAGTCTTCCTTTCCACTCAAGGCAAAGGAGGACTTGAGGATAGTAATGCAGACATTGCAGGAGCACGGGTTGTCTGTGAACTTCAACAAGAGTCACTTGACTCTGACAAGTCGATTGCTAACTTGGGAGCAGTCAAAGACACAAGTTCATGTGAGGTCTACCAGTCACAAGAATGCCATGCCAGCATAAAAATGTTGGTGGGTCAAGTTCAGACAGCCTGGACAGTAACCCTAGACTTTTTGGCGCAGCTTCTGGGCAAGATGGTGTCACGCATATCAATTGTGCCTTGGGCGCGCCTTCATGCGAGAACAGTGCAATGGTTTCTCCTACCCTCCCAGAGATCACACGGGCAATTCGAAAGTCAAAGTTTGGGTTCCACCAAGGGTAATTCAGTCCCTTCAGTGGTGGAGTTGCAGGCCATAACCAAGGGATGTGGCTTCAAGGAACCCAACTGCTTGACCATCACAACAGACGCCAGACTATTTGGCTGGAGGACCCATTGCCAGTCCCAGATAACACAAGGACAGCAGTCTCAGACTGATCTCAAGAACAATATCAATTGGTTGGGACTCACGGCGACTCATCTAGCTCTAAGAAGGTTCCAAGCAATTACAGAGGGTCAACACATACTCACCTTGACGGACAATGTGACCACCAAGGCACATATCAACCTTCAAGGGGGGAATCATTCCAGGTCGCTCATGCAGGAAGCAGAATGCTTAGGGCTCTGGGTGGAGAAATATCTCTCAGTCAGAGTAGAACACACCTCAGGAACAGCAAATATACAGGCAGACTGTCTCAGCAGAGCAATGGTCGACCACTCAGAGTGGTGCCTGCATCCAGATCTGTTGAAGGAGCTATCAAACATGTTCAGGGAACCAGTTATGAATCCGTTTGCGTCCCTGGCAAACACACAATTACCAAGGTTCTACTCAAGGTTCCCAACACCAGAGGTAGAAAGAGCCAATGATCTCCGCAGCACGTGGCTCAAAGGACTTCTATATGCATCCCCCCCCGTCCATTGATTCTGAGGGTAATCAAGAAAGTGATAGAGGCAAAGGTGGGGATTCTGCTCATAATGCCCCGTTGGCCCAGACGGCCGTGGTATGCAGATCTGGTAAACCTGTCAATAGGTAGACAATGGAGGATCCCTCGGACAGAGTTTCAATCAGGGGGCTTTCCTGCATCTAGAGCCGCAATAGCTTCAATTGACCATATGGTATTGGTGCGGAGAACTTTAAGTCAGCTCGATTGTTCCACCAAAGTCATACAGACAATCCAGGCCCCTAGGAGGCTGTTCACTAATAGAATTTATAATGCCACATGGAGAACCTTCTGTGGCTGGTGTAACAATAACCACATTGAACTGACCAAGGTATTGGTAACACATCCTGGAGTTTCTCCAGGAGGGACTGGATAAAGGCATGTCACTCAATACCATACGTAAACAGATAGTGCACAGATTTATTAGAAGGCGCAACCAAGGTAAAGCCTCCATTAATACACAGGTATCCCACCTGGGACCTGACTAAAGTTTTGAGAATGCTCATGTCAGAACCATTCGAACCATTGCGTTCTATCGGCCTACGTTTCCTCATCTTTAAGGTAGTCTTCCTCATAAGTATAACCTCGGCAAGACGGATATCCAAGCTGGCAGCTTTCTCCATAAGAAAGGACCTTTGCATATTTCATGAAGACAGGGTGATACTACGGCTAGACCCCACCTTTATTCTGAAAGTGAATTCCTCATTCCACAGGGCACAGGAAATAGTATTACCAGATTTCTGTCCTAAACCAGCCCATGATCTGGAGAAGAAGTGGCCTTCATTGGATGTTAGAATGTTACACATTTATCTAAAGAAGAAGACTCTTATCAGAAAACTGAATCGATGTTCGTGTCATTCAGACCTGGTTTATTAGGCAATGAGGTTACACCGTTGGCCATAGGCTGGTGGATTCGGGCATGCATTGCAAAGACTTACGAACTCCAGTCACTGTCATTGTCCAGGAGTGTGATAGCCCATTCGACTAGGAGCACAGCCACAACGGCAGCATGGAACACACAGGCCTCTATCGAAGACATCTGTACGGCAGCAATGTGGTCGTCTCTGTCACTGTTCATCAGGCACTACAAATTGCCTTTGCATCAGTGGAGGCGGCCTTTGGCAGAAGAGTACTTGAAAGAGTTCATATGGAGGTGGGGACTCAGGACCAGACAATGCCTCACCCTTAGATCAGGCAGCTTTGTTATGTCCCACACATTGGATTCTCCGAACAGCACAACAGAGAAGGAGCATTGGTCTTACCTGACACTCTTCTTCTAGTTGTCCTGGAGGAGAATCCAATCCCACCCTGGTGAGAGTCGGGTCCTAAGTCCAGGAGGGACCAGAAGAAGCACCAAGAAAAATCTCCAAGTCAATAAGTCTTTGCCAAAACTGGGCATGCGCAGCCACAGGAAGCGGAACCAAAGACTTGATTGACTCAGGCTCCGAGCAAGGAAGCAAGAGTTAACCCACGCTTTGGATTCTCCTCCAGCACAACTAGAAGAAGCATGTCAGGTAAGGCCAATGCTTCTTCTAGAATAGGATATAATTTGTGCATTGAGTGAAGCTCTGTAAAGTTCTTTCAGATTCAAGGATTGTTAGAACTAAAATTAGTGTCACTCTGTTAACTTCTGAAAAAGCAGCTGTTCCATCTTGATTGGTTTGTATGTACACTGAATCTCCTGTTTAGCCCTGGGCAAAGATATGCAGCTGGATAATATCTGCATATCGATGATACCTCATCCTGAACTAACTGTTGCTTTCTTCCATTGGGTTTAATTGGAAAAGAGAAATAGGAGAAAACTGAGCTCTGTGGTACCCCATTTTGGAATAATGTAGGCTTGATTTCATCTTGCACCCTCCATTCAGCCAGAATTGATTTTCAGAGAAGCCAATAAACTATATTGAAGCAACAATTTGTTTCCTATGCTGAAAGCCTGGTACCCTTCTTTTGCTTTTGGAGAAATGTTAGCTGAAAAAATATGAGAAATTGGGCTATGTATTCTTCTAAGATGTAAAGGCTGATCTTCTACATTCATAGAACTCCTTTAGGATAAGCTATCTGAAAGTCCCACAGGCAGAAAATGAATCTTAGACTTGTTGACACAAATGGGATTTCAGGAAAAAATTATTTGAGGTTAGCCTCTTAATATAAGTTGCCCAGCAGTCAGCAACGTGGAATATTTTTCCCCAGTACGTACTTTCTTTGTGCTCAGCAAACAGATTTTGCATAGTTTCCTTGTTTTTCCACAAACTGGCACTGACAGAATGAGAACATTAGCAAAAGAAAAAAAGATTTAAGCCTTCTATCCAAGAGAAAGGCCTTGCTAGAATAATACAAAAAAGTTTCCCTGGTCCCTGCATCTTGAAACATCCACAAGCAATGAACAAAAAAATAATTATTATATTTCAAACACAAATCCATGCTTAGGGGATTTTTTTTTAACTCTTGAAGCCCCAAAACAATAGAAAATTTACAGGAAAAAGGCCAAAGTGACAAGTTCAAACACATCTCATGGAGTTCACCAGGAATGTAGAAGAATATGGGGAGATTGTACAACACATCAGATTGTTCAATGCATCATAATTAAATTGGCCAGAACCCTTTGAATTTGAAATTGTGCTTTAAAACTACCAGAAATAATTGGATAGAAGGAAATGCATAGAGTGCAGTAAACATGAAAGGATAACATAACATGCTTTGTAAAAGAAAACCATTCTGTCAAAATTCCAAAAGATATACAGGTACTTGTTGTTTATCGATTGTCTTGTGCAGTGACCATTTGAAGTTACAGCTGTGTCAAAAAAAATAACTTTGCAGTCAATCCTCACTTTTACAACCAATGCAATATCCATAGTCATATGGTTGCTGGCTTGTAATAAGCAGAGTTAATATAGAAGGCAAGTAACATAATACTTTGAGGTGACATGATTTTTTAGCTTAACAACTATATCGCTTTGCTTAACTGAAGAGGAAGTACGATTGTAAGCCCATCATGGTGAGATGGTTTTCTTCGTAGCCAGTCTTGGTTGGAGCTGCTGGTCCCAATTGAGTTGCTAAGCAAGGACAATTTGCAAAGGACAGTCAATCCAGCATAAACAATTTTTTTGGGGGAAAAAGAAACATAATGTAGTTAATTTACTGAATTTGCTTGCGTGCACATATACACCATATGCCATTATATCCTGTTGATTCAAAGTGTCTT
Organism: Psammodynastes pulverulentus; assembly: GCA_025802295.1. Taxonomy (NCBI): domain Eukaryota; kingdom Metazoa; phylum Chordata; class Lepidosauria; order Squamata; family Psammodynastidae; genus Psammodynastes; species Psammodynastes pulverulentus. The sequence goes on from JAOYMU010000002.1 coordinate 24,271,722, forward strand.
CTGAACAGCTTCAGAGAAACATATGAACATGCACAGAATGCCCTCAAGCTTAAAAGGTCAGTCATAAAACTGTACTCTTTGCACTTTTATTCAACATTGCAATATGATTAAACACTTGTGCATTACTGGGCTTCAGTTTATATACATTATTTCTTGATTTTATCAGCATCCTATATTTATTCCATCAACCTGCCTTCTTTTAAGTTTACACATAACCAATGGTGGGCTGCTGCCTGGTTTGATCAATTCGGGTGAACCGGTAGTTGTGATCAGTGGCTGGGCCACTGCGCTATCCTTTCTATATATAACTAACTTTCTAGCTCATTTTCCCTGCCCACGCTGCCCAGCTGTGTTCCGTGTGGTGCCTGCTGTAGTCACCAGAGCTGCTTGAGTTGAATAGCGGCCTGTTTGAAGCTCCATTTCAGCCCCAAAGTGGTACTTGTGAGTGAAGTGTGCATGTGTGTGCTCACAACCAGAGAACCAGTTGTTAATGTAAGCGCAGTCCACCTCTGCATATAACCCATCAAAATGTCCGTATTTGCCGTATCAAGAATCCTTAAAGGAAACAACATTAAATTTTTTCAAGTGAGGGGGAGTTTCGTCTTACCTTGGGATTGCTATAGCCACAGCACTGTCCTTGTGTTTTGTGTGAAATGTGATGTACATGTACGGTATCAGCCAATGTATCTTATTTGACTTAGTTGAGTAGTCTCAAATAAGAAGACAGTGGATGTATCTCAGAACAATGAAGCTGTTGCTGACACTTCAAATGCATTATCAACCATCTTGAGTACCTCACAAACTGCAAGGGATTTTTTCCCCAGTATATTTTGCTCAGTTGAATGACTGACTAGGTCAAAATGTATTGCAGATAAGAGGTTGTCTTTGGAATAGCATTCATCCTTCATCATTCATATTTGGAGTGTCATCAGTTCAGATGTGAGCTAAGGATTTAGTTTGACTAGTCTTTAATTTGTTCATCTTCTATTTTTATTTTTCATTTTCAATAAAAGTTTATACATCTCATCAATAATATGGTTATAATTTGACCAGAATTCCACATCAAATTCAATTTTACTTTTTTCAAATTCGTAATTCTTATCCAACTTAAATATTTCCATTAGTTGAGTGCAGGAAAACTTTTAGCATGTAAAACCTAACTTGAAAGTTGTATCTTATTTTTAAGTTAAATTCTCCTTAAGAAAAGTTCAGCAAATCAGCATAGGTTAACCATTTTTGTTTAACTATTATTTTCCTTCTGAGAAAGGCTTCTTGGGACGACAACTATAAATGGATTTTAGCAGACAGTTTTGCTTTATACTTATCCCAAATTCTCAATCTGCAATTTCTAATAAAATGCTTTTTAAAATCCATATTCATCTTGACTTTATTGTAAAAGTAAAGGTTTCACCTGTCCAGTCATTTCTGACTCTAGAGGGTGGTGCTTATCTCCGTTTCTTAGCCGAGGGAGTTAGTGTTGTCTGAAGACATTTCCATGGTCATGTGGTCATCATGACTATATGCTGTGGCACCCGGGATGTTGTTATTTTTCCACCAACGTCGTACCTATTCATCTACTAGCATTGGTATGTTTTCGAACTGCTAGATGGGGAGGACGTTATCTCATCACACATAATCATGCCATACAAATCTTAAATCATATCCTTCTAATTCCAATCTATTTCTCAAAAGTCATTCAGTCTCTTATCCAAGTTAAAGATACAACAACAAAACCAACCAACCCGCTCACAGCAACAAAGCCAAAACACCACACCTCCCCACCAGTAGTTATAGAGAGACAGCAGCTCTGATCACGCTTTACTTGTACAAGCACGAAGCCGCAAGCACCAGTCTGAAAATGACGAGTGGGACCTCATGGAAACGTTGCCAAGACACGCTCAATCTTACACGGGAAAAGACCTGAATATGCCAAGACATGTATGTATGTATGTATGTATGTATGTATGTATGTATGTTATCGCACTTGGAAACCAACACTTTAGACAAATCGGAACACAAACCCAAACTCTGGCTTAGATATGTAGATGACACTTTCATAATTAGGCTACATGGAAAGAAAAAACTGAACAACTTGCTCACACATCTCAACAGCCTACACCCCAAAATACAATTTACTATGGAAATAGAAGCTAACAACCAACTCCCCTTTCTAGACTTCCTAATAAACAAAAAGCCCAATGGCTCCCTAGTACACGCCATCTACCAGAAAAAAACACACACTAACTACTACTTAAACGCACAATCACACCTCCTCCATGCTCAGATCAACTCAGTAGCCAAGACCTTCATCTCCAGAACCAAACACCTAGCTGACAAAGATCACCTGAAAACTAAATTACACACTCTCATAAACATATTAATCTCCAGCAGATACCAAAGAAACACAATTAACAACCTAAACCAAAGGAAGACACCCCCCAAGAACCAAGACACAGAACAAAACAACGGCATCGCCCTCCTCCCTTACATCAAAAGCACCACAGATAAAATCAGCAAAATTCTCCACAAACACAATGGCAAAGCCATTGGAGTCTATGAAATATCAAATGCAACGACCATCCAGAAGCCTGACCATGACTACATCCCCAGCCGCTACACCCCCCTTCGATCCCCACACAAAGCAAATTGACACATGCCATGAACACAGGGCTAGACCTCAAACCCAGAGCCAAACCAAAACCCGTAATGTTGTAGCACAGCCATTCGCCCAAGACACTATATCGCAAAACCCAGAAGGTTGCAACACTAAAACTCAGGATGCCACAATACTAGCACTCAGGATGTTACCGCACAGCCCATTACCCAGGTCATTGCAATATAAAAGACTAAGCACCCTGAGCATCAGGATGCCACAATACTAGAGCTCAGGATGTTACCACACAGCCCATTACCTCCCCACCAGTATTTATAGAGAGACGGCAGCTCTGATCACTCTTTACTCGCACAAGCATGAAGCCACAAGCACCAGCCTGAAGATGATGAGTGGGACCGCATCGAAACATTGCCAAGACATGCTCAATCTTACATGGGAAAAGACCCGAATACACCAAGACTTGAATACCTATATCTACGAAAACATATACATACATACATACATACATACATACATACATACATACATACACACATATTCATACACACACACATATATATATATAAACACACATACATTAGTCAAATACGAATCAAATGTAAGCCTCATCAGAAGAAATATAGTGTCAAGATTAAGAGATGTCATTCTTCCTCTCTGTTCTGGGCTAACTGAACCACACTGAGAATATTGTAATCTATCCTGAGCATGGTATTTACAAGAACCTTGGAGAATGTCTAGAGAAGGAGAATCAAAATGATATCACATGTAGAAGGGGGAAGAGAACTATTGAGGAATTGTTGGAGCTGGTGTATAGTTCATTTTAAGATCCTGGCAGAAGAGGGATCTATGCAACACCTATGCAAACTGGCAGGTAAAATAGCAATAGAAATAGCAATTGGGCTTATATAGTGCCCCATAGCACTTTATAGTACTCTCTGGGCAGTTTAAATGTCAAAGCATTATTTGCATATTTCCCCCAACAATCTGGATCCTCATTTTACCAACCTTGGAAGGGTGAGTCAGCCTTGAGCCCCATCAAGATCCACTGGACAGAGTTTGCCAGCAATACTGCACTTTAACTACTGCTCATGCAAATGAAGCTGTGTGTGCATGCCTGCCCTTCACACAACACCATCTCCTCTTCCCCTTGCCCCCTGTGCTGGGCCACCAATTTGGAAAGGCTGGGAACATTGTCCTGATGCAATGTGATTTGGACAGTTGGGGGATAAGGCTTGCAAGGGTGAGAATACATACTGTAAAAGAGGCTTAATAAAAAATATGTAGAAAAGTGGGGAACAGGGGAGCCACATGGATGATTGGAGCAATGTGTTTGCCGCAAGGTTTGTGAAAACATCAGGAAGACTTGGCTGGAAAAATAGCAACAGATGGGTGGGAGATGTGATAGAAGTGCATTTGGGAGCAAAACAAAAGATGTGCATGTGCCTGTTATCTAACTGAAGGCTGTGGATAAGACATAAACTGGGTCAGTCAGTCTGGAATCGGGAAACATACAATGTCTTGAAAAGCACCAAGCAAAGAGCCAGAGAGTCAGGAACATGCTGAGTTTAAAAACATAGCAGAAGTCAGGAGCAAGAATATGTTAAGTACAAAGCCAAATGCTGAGGTTGCTTCCAGTAATGGAAGGCAGTCATGTACAGTTTAAATACTCTTCCTGCTGAGAATACACAGCTGAAGCTTTGCCTGTTCAGCATTTGCCAATAATGAGAGTCAATGCTTTTCCACTAGTTCGCCTGGCACTTACTTTGTGGGGATGCTGGATTTGCTTTGTATGTGTGTTTGTATGCTCCATTTCTTGGCTAAAGAGGGATCAATGGTAGTTGAGAAGGATCTGAGATTATGTCAAAGTTTGCTTCAGGAGCAGGAGCAGGAGCAATAACTTATGGGATTTCATGTGTTTTGGAACTTGACTCTAAGGCTATGACATTGTTCCTACCCTTTGATTCTCCTTCTGTGGTTGCTGAACCAGATTTTCTGGTAATATTAGTGGAATTGGTTGACCAAATGAGGTGCATGAACAGTAGTGGTATCTTTCCAGGAACATTCCTGTGGACCACACCCATTCCAGTCAATAAAGTGTAACAGTCATTTACTGTACTAAGAATCCAGAATTTAACTTAGGTCACATTCTGCATGGTCTTCTACTATCATGGATGGAGGTGCTGCAGGAGTGCCATGAACAGGCTGTGGCATGGTATCCAGGGGCAGATGTGGGAGATGGAAAATAGGGTGCATCTGGTAAGAAGGGGGAAGCTGAAGTATATAAGCCAGGGGTCTGCAACTTGCAGCTCTGGAGCCACATGCAGCTCTTTTGGCCCTCTGCTGCAGCTCTCTGATGGCTGATCCCACTACTGGCTGGCCCCTCCCCTCCCCTCCCCATCACTCCTCGTCTGGCCGGAGAAACTAAGGGTGATTGCGG
>JAOYMU010000002.1:24315882-24326633 GCA_025802295.1 Psammodynastes pulverulentus
TTAAGGGAGCCGCGGAAAAAATCCGAAAATTTGAAGGGAGCCGCGGAAAAAACCGGAAGCATGTAAGGGAGCCGCAAACCGAAAAAGATTGGGAACCACTGGGTTATATGATCATGTATCAACATGAAACATGCTATCATTGGGGAGAAAAAATTGATGAATGCGTAATATATCACCAAAAGTAAATCTGATTTTTAATAAGTGAGTTTTTTCTAGTCTGAAATTAACTTTTTAAACTTTGTTATTTCATAAATATTTAAATAGAAATTGCACAATACTCAAGATAGTAAAAATAGAAAAGCAATGTAGAATACAAACAATTGCTAGTGAAATTTAAGTAAAAATATTATGAAAGAAAACTTTGGATACTTCCCATTCCCTTTATTTATTTTCCCAACTGTTGATCACACGAAACATTGGGGATTATTAGTATCTGTTTAATTTTATTACTGTTTTTGATTGATTTGATTATTATTTTCCTAAAAACTATTCTAGTTGTCTGAATTTGCCTTGTTGTGTAATGTATCATAAATAAGGAAGTCATTCCTGCTTGAATGTATAATAGTTAGGCTTCTGTTTGAATGAATATTGTCAGGTTTACTATTGCTGCATATGCTCCAGGTTTGGTCTCCCAATCTTATATCACTGCCAAAGTTTAATTTTTTTCAGTGTTGTGCCTGATTTGTTTTTGGCAGCTGTCAATATAGCTTGGTGAACTGTGATTTTCTTCATTGATGTTATTAAAATTTAATTCAACTTCAAATTAGTTTCTATAGGATGTTGTGTTAAGTAATAGAATCTGCTGTTTAATATTACATACACATTGAACCTTAATCTGAATAGGTGTAACTTACTGGGAAGAATTTGGACAAATAGTAATAAATAATAACATTTTTAACTTGCTTATAATTTCAGCCAAGAAGCATTCTTATTGAGATGGTGAAATACATGTTTTGATGAGAATGTCTAAAATGATGATGATGATGATGATGATGATGATGATGATGATGATGATGATGATCTGAGCTGTCCATTTGAAATGGATTCTGGCCAAAACCCAAAAAATCTTAATAAAATTAAAATATAAAACTAAATAGACAGCCTGGACTAAAACAGTCTTTAAAAACAAATCTCAACTTGCTGTAGTTGTGAGACTTATGTGCTCTGAGGATGATGATATATATATTGGACAAGTCTCATGAGAGGAGTCAGACGTTCTCCCATAAAATGGTGAGATGTACCGTATTTTTCGGACTATAAGACGCACCGGAGTATAAGACGCACCTAACTTTTAGGGGAGGAAACAAGAAAAAAAATCTTACCTCAGCTTCTGCCTCCCAGCAATTTCCTCCGTGCAGCAAGCAGAAATAGTTTCAGTTTCACTTTCCCAGCACAGGCTAATTAGCACGTGGCTCGGCTGTTTCAGGCTGCAGTCTGAAACAGCTGATGGTCGCAGCCCGATCCAAAGGCCCATCAGTTGCTTATGCTAATTGGGCTTTGCTGAAGCTGCAACAGGCTTTTTGTTGGTTGCTGCAAAGAGGTAAATTACTGGTGGGCGGGGCTTCTTCCACATTTGATGTATAAGACTCACCCAAATTTTCACCCACTTTTGGGAGTGGAAAAAGTGTGTCTTATACTCTGAAAAATATGGTAAATTACAGAAATGCACACTGGCTCAGTTGTTATGAGGGTCATCAAGGACAGCAGTAAGTGTTGGAGTTCCTAAGCATCTGGTGAAAAATGGGCTATAGGAGTTAAGATTCTTGGTTGACAACAATGGCATGATAAAAATAGCAACAGTGGTGCATTGGAAAATGCAAGAAATATCATTTGCTGGCAAGCAAGAACTGGTGAGTTCATTAAAATAGAGAAAGTGATGGAAATGAAGAAGCTGAAGTGCTCTGGGACTTTAGAATTCAAACAGATAGAATTTAAACCTGCCACATAATAGCCTGGGTTTAACTATTGTCAATAAGAAAGATAAAAAATTCTAGATAATAGACGTGACAGTACCTGGAAACAGCAGAATAGAAGTAAAGGAACTGTAGAACATAAAAAAATACAAAGACCTGCAAATAGAAATAGGACAACTTTTGTAAAAGAAAGCAAAGGTAATACGAATATTAACAGGATCCTTGGATGCAATCCCCCAAAATCTGAAGCACCACTTGAACACCATTGACATTAACAAATTCATCATCAATGAATTGCAGATGGCAGCTTTACTTGGAACAGTTTATATCTTGCAATGATACCTGTAACACCATCAAACATCCACATCTGCCTATCCCAGGTCCAGATTTCCCAGATTTATAGAAAATATCTATAAAAACTCTCAGAAATATTCTACTTCCAGTTATATGATTTACTAAAGCGGGATTCAGTAGTTTGTTTCTGCCTTTATGATTGAAAATGTATTGCATGAAATATTTTTTTACAGCAACTCACAGTTAAGCGAGTAAAGAATTGTGACTTATTTTAACTGTTTTAATATTTTAAAAACCGGTATCCTAGTTTATTCCTTTCTTGCTTGTCTGCTTTCCCATTTCATCTGAAAACTTGGAGAAAACTAATATTAAAATAAATCACAATTACGTTTCCCTTCTACAATATTGATTAAACTTTGTGCTTGGCTTGTATAAAAAAAAATATTGAAAGAAATCCTGATTTGGCATTATAAATTTCCAACTCTTACATAATGTTGGTCTGAAAGTAATTTGCTTTCAGTTTCAGCAGCATGAACCACAGTACATACTCTCTATGTGGATACTGCAAGAATCCCTGGAAACGGGAATCTGAAATGCTCAAAGAGAACAGAGAAGATCCACAATCACTTCCATTGTTGACAGATAAAAGCATAGGAAAGAATAGATGTCACTAGCATATCACACAGTCAGTGCCATATTAGGAGAAAATCCACATGTAAAGCTGATAACATCCTATAGTAAAGGAGTTTTGTGTTGAGAAGAACAAATATTTTGTAATTGAAAAATAAATAAAAACTTGACAAGCAAGAAAAACAAGCCAAAACTATGCTTCCCAAATGGAATAATAGAAAAAATGCTAAGGTGGAAAATAGGAGGTGGGGGTTGAATCCTAAATGTAGAATGTTGATTAAACTAATAGCAGCAAAAGTAACAAAAAAAGCAAAGAGACATAGTATTAGAATTTTTGCCTCATAATCCAGATAGCAGTTCTCTAATCATACAGTCATTGCATATGTATAATCCCCAGTAGATTCAGACCATAGAACCAGCCATCTGTTCTAGGACTGAAAGACCTGCAGGGCAAACTTACTTATGAAGCATCTCTATATCAGTTGGTAAATAAATAAATATTTAGTAGTTAAAGATTATTGTGTAAGCAGATTTATTATCATTATGTGGCATTGACATTTTCACATGAAGATCTAATTACACGATTTATTGTTAAACACCTATGCACAGGAATCTTTTCAACTAAGTGTCATCACCTGCTTGGAGTTAGATAAAAGAGGGATTGTATGCTGATCCCTCTTTTAACTCTGTCTCGGGTTCTTCACTGAGTTGAAGGAAGAATCCAGATTGGGTACACTCTTGTCCTGTAGCTAAGCACACTGGGTTGAAATTCTGAGGACACGCCTCCCTGGTAATGGTCCCCAGTTTTCAACTCAGTCTCAGCTGTTGCAGACACATACTTTTTGGGTCTCCAGAGCTTCACAGCAACTTACCCTTGGATTTGATTTCAAATTGGAAAGGAAAACTTAATAAAAGACTCAAGTTTGATAGTGGGCTGCCCGGCACCGTCCGGAGCAGCCGTTTCGAATTTCACTCCCAGTTCTTTTGCCGCCGGACAGCTGATTGGCATTTGGTTTACTGGCATAGGAGCAATGGCCAAGGTCCCCCTAGCCTCTTCTAAAACAGGGGCAGGGGCAGGGAGTGGGTGACCTATTGCTACGGTCACACTCCGAATGGCTAGTAAAACCGTGGCAGCAGCGAGTCACGTCAGATTGCCAGTTTCAATTGCAAACAGACTTTTAAAATCTTGCAAAAGCCGCAGCAGCAGCTCTTCACATAAGACTGCCTGGGACCACTGCGGCGAGACTAGTGCTCTGCTCAGAGGCTCAAGGGCTGCAACCATGCATAGCCATCCTAATTGATTGATCTGATTAATTGATCTGTGATTGAAAGGAGCTCCTGCCTGGTTTCTGAAGCAGTCTGTGAAGGCAGCAGGACTTTTATAGTGTGCCTGCCTATTACCATAGCTATCTGACAGTGCAGTGGGACTTTCAGACCATCTGCCTGTCAGTATTTTTGGTGCAAACAAAATGGATGCCATCGGAGCTGCTCCTGAGGCGGCTACTTCTCAGCAAGCAGGAGCTTGGTCTCCTCAGGCTGGAGGCAGAATTGTCCAAGGCTCCACTAAACCCAGGTCGGCTGCATTGGAGGAAGCTGCCAAAATCAAGACCAGAGCTCTAGCCCATAAGAAGTCCTCTAGGGCTGAGAAAAAAGGGGCTAGACAGGCAGAAAGCCTTGGATAAAGTTTTTGACAAGGCTAGGAGGGGATCAAATCCTCTGAGTTATTCTGATGCCAATTTGGCCGAAAGCGCATTTTCACGCCAAATTTCCGAGGAGGCAGTGCAACATGTACAGCCTAGACTGCCTTCAGGACCCTGGTCTCCAGGTGCCTCTAGTGAACAGTTCTTACAGCAAAACTTTCCAGCACCTACAAATGCAGAATTTTCGGCCCAACCCGTCACAGATCCCTGTCACAGCTGCAGAAGGGCTGCAGGTCCCCAGAGGGGTTAGGCCATCTCCCAAGGCTACTTTTACACCAACAGCAGTTGGGCTCCGCCTTGAGGGGCCACAGGAACAGGAGATGCCACCCTTTATGAGGAGTTGGCTCTCATAGGCCATTCGACAGGAGATTGCTGCAGTTCTCCAACAAAGTCAGCAACTTCCCATCCCAATAGCCTAGCAGCCATTACACCCTGAGCTTTGGCAAGCAGCGGGGGTGGCTGCGAACTACCAAGAGCCTACTTCGCCTGAGCCTTCCAACCAAAGCCAATCCTCCCGCTTGGAGGGAGAGCTTCTGGGGGAGGGGATTTTTCAGCCTATGAGGCAGAACCGCTCAGCGGCCTGGCCTTCAAGGGCCTATTTAATCCCAATTTCTTCAAGCTTCTGCATGCAAAGGTAAAAAGCACTGCTCACCAAGGAAGAGAGACTGCTAGCCAGGATACCACCTGAGAGATGGCTGAGCAGGAGGACTTCCTTTTCATAGGGCATACTGAGTCAGATTCCATACCTGTACCCAGGATGTTCCTGGACATGATAAAGAAGCAATGGGTCACACCAGGTATCTATTCCTGACACAGCGGTTCAAAGAGGACGCTGTACAGTGTAAACTCTGAACTCCTGGACGTGGTCCAGGTTCCGAAGGTGGATTCACCAGTAGCTGCCTTAATTTCCTCATCAGTCCTTCCACCGGATGCCGAGGATGCCTTGAAGGCAGATGAAAGGAAAGAGAAGATGGTTCTCCATAGAGCACATCAGACAGACTCCTGGGCGATTTGTGCCTCCACGGTAGCATCCTTTTTCACACAAGCATTGGTGCGCTGGCTCAGACAACTGCAAGGCAGGATCCCAAAAGAGGATCTTCGAGCACACCAAGATCTTAGCAAAATCATAGCAGCTGCCGAATTTACTGCAGACGCTTCTCTGAATGCCACCAAATTTTCGGCGCGGACCATCGCCTCCTCGGTGATGGTCTATTTTTTTGATCCAAAAAAGTAATTTTTCTTAGGTAGCTACTACAGAATACAGTCTTGAAAAGCACTGGGAGGTGCTGGAGAGAATTGAAAACAGTTAAGACCCCAGATACATAGTTATCTCTCACCCCCAGAATATTTTAAAGTCTTATCACCAACATTTTATTAATGCTACTCTTACTTTATGTGGATATGAATGTAATCTCCTATATAAAAGTAAAGGTAAAGATGCCCCTCGCACATATGTGCTAGTCGTTCCCAACTCTAGGAGGGTGGTACTCATCTCCGTTTTAAAGCCAAAGAGCCAGCACTGTCCGAAGAAGTCTCCGTGGTCATGTAGCCAGCATGACTAAACGCCGACAGCGCATGGAATGTTGTTACCTTCTCACCAAAGTGGTCCCTATTTTTCTACTTGCATTTTACATGCTTTCAAATTGTTAGGTTGGCAGAAGCTGGGACAAGTAACGGGAGCTCACTCTGTTACACAGCACTAGGAATTCGAACCGCTGAACTGCCGACCTTTTTATCAACAAGCTCAGCATCTTAGCCACTGAACCACCGCATCCCTTCAATGTTTAGTTACACTATGCTAATTTTGAATTCTGTCAAGTTGACATTTTCATAATTAGATTCATATTCATTTAGTTGAATTTTAATGAAATTCAGTGCTAGACAGATGCAGATTTCCATAAAATGTAATAAAAAAACTGGTTTAAGATTAGTAAAATAATTGCTAAGGGCAAAAAAGAAGGTATTAAGAACTAGTTGGCAAAAAAACCTGAAGAATATAATCTGTATTGGTATTCTATTTAATGTGATTGTCAATGACCTTGCTTTAGAACATATAATATATATTCCAATCCAGCCCTGGCATTATTTCCTTTGAAGATCACTTTTTCATCTTGTCTATTTTTTGTTCTAGGCAAGCAGAATTTTATTGCATTGTATATACAGTGTATTTCAGATTTCTGGTAGTGTAAATTTCAATTGTGGGATATGACTCAGGGAAATTTATACTACAAGGAAAATCAAACAGCAGTTTTCTATTGACATAAAATAAGTAAAGGTGATAAAGGAGTTGATTTGCTTCTAAAATTGGAAGAACTCTTATTTTGCCAAGAGTTGATGGTAGGAATTTGTTACTGAGAGAACATTGTTATTTTTCATTTGTACTTTTGCAAAGCCAAATTATCCATGATCCGAAACTGGTGATTTTTCCCCTCATTTTTTTCCTCCTATGATACAAGACATTACGTTATTCATTAAATTTCACCCCATTCATTTTGGCCCATTGTTAAATCATATTTGTAATCTTTCTAATTTGTTGGCCATTGAGCATTAGCCACTGGAGTTTGTATTTCTATCATCTCAAAAATTGATAATAATCTCCTCAACCCCCTTCATCCAGGTAATCCATTAAAACGTTGAACAATACATTTCTCAAGACAAAGTCCTGTGGCATTCTGTTCAATATTTTCTCCAAGCTGATATTAAGCCATTTATGAATATATTCTGAGGTAATAATTCAGCTAATGTTAAATCTATCTAGTAGTTGCGTCATCTAGATCAGTGGCCCCCAACATTTTGGGCACCAAGGACCAGTTCCGTGGAGAGGTTTTTGAATGGATTGGAGGGGGCGTGGTTTTGCATACTGCCTACATCCCAAGGATGGGGCTTCACTTGTTTGCATGGACCAGTTTCTGGCATGCTCTGGTCCATAGACCGGAGGTTGGGGACCCCTGACCTAGGTAGTATATTACCATTTTATGAATGAGGATATTATGAGATTTTGGCAGATGGTTTGCCGAAGGCAAGATACAGTATGCTCACAGCATTACCCCAGTCTACTAAACTTTTCACTGTTGTAAAAAAAGGAGGGGGGGAGATAAAATTAGTATCAAATGATGTGTGCTGGTTTTGTCAATTGCTACATTCCTATCCAAGTGCTAAGAAACACGATATTCAATAATCTTCTTGAGGATGATTATTTGCCCAATATAGATGTCAAGGTGACAAATCTGTATTTTTGTGAATCCTCACAGTTTTCAGGAAACTTACCACTTCTCCAGAAATTCTGAAAGATTACTGTTCTGCATTAATTTTCATTATTTTCTTCAGTGTGCTGGATATCATTCATTTGACCCCAGAGACTTGAACTCGTTGAAATTGACTCTGTTTTTTCACCCTCTCGTTGTTTATCCTGAGTTACATCTCCCTTCTACTAGTGGCACAATGATGGCTAACTAAGGTTTTGTTTTCTTTCTGAGTTAAGATGTTCATCCTCTCCATTATAGTTCACATTTTTTTCCTCACAAAAGAGATGAAAGCCTTTTTTCCTTTTCTTTTGTTTCTAATGCAGCTCCCCAAAAGCCTTTTTGTTATGTTGAGCATTATTACAAGATTCAGTTCATTCTGAGTTTAGCACTCCCTACAATTTCCGTTTCTGATTACCACCACCCCCTTTTTCTTTGCTTAAATGCCTCTCTCTTTTCTTTTTTTAACAATTGACTACATTTATATGTCTCCCATTTTTTGTTCTATTAGGAATTGTTTGCAATTGAACCTGTAATTGTTGTATTTTCCAGAATTTCCCATCTTTCCTAGATAATTACTACTTTCAGATTTCAAGGCATTGCCTCTGACGTGCCTTTCATTAAAATATGCTCTTATGAAATCTAGTATACAAGCCAGATATTTCTTTATTTTCCCCTTTTTACTTTCCATAAGTAATTTTCTGAATATCTCAAATTCAAGGATGTTACTTTTAGTTGCTTTTACTTCTTTAACCCATTCAACATTTATGTAAGGATTAGATCTAGGATAGCAAAACTCATTGTTTTTTCTTCTGTATTCTGACAATGAAATTTTCTCAAAGCTAGGATAAGGATTTTGTTGATCTATATGATTCTTGGCAGAGAAAAATTTCCTTGAGATGACATGGTCATCCCCCATTGTCAGTATTGTGCCAGTGTTTAGTTACAATTTGAGATGATACATTGTCATCTTTGTGAGAGAATTTAAGACTTAAATTCTACAACTAACAGTTGCTCTGGAGACTCAATAAGCAAATATTTCCTGTTACCAAAAGAAAAAAAAACATTATTATTGCATTAAAAAGTCCATAATCAATTCTGTAGACATTGTTCATTGCTATTATTTTGAATTATTTCATTATTTTAGTAATTGTTTATATCAATTTTAACTTGTAGAAAGAAAATTAAAATTAATATGAATAAAGTAATGTGCATTGCTGGTCAAAATGTTCTTATTCGATGTAGACTTTACATGCAGAATATGAAGTATGTAAGCATAAAATGCTTGAGTCAAGTACTCCATGCCTTTCTTGCAGTTCCTTCATATTTTCATTAGAAATCTCTACTTAGCACTGTGTGTGTGTGTGTGCGCGCGCGCGCGCATATGCATGCACTAGTACTGAATTTCAGATGGCTCACAATAACTGTAAAATATAGGGTTTTTCTCCCTCCCTTAAGCTTGTAGTCTTAAAAAGAGAAAATATACAAGGGAGAAAGAAAGGACAGAAGGTCATTTCTTCAAGACTAGGAAGACGTGATGATTACTATGCTGGCATTTATATACATTTTTAAGCAGGGCTGTTCTCTTCCTAGAACTGGTAGTTGAATAACTATTTATACTTCTTCCTTTGACCGCTGCATGAAATCAGAATTGCTGTGGATGAGGCCAAAATGAGCTTTGCAATTCCAGGGCAGCCGTCAGTAATTTATTTATTTATTTATTGGATTTATATTGCTGCCTATAAGTATAGATCGACTAATAGTGAAGTAAATGTTAGAGGGATATTTAACCACAAATGAACTAATTAATACTTACTTATACTTACTTATAGTAGTACTGGAGTATATAAAAATGCAGGTGTTATAGTTGATAGATGTATAAGAAAATGATGTCACAACAATGTTAATGATATGAACATGATGTTTTAAAAGAAGGAAAAGACCAATAAATTTTTTTCTTAAAAAGGATGTATTGGATAGATGAATAAATGATAGATAGACGGACAAAAAGACATACAGATAGGTGTTCTTATTATCTAACTATATATTGTTATTGCATTGGTATTTGCAAATATATAGTGAGCCACATTTCCCCTTGGTAAAATTTAGTTTAAGTGGAACCCAAGAGAGAGATAGAAATCACACTTGGAGATTGTTACTACGATTTGCAATGAATAAATAAGTTTATTAGTATTCTACAAACACAAACATAACTAACATTACCTCAAAGGTTGTATTTAAAACTGCCATACATTTCACTGTGCCCTGTTTCACTTTGGTTTGCAGCGTACATGTCAGCTCAATAAATATGTATTGTTCAACAAACAAACAATAAAACTAATAAAAAGAATGAAATAAATTAATATAATGTAATAAAATATAATAAAATCACCCTCTACCTCCTACCCCGGCGACAGCAGATCACACAATCCATTTAATGGGCTCCATCCTGCACTGGGTTCCCCAGGCCCACTGGCAGAACCAGGTCTTCAGTGCTTTCTGGAATAGTATTAGAGTGGGAGGCGTTATAATCTCTGGAGGAATGATGTTCCAGAGAGAGGGAGCCACCATGGAAAAGGCCCTTCTTCTGGGTCCCACCAGGTGAATCCCCCTAGGGGATGGGACCCGCAGTATTCCCTGCCTCCCCGCTCTAATGGGTCAGGTAGATGTGACTGGCAAGAGATGGTGCCTCAGGTAACCTGGCAATGACTGAATGCTCCATGTGACAGAATGGCCAAGAAGCTTTGTAAGATAAATGTCAAGAAAGGAGTATTGCTGAAACTTTTCTTCCTAAGATAAAGTTATTCAAAAACATTTTATTTCTATTTATTTATTTATTTATTTATTTACCGTAAAACCTCTATTTGAACGCCATGGCGCTCTATTTTTCAACCGTTCCGCCGAGGTGGCGCTCAAATAGAGGTGGCGTTCAATTAGAGGGTGGCGCTTTATTTTACAACTAGCTGGCCATA
>JAOYMU010000002.1:24389198-24400698 GCA_025802295.1 Psammodynastes pulverulentus
GGGAAGGGGAGTGGCGGGGGAAGGAGAAGGGAGGAGTGAGGAAAGAAAGGAAGGGGAGAGGAGAGGAGGGAAGCGAAAGGAAGGGGAGAGGAGAGGAGGGAAGGGAAGGGGATGACAGGGCAGGGAAGGGAAGAGAGGGAAGGGGAGAGGAGGGAAGAGGAGGGGGAGGGGAGGGGAGGGAAGGGAAGGGGAGAGGAGGGAAGGGAAGAAACCAGCCTTTTAGGTTCCCAATCCTTCCATATCCACCTAAAGCTGAATCAAGATTGATCTAGTTAGTTCTGATCATTGTAAGATTTATTCTGGTGTGGTATCATTTTGAAGATGGGCATGTTTACATACTAATGGTTTAGCTTATGCAAGAACTACTAGGAAATCATTTCCACTTTTTGATCAGTAGCTGAGCATAAAGGATTGCCATTCAATCAATGCTCAAAAGACAGATGTCCACAGGATGTGGTCAAAAATATCAAGATGGTGACCACAATGATAAGATCAAAGTTCCATCTGTTTTGTTGTATCTTAGATACTGGTCAGCCTTATCTTATCCATCACATTCATCTTGAAAAAAGCACATTTCTCTCCTTCATTAAAATCTTCCCAAGCTATTTCTGTGATCATCACAACAAATAACTTCTACTGCCTTCTAAATTTGCATGGAAGCCATGTTGATTCTATTCCACTTTTCTTAACTACCATATCAATAACAAGAGGAGCTTATTCTCCTCGAATAAGGAGCTTAGTTCATATAGCGAAACAAAAGTTCACATAAATTTGCTTTCGGGGCACAAGTCACAATATTTGTACACCTTGAAGTTGAATTTCTCCAGAAACCCTACAGGGGGGGCGTAAAATGCCAATGAATATGTCAGCATCATTTTACTCAACCTCCCCAAAATGGATGGTAGCGGTTCATTAAGTTTGGAGTGAAATGATGAAGAAAAATATATATATAAACAACTGGCAAATTTCAGAAGATGTTCACTTCAAAAACATGCCTCAAAGTTGATAAAGCATTTCATTCCCCTTGTAGCTTACTAGGGGTCAAGCTGTGATGAATTCATCCTTGGATGAAAGGATGGCCCCACCTGCCTTGAAGGATGAGAAAGTCCTCTTCAAGAACTCTCCTCTTCAAGCAACGTTCACTGGACCAGACCACATCAGGTCATCTCTGATCAGCGTCCAACTTCCTTCCAAATAAATCGAAGAGCTAAATCCTTTTTTCCTTCATCAAACAACATGCGTTGAGTTTCACTCTAAGTAGCGAGTGGATTTTGAAGATAATGTGGGCAAATTAGTAACAGATTAAATTCCTTTTCCTGGAAAGGACATAAAATTCCAATCGGTTACGTCTGTCAAGATCTTTCCCTTTCACACTGGTAATTTCAGACAGAAATAACATTTGCCAAACTCGGTGCACCTTTTAATTCCTTCAAATGTGGACCAGGGCGATCTAACTCTCTAATCCAGCTGTCATATCGTTGTCCAAATGTGATTTTTCACAGCAGCTTCCCCCTCTCTTTGCTCCTCCAGCTGTACACCAAGGTAGCGAGGATGGTTCCCACATTAGGCTCAAAACTGTATCAAATGAATATTTGCAGTGATAATGGAAGGCCAGCAAATTTTAAAAATAAAAATTAAAAAATGGGCTTTATTTTCTTCTTCTCCAAAGGCTGGGAACAGCGGTCTGATGCCAAAGGAAAAGAAAAGAGATTTAAATAGAGGAGGATCATTTAAAACAAAAACAAAAACCAACCACCACCAAATAATACTCCGCACTCTGTATCAAACATTCGTTCCCTGGCATGATTTATAGTTGTTTTCATAAGGATGATATTATTTGTTAAAAGGCCATTTTTTAAAAAAATAGCACATTAGGAATGTTCATTTGGGGTTTATGAGCATGTGGGAACCTTGCATGCAGAAGTAAAGAGGCCTGCAAGGCAAATCCCCAGAGAACAAAAGGCATATCTATGTCGAAAAAGGTCCCCTTTGTGCCAAGTGTAGGAAGCCCACTCCTCCCCTTGCCAAATTAAAATATTCTTTATTCTTAATATTAAGACAGGCAGGATAGACTATTTCCCCAAAGGGGAAATGAAGAAATGTGTTCTTAAAGGCAGAAAGCAACCCCAGGGTCAACCCTGAAGCTGACCTGACCGAGGCCATTTTGAGGCCTCAAGTGTTGCCACACTGGAGCTGAGGGATAGGGAGGGGACAATAGAGATCGTTGGGGTTTGTAGCCAAAACAAAATATTTTCTCCTGGGAACCAAGGACGTTCCCACAGTTGGCCGGGGAGAGGAGGAACGATGTCACCAGGCAAGCGGACGGGACCTTGATTGGACCATGTGACTGATTCTTTGGGGGAGGGAGACAACTTTTACTTTTAATTAGGTGAAAACCGTGGGAACATTCAAAGTCGGTTTTCACCATCTTGTGCCAATAGGCAGGGCTTTTTTTCTTCCGAGAAAGGTGCCGGAACGCACTCCTCCTCGTCGCGCTAAAAAACCCGGAAGTGATAGCGCGCGATTGGTGGAGACGGACCACGTGATCCGGACTCCAAAAAGGATCCGGAACGCAGTTCCACCTCGTTCCCACAGAAAAAAAGCCCTGGTAAAAAGACATTGTAAATCCTAATTAGCAGCCAAAAATAACGTTTTCCCCTGTCCTGCTTAAAATTTATCAAATAGATGGAATAAAATCTCCAGGAATTGACATTTTATAAGATTCTGTGTAGTAAAATTGTTTAAACTATGTATTTTAAATTGTTGGATTACAGTCAGGGAGGCCCAGGTTCAAATTCTCCCATTGTCATGGAAACATCATGATGGCTTTGGGCCAATCATTTCCTTTTAACTCAGCACACACACACGCCCCTGAGTTGCTATTGTGGAGAAAGTTTGAGCAGAGAATGTTATGTATATGGCTCCTGCAACAGCAGAATATGGAGACTAAGGCATGTGCTTAAAACTTCATGGAAAAGATGGATTTTGAATAAAATAAAATTGAGCCTGACATGGGACTTATGGATTGTCTGCTATGCATTCGAGAAAAAGGTGCAGGTACTCTATAGAACTGTAAATTCTTCATTGTATGCTTTAAATCACCTACATGAAATAACTCTGATTTCAAACCGTCCTTGCTGATTAGCATTAGAGACAATAAAGGACAAATGCCAGTATCATTTAAAGGAGAAAAATGCTAAGGAAAAAATAAACACATTACTGTAATTCTATGCACAAAATTCAACAATATATTTTCACCATTGTTTTTTTATAGTGATGCTATTGCTGAGATTAGAGCTGTTTGTATTGAAGAAATTGGAGTGTGGATGAAAATGTACAGTGATGCCTTCCTGAATGATAGTTATTTAAAATATGTTGGTTGGACACTTCACGACAGAGTAAGTGCTGCATTGCTGTAAATATGCTATTTTCATGTTTTTATTTGAAAGTGAATATTGCTTTCTCATACTTTTTCAACACGATATAGTCTTATCAAATCCATTTTGATTCATTTATATATAACCATTATTGATAAGCTTATGTCTGCTGTTAATTCTTCCATCTGCTTCTCTTTTTCCTTATTCAATATATATAGAAACATATCTTCATACATCTAAAGTAATGTATTTTGTGTATATCTATTCATCCTATTAAACAAAATATCAATGTTGCTACATTAAAAGGAACTAGATTATTCCCGTGTGTAGTTAGCCGTGTGCTACAACAGTCTTTGATAAACAGAAACAAAAAAATATTTAATTGCCAGTACAATTAAAATTTTTACTTGTTTATATTTTTTTCTCTATAAAAGGCGTAGCACTTTTTGAAATAACTTGAATAACATTTCTCTTTTAGATTACAGTACTGATCTGAAAACTTAACTATGTTGCTTCCTGCTGAGGTTATTTATAGTCCAATTAAAGTCCTAACTCTTGATCAGCAGACAATTTGGACAGTACTATATCTCTGTGTCAAATCACTTTTCCTAGAGGATTCAGATCTTTTGTGTGTTGGGGGGAGGATCTCATTGAAGATTTTGTCTCCTTTTTAAATCCAGAATCAGAAAGGGGACTTTATTTCTATTCATCCAAAATAAGTAGTTTATCATACTATACCAAATCAGCTATTTGGAAAGTAATATTGCTACCTTTTTATCCCTATTACTTATCCTTGTCGTTTTAAAATTACGACTTTAGCAGATATCAGCTGACAGAGGTATACAAGGAAAATTTTGTTCTAAGATTTACTTGTTTATAATAAAATATGAAAATTTGCAAGGCAGTGTAATGGGAACAAACCCTTTTCTGAATCCAAGCCAAAATTGTTAGTGGTGATATTGTTATTTTCAGACACATACTGTCACTGTAAAAGCTTCTTGTGTTCTACTGTTGCAAAGCATTCCAAATATTTAATAAAAAGACAACTAATAAATATAAAAGATAATTTTGTATTATAAAATATTACTGAAAATGATTTATTAAAATGCTGATATATGCTTTTCTTTATTTTATTATACAAAGTAAATTCTTTTTTTTTTTTAATTTAGCAAGGTGAAGTGAGGTTGAAATGTCTGAAAGCTTTGCAGAGTTTGTATACCAACAGAGAATTGTTCCCCAAATTGGAGCTATTTACAAATAGATTTAAGGTAAGGGCAAGAGTTATAAAATGCTAAGAAGTTAACTTAAATATAAGGGATAATTCTGGTTGCTGAAAAGAACATTTTGTGGCAGTTAATCTTTTAAAATTTAAGCAAAGTTTTGTGACAAATACATAGCATAAATGTGCTATGCTGCAAATGTGAAATGTTTTCTTTGAGAAAATTTCTCAGATATATTGATACATTTCTGAAGCTTATGAACCATATAAGTAATAATTATCAGTGATCAAATGTATTGTAGATGTGAATTGCTCTAATGACATAAACTAAACTCTGTCTGGCTTTGCTGGGAGTATCCAGGCACGAGTCTGAAAAATAAATCAGTAGTTGTATAGAATATGTGATCAGTGAGATTGTGCTTTCTTTAAATGTTTTTGGCCTGTTGGTTTTTTGGCTGTCATTTCCTATTCTTTCCTTTGTTTGTTTTTGTCATTAACTCTTAACAAGAAACCATCTACAGCAGGGGTCTCCGACCAGTGGGCCATAGTCTATTTACAACCAGACAGGAAGAGTGGCTGGCTGGTGCATGTGCATGCGGGGGCTTGCAGTCCCACTCAAGCGTTGTGGACAGTCGCAGAACCTCTTGCATGAGTGTTCGTGGCCCCACCTGCATGACATTGTGTGGGCTCATGGCCCCACTTGCTCAAGCATCACAGAGGCTTGGGGACTCACTTGTGCAAGCATCGTGGGAGTTCACAGCCCCACTCACGAGCACTGCAGGCACTTGCAATGATTGCTCACGTGCACACACGCAACTGCCCCTCCCACTCTTTCACCCCTCACCCCCCCTCTGGGCTGCCCACTCCGAAAGGTTGGGGAACTCTGATTTACAGCATGTGAAGTTACCTTCAGAACGCTTCACCTTTTCACCTATAATCTTAGCACAACACTTTTTATTACCACATTATCAAAATTGAACTGTAACATTCCTAGCTGCATGACAGCTCCTTTCCTTTGAATGGCAGCTAGGCACATAATTTAAATGACCCAACCAAATGGGCAGAGATTGACTTTTCACTGAATAATTGAGCACTGAATATGCATCCTTTATGGAATTGCTATTCCTTAATCATCATCTATACAAACAGAAATAACCTGTTTAGATGATCATTTACCGAGTAATCCTATTTATGTTTAATATTCTATATCGCATTTCTGTGTGTACTCCTCACTATGTAAGGATTCAGAATACCCAGGTGCTTTTAATTTCATCCAATAGGAACAAGTCTCTTTATTGGGAGAATAAGTTGGTTTAGACAGTAGGATTGGACTGGGAGAAATCTTCAGCTTCTGTCATGCCAATATTTCTCCTATTCCTTTAGTATATAGATGGGGATTTCTAGGTCTTCTTCATTTTGCAGGTTAGACGACAGTTTTAAATGTAAACATTACCCACACCAAATAAACTTTTTCTGTGAGTAGGTTCATTTGCATTGAGCTACTAAATCAACTTCTTATCTGAAATTGTGCAGATTCTTTTATTTGAACTTGTAGAGACAGGAGCCTCTTCATAAGTAATTTTACAGATCCTATGTGAGCATTTGTATTTGTTTTCCACAAATACATTTATTAGTATGTGCTTATAATAATTGAGGACCATGAAAATGTATAAAATTTATAAATTCATGATTTATAAACTAATACTTGCATCGACTATGTGAAAACCATTATTCCATAGAGAAGAGGTTCATTTTAGTAAGTTTTGGCAAAGTCCTAGTACAACCTAACATTTCCATAGTAGGGCTAAAAGTAGCATTACTATAGATATATTCTGCACTATAATTTGTTTCAGATGTGGCTTAAACACTACTTATATTTTTTGGACTTTTAAAAATTATATTGCCCTATTTAAAAAATCTTGGCAACTTGAAAGCTTGTAGAAAATTTTGTAAATGTATGGTACCCTAATAAAAGTATAGGTTTTTTTTGTAGCTAATATCCACATGCACAAGCAAATTTAAATATATACATACAGAATACATCTATATCTACTTATGCTCCCTTGATATTGCTTTTTTGTATTAATTCTGAAGATGAAATATTAATTATTATATGTCTTATAACTATGAATAGTTTAGTTTACCAGTTCTTTAATGTGGTTTGCGTAATTTCATTTGAAATAAAAACAGCTTAGTATTGATTCAGCTAAGATGGATATGCTTCATGTGGCACAACCTGCGATTCTAAAAAAGAAACATTTGGGTGGAGTTTAATTCATTTTACCTTGAATTATGGAAACAAACATTTTTCTTGCTTCCCAAAAGTGCTTGGTTGGTTCATTAGTTATGTTCCACATTAATTGCACTTCATCTGTTCTAAGTTTTTTTATATCTATAGTACTGTGGCATAAAGAAAATTGGCCACCTTGTTCAAAAGCACAGCTCACTACTTTTAAAGGACTGTTACTTTAAATTTCTGTTTCACTATAACTAAAACTGTTTAGCTCAGAGAAATTTTGTTCATATATGTCTCAAGGAAATCTGTGAAATATCCAATTTTAAGGGGGAGAGCAATAGCTACAAAACCTTTGTTATCTGTTTTTAAATTGAGTTAAAAGATACATTAATTCTAATTAACTTTTGATTAATGTGGGATTATATTCTAAATTTACATAGAGTGATCTTAACTGCTCGCTTTATTTGTATTAGAAAAATGTTAATGTTAAATTTATAATGTATATATATTATCTTTTAAAACATTGTTTTTTAAAAGTGATATAAAATTATAATATCAGTATTACCATGTGTATCTTACATCCCCAGCTGAGAGGAGCACTCAATGTAGTGACAATAGCAGTATATATAAGAATTAATTAAAAAATGAACATAATAAAAAGTAGGGATCTGAAATCTAGAAAAGTACATTTTTGAATCAAGTAGACACTGACATCATGCGATACGGGTATTTTGTAGCAAACATCGGTGCATTGATGGAACCAATTTGTATATTTTCCTGGAATTGAGTGTCAGTTATGTAAAACCAAGGAACTAAATTTATATAAGGAGGTGCTCATAAGTCAGCCAGGTACATACATGCAATAGCCCTTAAGCATTCTTTCAGGCTTGGAACTAAAGCATAATACATTGCAAATTAAAATCTAATGTAATATAATTAAAACAAATCTGTATTAATTTAATTATTAAAATTAAAAGATCAACTTAAAAACAGGGACCTGACTATTTCTGAAACATATCTGTAGAGAAAATACATTCCATGGGATTATTAGATAAGGGGTTGTTCGTCATTTGCTAAAATCATTATGTAAAAACTACAAAGGAAGTTTATAGGATATATTGTATTTTTAAATAATCTCATACTGAATACTGAGTAACATACACCTTTGGTTATGTGGACATCACCTATGATGTTCCTCTATTTTTACTTCTGCTGTATATAAGGATTTTTTAAAGCATTATTTCATGTAATACATTATATATAGGAATATTTCATGCATTGTTTTGGAGAAAGTAACGTTACACACAATAAACACATGGTTTGCTTATTAAATATGAGTATATTATGATTCCAGTTTCTTCTGGAAACATGTTACATTCTATCATTTCAGGATCGCATTGTATCAATGACACTTGATAAAGAATATGATGTTGCTGTAGAAGCCATTCGATTAGTCACACTTATACTTCAGTAAGTATGTTTTAAGGTAGTAGAATTTCCATTCAGCCATGTGACCGAAGATGGTTCATTGCTTTAATTACACACACACACACACATACACACACACGACACTTTTCCTACTCTGTTTTGTGATTCCACATGGTTTGCTTTAGTGAGAATGCAGCTTTAATATGCTAACCTTGATTCTTCTTCCTGACACCTGTACATTATAAAAAATGTATTATGTGCCTGCAGAGCAGCATTAGCAAAATACTCTAAAGCTGGGTGCGAGACATGACCAGGCTGAGCTTGAAGAGGTCAAGTGCGTCTTCAGTTAGAGTCTCTTCATACCCATAAGAGAGTCCTCCTTGAATTCTATTGACTCTTATATACTGCCAATTTGCCTTGCCCAATAGTAGTAGTTCAATAGTAGTAGTTCAGATTATTGTTTAGAGGTAGCATGAAACAAACTTGTATTTATTTTGGACCTAACCCTGATTTCTAATTTCTAATCCTGACGTTGAGATGGATTGGGGAATGAGGATGTGAGGAACCATCTGTCAAGCATCCATGCTTATTGGGGGGAGGGAATCTACGTTTCTCTGAAGCTACCACAGCAGCACATCTACATTTAGCTCTATTACACATCATGTGCCATACTGAAGAAAAATCAGTTTTTCTTCATTTTTTTCTGAAGTTAAAAATACAGCAAGACACCGTATCATATCCTCTGACCTAGAACACAACAGAAGACACATTTGCTGGTTAATGGTGATAACTGGAGGTTAAAATTAAAGGAGGAATTTTTCAAGTAGATTTACTCACCACTACTACAGTATTTGTCATTGGATTGGTTCGTTTGTTATATTCTTGTTCAAGAATACTGAATAAGTCAGTCATTGCTATTAAATATCAAAAATACCTGCCAGACTATCCCACTACTTTTACATGAACAAATTTGAAACTGAATGGAAAAACACCATTTGAAATGGAATCATTTTTCAACAGTGTCCAGATATGCAGCCAAGATGTTGCAATGGAGTTTAAACTAAACATATATGCCACTCCAGAGTGGGACAACTTGTGATGGCCAACTTGCTACTGCCAGCTCGCTTTCCCCAATTTGCCACAGGATTGCTGCAGGGCAACTTGACACATCAATTGGCCTCAGGGACAACTTGCAGGAGGTGGCCAGAGGGAGACTGGGAGAGCAAGCAGGTGACAAAGCATGCAGGGTGCAGCAAGCGAGCAGGTGGGCAAAGCTTAAGGGGGTGCGGTGAGGAGATGGACTGCACAGATGACCGGATGCAGAGCTAAGCGAGCTGGTGGGCAGAGGTGAGAGGATGGACCACAGGGCGGCTGGAGGGAGAGCTGAGCGAATGGGTGGGCAGAACATATGGGATGTGGTGAGCGAGTGGGTGGCCAGAGCGTGCAAGTGTAGCGAGTGGGTGGGCAGACTGCATCTTCACCACACCTCTTTCAACTGGAAGAGGCGACACCCACTTTTCCTTGCCTCTTCCTCCCAGAGTGGCCTCTTCTGCCTGGAACATTGGGGCTGCGGGGAGCGACCACCATCACTAGCCTCAACAATCCGCCACCCTCACAGTGGTATGATTTAACCAGCCAAAGAAGGACGGCCTATTTCTAAAAGGGGCTGGGGGGGGGATGTCCCAATTGTATGGTGGAGGAGCAGCCAACCTGAAGCGCTGGAGCTGATAGTGAGAACAGCTACTGGCCTTCAAGTGTGGTAAGAGGGCCCCCAGTCTTTAGCGGCGTTCCAGCTCCTATTTCAATACAAGAGGAGGTGTGCGCCTCAGCAGTGGTGAAGGAACACTGGTCCAGGTCTAGGTCCAGAGTTGGCCCAATGACAAACGCATTTTGGGGAGTAGGCCCAGTGGCATGATGGCCCAATACTGACGAGGGTGACTAGGGCCACCCAGACTGCTGCTCCCCACTCCCCTTCCAAGATTGACTCGCTTGGCTTCACACACAGATTCTTCATCAGCCTGAGAGCCAAACCATAGCTCTGCCCATCCACAGCCAGACTGTCTATCCACAGGAACAGGCAAAACAGGTCTCGCTGACTTCTGGCTTTGGTGCTTGCCAGAAGGGAACCACGATGCTATGTAAACATAATATCAATAATATGAATGAAGAATATTATTACAAATACCTGGGCATCTTTTAGGCTGACAACACCAAGCATACTTAAGAAGAAGAAGGTAAGTAGTGAATACACAGAAGAGTGAAGAAGATCTGAACTCAATGACAGAAATATCATCAAGGCAATTAACATGAGCAATACCAGTCATTAGATATACATCTGGAATAGTGGACTGGACTCAAGCAGAGCTAAAAGTCCTGGATAGGAAGACCAGAAAAATAATGACAATGAATCAGTCCTTTCGTCCTTGCAGCAATATTGACAGACTCTATTTACCAAGGAAAATAGATGGCACGGAATGCTTCAAGAACACCAAACCGTTGAAGAAAAAAGGTCATTGGAAGAATATATGGAAAATACAGTAAAGAAGATGCGCTGAAGCTAGTATATGATGAAGGTTTACTGAATACCAGAGAAACCAAGCTAGCTGATAAGAAAGACCAAATGAAGACTAGAAAATAATAGAAATGTTCAATGAAGCTAAATAAACAATGGACCACCTACTTAGCTGCTACAAGAAGATCACACACTCTAAATATAAACAATGCTATGGCAAAGTAGCAACAGTGGTGCATTGGATATCTGCAAGAAATGTCACTTGCCTTCAAGCAAGAACTCTGGACCACAAAATAGAATAATAGAAAATGATAGTAAAATGTTCTGGGACTTTGGAAAGAACAGAATAGACAGGCACTCGACACTTAACACCCTAGACTTAACAATTATTGATAAGAAAGACAAAATGTCTGGATACTAGACATGGCAGTACCTGGTGACTCCAGAATAGGAGAAAGAACTGGAGAAGACAACAGAATGCAAAGACCTGGAAATAGAAATAGAATAACTGTAGCAAAAGAAAGCAAAGGTAGGATCAATAATAGGCACTTTAAGTGCAATCCCAAAACAAATGGAGCATCACTTGAACACTATTGACACTGACAAAATCACTATAAATCAATTGTAAAAGGCAGCTTTATTTGGTACAGCTTACAGGTGAAACTCGAAAAATTAGAATATCATGCAAAAGTTCATTTATTTCAGTAATGCAACTTAAAAGGTGAAAC
>JAOYMU010000002.1:24469394-24486405 GCA_025802295.1 Psammodynastes pulverulentus
GACTCTGACTCTGTGAACCGCTTAGAGAGGGCTGTAAAAAGCACTGATAAGCGGTATATAAATCTAAAGTGCTATAGCACAGATGACAAAAGTAAAGAAGCAGGAAATCTATTGATCTGGGGACAGATCAATAAGGATAACCCAATCAGAAAGTTAGTGTTATTATGGTCAAAGAAGAGGAAGAAGTTAGCATTTGGAAAGGCATTTTTCTTTAGCCAGCTTCATTTGCAATAAGTTTACATAAAGGAGTCACACAGGCCGCTATGGAAAATCCTACAGCTTCTGTCCTTCTGCATCCCTCACAGGAGAAAGAGGGAGGAAAAAAGATGACATATTAAGTAAGCTAGCCTAGTACACAAAGAGTAGTAAACACATTTTGCTTTACTCAGGTACTTCTCCTTCAGGTTCAAAAGAGGATGATACCTGGGAGCTGAGGAAATAGGAAGGCCCAAAAGGTATAGCCAGTCTGTGACCAGCACCTGCTAGTCAGAAAGTTTTCTCTTCAATCAACAAGATTTTGTTTGACTAAAATGATGAAATAATCTTATGTGTCTTGCATGAAAAACTGTTAAAAAGCAATAATGTTAACAGCCATTACAATATTTAATTTAATTTAATTTAATTATTTTTATTGCACTTCCAACATTATGTATATTCTGTTCCAAAGTAAACTGGAAGCATTACACAGGGGTGTTCAGAAGATTCTGCCAGACAGGGCCTTTCCCATCATACTTAATGACTCTCTAGCCTTACCAAGCAAGCTATCGGCTGTCTGCCTTGCATTAATTCTGAGAAAGGAAAGATGAAGTCTAATGGATAACAAGCTCTATTCAATTAAGATTACAAACTGCAGCGAAGGAGTAGATGAGGGCGATCTGCTTTTTCGCATCTGTAGTTTTCATTCAATAGGGAAAAAAACCAAGAGAGACGACCCTGACACCGCGGTGGAAAAGTCCGCGGCTGCGGCGGTCGAAGGTGTCGGATTCTTTTCTACCTTGGCTGGATGGCAGGAGGAATTACGGCGGGGGTCGGGAGGACGATGACTTTTCAATGGTCCCCCAAGTGGCATCCTCCTAGCCCTGGCCAGCTGTTGCCTCGGAAATCACTAACAGTACGCCAGGGAGCAGCCAGCTGCCACTGGCCGCGCAAGGGTTCGCTCGCCTGCAGCGACAGGAAAGGAGGCGCTCGCTCACCCGCTTGTGCTGCGCGTCTATGCGAGCTTGGCCGCCTCCGAGCAACGCAGCGCGACGTTTCACTTCGATACGCTCGGGCACCGTGACAGGCAGGGTCCGGGGGCCGCTTCCACCAAACGAGCGGCAACCTCTCAGCAGAGCTCTCGAGAGAAGGAAGGCAGGAACCGCCCGCAAAGCAGCCATGACTGAGCGGACTGGGAAGACGCATGCGTTCTTTCACTCCAGACGACGGCCGCCTCCTCGACTCCGCCTCGCTCCCTTACGGTGCGGCCGGCAATTGGTTTGCTTCCCGCCCTTCGGGCTCTTAATTGGGAAATTAGCTGGAAAAGATGACGGATTAACACCTCAGAAGATCCTAGCTTTTCCAACGAGAGAGCTTATTCTCATATTCTTCCCAACCTGACCTCTTCCAGATATATTGGGCTTCCCCTCCTTTCACTTTCCCGAGGCTGTGGCGGAGTTTTGTGCTGTGCAGCGAGCATTGCTGCTGTCTCTGTGATTAGCAATTGACAATTGACAGGGCAACCGCAATTGTAAACTCGGAAGGACCGTGTGTCTGCAGAAAGGACAACCAGATTCGTTTTGAATCCACGTTGTGTTGGGAGAAATATTGTGTATTAACTTGTAAAAAAAAAAGCTACTGAGACATATCGTCTTGGTAGAAGCAAGAATTGCTGTCTGGTCTTGTTACATTCGTGACTTTACATGTTGTGGGCTAGAGGACAAGACTGGCAGTTTAAAAGAAGGAAGAAGAAATAATTAATCTGTTCACGTTTTCTTGAAAAAGCCCGTGTTTTCACTCATCCTGAGATACAGCTTATTTATTGAACAGATGACCGTTTCTGGGGTTCACAGCATATGTACAGCAATCAGGACCATGGGCATATGTGTGCAGCAAGTCACAGAGATGGGAAAATGTGAACATGACGTCACAGTGTGTACTTTGCCCATGTGTACTTGAGCTCTGATATCTGAATGTAAGTAGTTAAATTGCAAGATTGTGTTGTGATCGTTTTGTATTTGCATCCCCTTGTGCCCTAATAGCTTTGGACCACAGTCTTTGAAGGAGAAAGCTGTATTTTGTTTTCTTGCTATATTTTCCAACACATAATTTAAGGTCATCTTCAGAGAACATGCAGTCAGTGGCTATTCAGAAATAGCCTTTTTCATGGGTGGTACCACCCAACATTGGAATCCCCTCCCCAATAAGTTTGCTCCATTCTTGCTATCTTATAATGCCAGGCCTTGAATTCTTGTTCTTCAAGGCCACCTAATTAATGTGCTAATTGCCATTGTGACTATTTTTTTTACAGTTTTTACATTTTTCTGTTGTTACTGGTTATCATTGTTTATTTAATAAAATGTTTTATTGTATGTTTTTACTGCGTTGTTTTAGTTTATTGTTATATTTGTAATTTTTAATAGTAAACCATTCTGATATTTATTTCAACAAAAAGTAGTATAGAAATGTTTTCAACAAATAATTTTAAAAACAATGTTTGATTTTACCAATTTCCAAATCACTGGTTTGCATTGTACTGAGAGGTTAAAATCTATATATGTGAAAAAGTAAACTCACTGAATTCAGTAGTACTTTTGCATAGACTTATATGGATAAGGCTGTTAATAATTGATGAATAATTGTATATGAATGAGACAAATGAAAATCAAGGGTAGGTAGTTTTTTCATGTACAATATTTTGAAGGTTATGTCAATCTTTTAAGATTATGCTTTTTCTCAGGAATTCAGATTAATTGCCTTATAGTACTTTGATATAATCCTGGTGCTTTTGGTGAGGCTCTAGCAAGAGAAAAAACTATTTAATCATCCTATTCACTTATTAACCAATTGACTACTGGGGACAAATCAGTAACTCTCTTAAGCGCTTTTGTTTTCAATCTCGCTCAACAATGTTTTGTTCAGGAAAGTCCTGCTATTGATGAATAGGTAGCATCTCAGCTAAAAATGTGTTTCACTGCCGGAATAACTAGTAAAAGCAATACTGATTCCACTCCGCAGTCCAAAATGAAGGTGTTGTCAAATGCCCTTGAGCTCTGCTGAGCATGCTCACTTTCCTCTAATGTCTTCAGTGCATTTGATTCTTTAGTAGTATTCTCTCTTTTTCTATGAAGGCAGATGAGAGAGTAGCAAAAAGATCTATATTATGGCTTCAACATATACCCAGAACTGACACCATTTGCTCTATTTTTGACTTTCCAGTTCAAAGGCAACAATACCCAGGTCTATTTTCTATGAATTTAGAAGACAGAAATGGATACATGGCTGAACGTTGCAGAGCAGCTTCCTTATCCTTAATATACTTGACCTTTGGTTATTTTGTTATACAACGCCCTCTAACAAAAGGTAAAAGACTATTTTTCCAATTTTGATTGTATTCTCCTTTCTCTTCTTGCATTACAAATTTAAATCCTAGATGTCACTGCATGTTTATTTAAGCAGAATCTTTCTGTTTCTATTAATGTGCATGCAATTTTAAAGTGATTCCAATTGGAAGGATTTCACAGAGAATTATCATAATTTAAATAAATTGCAGTAATCAGCTAATATAGCCTAGAATTATATTCCATACGTTACAAGGAGCATCATGTTTTTGTTATTTGAAGAAGCAATGATACGGAAATCAGCATAGCTTACAGTGTATCTTTTCCCCTTCATTTTCAATTGATAGAGAGATTAGCATATTTTTTTCTTCATAATTCTTAATTCTTTAGCATTTCATAATATTCTAATAACTTTATCTCTTATAAATGTTTTACAATTATAAACAGTCATGCTTGAGTTTAAATAGATTGAAAGGAATTCATTTAAATCACAATCTGTGGTTTATAATATATTATATTTTTAGAAGCTAAAGAGGTGACGGTATTAACATAGCGGCAACAGTATAATATAGTATTTCAAATAACTTGTGATATTGGAGCACAGTGGACATTTTTAGATGTATCCCCCTTATCAATGGCTATTAGCTGATATATGCTGCCTCTTAGAATATAAAAGAAGCATGCTTCTGAACATCAGATCTTGGAAAAACAGTGAAAAGGATCTGTTTTATGTTTACCATGGGCCTCTGATGGGAAATAAGATTTAGCGTTAATTAGGGCTCTCTCATGTTTAAATGTAAAGAATAATCTATATTCTTTCAAGAAGCCATTTTAAATATATAATATTGTTTGTTAGTTGCCCTCAATGCAATTACACATATTTAACAATCCTAACTACATCAAAATACGTTTGGCATCATCTGAGCTGTTACATGCAGACATAAAAACTGATTTATATTCAGATTCAAAGCAAAATTATTTCTAATTTGATTTTAAAAACCCATAAGATTCAATCATTTCCTAAAAACACTTGGAAGCATAAAAGTAAATTTGGATGCAGCAAGAAAGATAAATATCAAGCCTATGTTTTAAATTGTCTAAATTAGCAGTTTGGTGAAGTGGTTAAGGCACCAGGCTAGAAATTGGGAGATCATGAGTTCTAAATGACCTTGGGCCAGTCACTCCCTCTCAGCCCTAAGAAGCAAGTAATAGCAAACCACTCCTGAAATCTTGCCAAGAAAACTGCAGAAACTTTTTCAGACAGTTACCAGAAGTCAATACTGACATGAAGGGACCCCCCCCCACCCCCCAAAAAGACAGCAAATGAATTTATTATGATGAGACAGACTCTTCCCTTACAATTTATTTACTATATTGGGTTTTAGAATGAGACATTTCATTCCTTCTGAAAATATTTCAGTTTATCTAATATGGTAATAGAACATGAATGAATTAGGATTATTCAAAATAGTAAGATGTGCAATAATTTTATCAAATATATAAATACATATTTGTTTTTCTTTACAATCAGTCCTTCTTATCTGACGAAATGGATTCTTCCAAGCAATATCCGGTGAAAAAACGAGTGAAAATTCATCCCAACACTGTGACAGTGAAATATAGTTCTTATTATCCACAGCCTGGAGAAGAAGGGTATGAGGAACCTAGTGAAGATAATGAGAGTTTCACAGAAGATAATCCAAAAAGAAGATTGTTGAGTGATGGGCAACGAACAGGAAAATCTTTCTTTGGAACAATTGACATTCCATTTCAGACAGGACAGAAGCTAGAAGGCAACAAGAGTGAAGAAGGCCAAGATTTTATAGAAGGAAGCATTTTTCAGTCCAGAAAAACTTGGGCTGTGCTTTTTGGATCTGCTTTGGCCCATGGTTGTGTAGCTCTGATAACCAGACTTGCTGCCGATCGTTCCAAAGTGCCATCTCTTGAATTGATTTTCATTCGTTCTGTTTTACAAGTATTTTCTATTTTAGTAGTGTGCTATTACCATGAAGACCCCTTTGGACCAAAAGGCCATAGATTGCGGCTATTCTTCTATGGAGTATGTAATGTTATTTCCATTACCTGTGCTTATACTTCCTTTGCAATTGTTCCCCCAAGCAATGGAACTATTATGTGGAGAGCTACCACCACTGTTTTCAGTGCCATTTTAGCATTTTTACTAGTAGATGAGCGCATGGCTTATATTGATGTAATTACTGTAGTGAGTAGTATATTTGGTGTTTGTTTGGTCATGATCCCCAACATTGTTGATGAAGAAAATTCTTTGTTGAATGTCTGGAAGGAAGTCTTTGGATATACAATGACAGTTATGGCAGGCTTAACCACAGCTTTGTCCATGATAGTATATAGGTCCCTTAAGGATAATGTCAGCATGTGGACAGCATTATTTACTTTTGGTTGGACTGGAACAATATGGGGAGCCTCAACTATGTTTTTCCTTCAAGAGCCAATAATTCCATTGAATGGAGAAAGCTGGAGCTATCTCATTGGCATCTGTATATGCTCCACTGTGGCTTTTCTTGGTGTCTATTATGCCTTGAGCAAATTCCATCCAGCATTGGTTAGCACAGTGCAACATTTGGAGATTGTGATAGCCATGATTCTTCAGCTTCTTATACTACATATCTTCCCCAGCGTTTATGATATAATTGGAGGAGCTGTTATCATTATTAGCATAATTTGCCTTGCGTGTTATAAGCTATCTTGGAAAAACTTTAAAAAACAAGATTACCAAGAAATATTAGATTCTTCTATTAAATGAATAGAAAATTATTGTATTTTTATGTAGTGCTGTGTGCAATTAATATGGCTGTGTGTGTATAGTGCTGTTAACAGGATACCATGATTTGTTGTTCAGGTACACAACATCAAGTCAGTCCTAATACAGTTCAGTAGAGTTGTATGAAAATGTCTTTTTCAGATATGTGAAAAATTGTTTAAAAATGTGAAAATTATGAAAATTATATTCTTAGATAGTATACAGAAAGTGCCAAAGATAAATATAGACAGTTTTTTGCTATGAAAATGGTATATCTATGTAATCATCAAGAACTAATCTCAGTTCAATGGAGTCTTTATTTTTTTATCCTTGGAATCTAGAAAACCTAATTT
This sequence comes from Psammodynastes pulverulentus, assembly GCA_025802295.1. Lineage (NCBI taxonomy): Eukaryota > Metazoa > Chordata > Lepidosauria > Squamata > Psammodynastidae > Psammodynastes > Psammodynastes pulverulentus. The sequence continues at coordinate 24,476,063 of JAOYMU010000002.1, forward strand.
TATTCTGTGCTTAAAATAACACAGTAATTGGTGTGGAATAGAATAGAATAAATCATAACAATCTTATTCCTTTACTGGTTACAGAAATAATTGTATAGAATTTGTCTTTGGTATGTGGTTCATTGTTAAAGATAACACCTGAATTGTGTACCTGCAGTTCTTCCTTTTAAATAAAATGTAGTGATAGTGAGCAATTTGGTATTTGAACTGATAAACTCAAGTTACCATTTTAGGACTCTATTCAAGACCAGAAAAATTATAATTGCAAAGGAAAAAATGAATATGTAGTCTGAAGATGATTGATGTTGTTAATGAAAACCATGTAAACTTTGTAACATGTAATATTTTATAAAAAATGTTTGTGTGTTAAGGATTACAATGATCAAATATTTGACAGAGATGGACATAAGGGTTTACGGTAATTATGTGGTAAGAATAATTCAAACATTTGGATTATTCTGATTGTGAGTATATGATTCATCAGTGACATCACATGGTTGACCTTATCTATGCTCAGAAGCTAGGTTGGGCTTGGCCCAATTAGTTTTGATGGAGAGGACCAGCAAATACCAGGGCTATAAACTGAGAAGTAAAAAACTTCTCAGTTTTTTTACTCAGAGTTTGTATCGGATCTGTTTATTTGGTTTTATAATAAATACTAACAAGGATATCTTTTTTTTTCTTAGTACAGCCCATCACAAATAGCAGCCTTATCTAAACTTAATTTAACTACAACACTGTCATAAAATCCATTTTCCAACCCTGGAAATATTTTCTCGCAGGCTTCAGATGGAAAAAGCAGAAATATAGTCTCATATACCTAATGATGAGAAATTGCTCCAAAATTCTAAAAATTGTAAATGGATAAAGGATAATTAAGAGTGGATACAAGAGCAATGGGACTTCCCAGCAAATAATAAATAGATAACATTGCCCAATGCCTGTCTTCACGTTGCCAACACGATTGTTTCAAAAGCAAGTACTCTAAAAGAACCTGGAGAATCAAATCATATGTTCAGAAGGTATGGTAACCAGGCCTTTAAAGAATTTACATTAATTATAATGTTAACTATTTTATTTAGTTTTCATGTTTTATATTTTAAGATTTAACTTGAAATATCCGGCATATTTTTAACTTAACTGTATGAAGTTCATTAGCGCAAGAAGACAGGATAAAAGTGGAATAGTCCAGTAATTAAATAATTTCCTTTTTGCAGGATACGATATCCATCAAGGGAATTAAAGCAGTTTGACATGGATTATCACCAGTTCAAAAGGATTAGACTGTCTTCTAGATTACGTAATGTTCCAAAGATCACAGGTATTATTAAATGAATACAAAAAGATACAAAGATCATTGTCAATTTCAGTAATGGCAGGCACAGTCATACATCTCTGAGTATTAACAATTCAGCCGTGGAGGTGGTTAGTAGTATCAAGTTTCTAGGTGTGCAGCTGATGAGCAGGTTAGCTTGGTCATTCAACAACATGACACTGGTGAAGCGGGGACAGCAGGGCCTGCATTTTCTACATCGTATGAGAAGAGCACACCTAGTTCCTTCCCTTATCTTTGCCACTTCCTATAGATGGACAATTGAAAGAATCCTGTCATATTGTATTACTGTGTGGTTTGGAAGTATTACTGTTTTGGACAGGAAGGCTGTGCAGAAAGTGGTGAGGACAGCAGAAAAGATTATTGGAAGTTCACTTCCTTCTATCCAGGACATCGCTTATAAGCGATTCTTGGCCAGGGTCCGCAGTATTGTCTGGGATACTACACATTCTCTCCATGACCAGTTTTCTTTCTTATCTTCTGGGAGGAGGCTTCGCGGTATCCGAAGCAGAACAACTACATTCTGTAATAGCTTTATATCATATGGTATCAACCTTGTTAACTCTCAAGACTCTTTTTTTCCCTGCTATGTATTCAAAATGGACTGTGATTAATGTGTGTGTTTGTGCATGTATGTATATTCTTTTAAGATTGGGCATCAGATTTTCATTTTTTTAATGTGTGTCAGTGTGTCCACAGACAAAAGTGACAATAAAGATTATCTTATATTTTATCTTATTATGATATACTAGTGGTATTATCATTATCATCTTAAAATAAGTTGAAATAATACTGCTATCAGAAGAAGGTAGGCCTCTAATTTATTTCCATTAGCTAGCTAGACTAAACTAGGAGCTAAGAGAGCATATTATTCTATTTGTAGCTCCCAAAATCAATTATTAGCTAGAAATGGAACATGACAGGGAGTGTATGGTATTCCTGCTTTGTATATGATCTTCCACAAGCCTCTCTTAGCTCTGTAAAATCAATTCTGGTCTAGGTGAGCCTTTGGCCTACCCAGCCCAATTCATACATATTTATGAAGAATCCAATGAAATCTGTAAAGATGAATTTGGACGCTATAGGTGTTTGATACACCAACAGAATCAAAATTCAAGTGGATGTGGCATTTTCTATTGCCAATAATTTGATCTGAAATTCATAGATTGGGTGTTAGTTATTCATTTCCATTGGTGGACTGTTAACAGAGTTGTATGCTAGCCTATACTATATTAAAAATGCTTAGGTTCTTCTTCCCTGCGTGACCTATTTATATCACAATCCTATGTACATACAATCTAATAAATGGTAATATGCTTGCTCCTTGGTAAAAGTATAATTAACAATGTTAATTATAAACTAACAAATAATGATAGATTACAGGATTCTTCTCTCTTCTTACCACTATTTTTTAAATGCTCTGGGCATTAATTAATTTCCAAAATCAAATAAACCCTCAGACATTTAGCAAATTTCAATGGATAATCCTTGAAGAATAATACTCTAAAAACAGAAGCAAATAATGTCCAAAGGGATCAATCATCTTACCCTTCTTGATGCAGGTAAACTGGAAAATGAGGACCACTGATCAATTTCATTATCTTCACCAGTCCTGCCATTTTAGAAAGCACACATTTAATCTCAAAGCATTCATTATTTGACCAAGCATGTACTCCCAAAATGTAGTTCAATTGTAAGATTTGTTCCTGATCTTCAGTTCTTCCATCTAGTTGAAGAACAAAGACAGCATGTTATTTGACTGCACAAAAAGAGGAAACGACAGCAACAGCAGGCAGGGGAAAGAATTGACATGCTTGTCAGAACTGATTCTCCTCTGCCTCCCCTGTTGCTATGGTGACAAGAGACGCTGTTGTTTGCCTGGGAGCTGTTGCCAACCCTTGAACAGGTACATTATGCTGAATTCTTGCCATTCTAAGAACTGATATTTCAAATCCACCTTTCCTTTTTATGCTTTTGCTTCTTAATCTTCAGCAGATTTTTCTGCTGAAGTTGATGCTTTTCAAAGTAACTTTATTGAGCTTCCTTTATTGAGCTTATGGAGAGTGGGAAATCTATTCCAGGAGTTACTCATTGGTCTGTCAAAACCACACAATATTCTCTTCCTAACAAACACAAATTAGTGAGGACAGAGCATTTTTGTTAGCATCCAGATTAGAGTAAGAAGTGAGGAAACAATAAGGGCTGAGTTATATTATTGCTAGGGAGGAAGGTTCTTTTTGAACCTCCGCTTTACGTCCTCTGTTAATTCTTCAATTTTACCGATAATCAACGTAGCCACAATTTGTTCAACCCAATTTTCTGGATTCGTGTTATACTGAATATATTTGGATAATGTGCTAGGCATAAAGTGGCTAGGTAATCTATTTAGTAAGTATGTCAATTCAATCCAGGCTTAATCTGTTCTTTCTGCAATTATATTAATTTTTTCCACTTTACTTTCAACCTAATTTCCACCTATGCTTTATGGTCCATTTAGTCACCTAATGTTCACCTATAGAAGAGGAGTGATATCAGTTTATATCCTCTTTTTTAATACAGTACAGAAGAGAGAGAGATGAAATTTATTGAGGATACCTCCAGTCATTATCTGGCAAAGATCCATTTCTGTCCTTTTAGGCATTCACTTTGCTTCTCAGTTCTTCCAAGATGTGTATTCACATGATAATTATCCATGGTTTGCTTGATTCATCTACCTTTTAAGTTTGTACAGCACACTGAATGGTCCACATGTTGATGGTTCATCGTATCATGTAGACACAGCAGTTCTCGGTGGGGGGTGTAGTTGGGTTCAGCTAATGTGATTGCTTATTTGTGATTTAATATGGAGATGAAATTCAGCCCTCATGGTTTAAAAATCATAATTTATGGCTCAGCATATTGTATAAACTTAGCCAATTGTAGTTTCTTCCATAAACTGTTAAGCCAACTATGGTTTAGTGTATGCTGTGAAGTAAAATGAAATTATTCATGGGTAAATATATCATACAAACAGAGACATTGAAAAGTACGAGCTGCAACAGTTGCTGCAATTTTGTAAAACTGGCAGGTTAGTGTCTGTACAATTTTTCACATATCTCTCATCTTATAATAGCAATAGCACTTAGTCTTACATGCAGCTTCATAGTGCTTTACAGCCCTCTCTAAGTGGTTTATAGAGTCAGCATATTGTCCCCAACAATTTTGGGTCCTCATTTTACCCACCTCGGAAGGGTGGAAGGTGAATCAACCTTGAGCCTGGTGAGATTTGAACTGCCAAATTGCAGGCAGCCAGCAGGCAGCAGAAGTAACCTTCAGTACTGCACTCTAACAACTGCGCCACTGAGGTTCATAATGGCTAGACTAGAGATTAGCTATTTTTTATTTGAAATTTGGGATCTGGACTAATTACAGTAGTGGACACTTAAGAAGGTGAATGGGGCTAGAATGCATTTAATCCAGTGGTTACTATAGGACTGTAATTAGCCCAATTCTACACATCATCTCATAAAAGAAAACGAGAGAGCAACATTGGCACCTGTTAAAAATAGTTCCCTTTTTTTCTTGCTCACTCCCTCTGGATCATCCAGTCCACTAATTTATCCTGGGTCAGTCAATAAACTAAAATTGTGGTAAGCAACTGATAAGCAGTTGAATGAGCAGCAAGTATCAAAAAACAGTACGGAATTCACAAAACGTCAGGAGCTTTTGGTGTCTTAACAGACGTTTCAAGGTACTTTTTTCATACTAACAAAAAAAAATAGATAACCACATAAAACTCAGTCTGTTTATAAATTGATGAGAATAGTTCCACTATTAAAGCCACATTTGGCAGCACCCTATCTTAAAAGAGACTGTGAATAAATGGGTTTTCTATTATGGCAATATTTTCTTAGAGATTTTACAGATAAGACAGATTTTATAATTAAAATTAAACGCTTAAGAAAAATCTGCAACTTGGTTAATAGAGGAAAACTTTTTAAATTGGTTAAAGCAATTTTCACTAATTCATTAAAGCGGCAATCTAATACATACATACAGTATTTGGGTGTAAGATCTAATACATTTGGTGCCACTGACCTTTAAGTCACACATAACTGATTTGGATATTATCAGGATAGAATCTAAGATCAAACTGAAGGTCCCCACCTCTTAGAAATTATGTTGGGATGAAGCACAGGCATTCTCATCCTCCTGTAGAACAAGTTGCCCAGAGGCAAACATAGTCCCCTTTGATTAGGCTCTTCTGATTATTTCAAAAGCCCTTGGGGATAAAGAGGGCTTATTATTGTTGCCTGGGTAAAAAAGCAGCATACGATTAGGTTTGTAGCGAAATTCTGATATTGTTACTGTCTGTGCTATTTTATGGTTATTGTTTATTGTATTTTAACTTGTAAACTGCCTAGATTTGAACAGATTGAAAGGGATAAGAAATGCATAAGAAAATAAATAAATCAGACTGTAAATGTGGCAGGCCTATTACTCATCAGATCTGGTATAATGGCTATTGCTACACCATTTGAACAAAAACACTGCCAGGTCAAAGCATATCTAAAAGAGAGAAAATCCCTTTAACAGAGTGAAACATAATTCTAAGCAAGCATTCACAGTACATGTCAGTGTGGATGTTTTGTACCAATGATTACATTTAACAAATTTCTGAAGTCCATATTTGTTGCTTCCAGAGAATACTGAATACCTTTTTCGGGTTGGAAACAAGAATAACTAAACTTGAAATTAGGGCATGAAGAATGATGCTAAACTCCTGGCTAGAGCTCCAGTTCTTTCCTCCCAGATTTACTTCTTCTAATAATGGCTGATGGTTTTTCAGCAAGTTATAATAATATCATAGAATAAAAATTAGTAAAATATGAGCATGATAGTACCATGCTTAACATAGATTTCTGCAAAAATTCAGTGATTATGAGGTCTCCAGATGGAAGTGAACACTTAACCCAGGGAAGCAGGATCGCTAAACGCATGATAAGTTGAGAACTACCTGTAATAAAGTATATATATTTTTTATATGTGGTTACATTTATTAGTAGTGAATATTAATGATATTTTAGATTGGAAAGTAGTGCTACATAATGTAATGCCTGTTCTTTGTTTGCTTGTTTCACAGCATAATGGCCAGCAGAAAAAGGGAATTAGCCTTGCAGGTTAGTATGAGATATCAGTTACCCAGTGCAATTGTTCTGTATTTTCTGCTTGTATGGAGAGGACAAAAATGTCTTGGTACTTCTATATTTTGCCAGTGAAACCTACAGATAAAACAGTAGCTGTAAAATAAAAAGCTATAGATTTCTAAATCACCAGTCTCCCAAACATGAAGTTTTTGTTTTTAATCTAATTTGATTTTTTAATTTTCAGATCAAAAGTAGATATTATTCTAAACAGGGTATTGTAGTTTAACCAATGTTCTCATTTCAATGCAGGCATAATCTCTGGTTCAGTTTAATCTTCATGAAAATTGTCCTTTAAACTCCTCTGTCATTGAGGGGGGTAGTTCTAGACTCTTATTTAGAGAGTTTTATCTGCTATACGCACCTTGTTAAGACATGGCTTGCTTAGCCATGATGCACTGAATAAACCATACTGGGCTGGGTTCACACAACTTGCTAAACCAAGCCCAAACAAGCCATATTGCATTTTAGCACATATGGGCGAACCTGGTCCATTTGTCAATCATTCAGAATCTGTCCAATATACATGCATTCTGACATTCATGATCTATTCATGAAAATAATGTGATCCAAAATATTACAGCTACTTTTGAAGAAAACCCTGCTGGTTTATTTTAGTCATTGCAAGCCTTTTAAGTAAGATTCCCTTCGTATGTGTCTGATTATGTCTCATTGCTCCTCCCCACAAATATTGTGGCTTTTTCCAAGCCCAGTTCTCAAAATTCTCCCCAAAGAGAACTCAGATGTATTTGCTGTGCCATCTGCTAATATCTCATAGTATCAAGTCCAGAGCAGATAAACAATAAGAGAAGGCTGAGAAGATGAAGAAACCTTTCAGAGCTAGTACTGCGATGGTGCCAAGCAGTGGCTTTTAGAGAACGTTGTGAAATAATACAAAAACTGTAACTCTAAATGCTTGTTTCCACATGTACCACAGTATATTTGAAACATGCTGGTAGCATTTAGTAAGTTTGTATCACGAGTGATATACACATTAAGGTTGACAATGCATCAAGCAAAAGATGCATTATAATGAGTGGAGACCTCTGTTTGCATCAGTTAGCAGCTCCTTGAAGCAGCCACGGCTTTCCCCAGGGCTGTTCAACTGTTTAAAAACTGATTTTAAACAGCAACTTGAAATTGCGACAGAATCTTGAAAGTTAAAAGTTGACTGTGGCATAAACATCCTTACACTACAGTCCTCTTATTCTGATAAATTATGGTCAATTCAAGTTATGATACAATGTATCAGTTTTTAAGGTGCACGTGTCTCTTTATTGGCTTTGCTTCAACAGAGTAACAGGGCTACTGTTCTGGAAATATTTAAGTATGGCGTTATAGGAATATATTTGTGATTTCTTTATTTATATAAATAATTCCATAAGGGATATAATCTCTATAAATCCTGCCATCATGTGGCCAGAAGAAGAAATTGATTATTTTTCAACTGCCAACTATTTCTATCCAAGAAGACCTGTTGGCTTTGGTGGAATTTTTCCAGGTGACTCTGAGCCAACTTCTTAGAAAGTGACCTTAAAGTGATCTGCCACATACAGAATGCAATATTGTTAAAGCTTTGAGATTTGATATTCTGAGATTGAACTTTTTTATTCGGGACAAAATTAGTTGAACAAAAAGTTCCTTCCTAGTGAGGAATATAGCAACGTCTACACCCACATCGTCCAATAATATAACTAAACAAATAGTCTTTGCCTTTGATGCTTCACAAATTATTTTGCCACACTATATTCAGATTGTTCAAATCTTAGTTGTGTTTATTGTATTGATTCCATGGGTCAGTTTGTAAGTAACATGTTTCCATAAAGTGCTTAAGCCACGTTTCCTTAGTGATGTTTAGCAGCATAAAGCAATATTAATTTGCTCAAAACTCTCCATTTTATTGAGGCACCGCTCGCTTTCTAGTTTTTATGTGCCTTCTGTTCTATCACGTTATTCCTGCTGACAGACTTGCCAGACAGTTAGGCAGGCAGCAGGGGGAGATGGTTAGTTGCTGGATGGAAAGCAGTGCTTTGGGGAAGGGGAAGTGTATTCTACACTTTCAGTCACTCTTTCTGTCCTGTTTTTCTTGGAGGATAGGTTATTAAAAACTGGCTGAACTGCTTTGTTCTTTTCATGACATGCTTGTCAATGACTAAGAAAAAGTTGAGAAAAAGTAAAAATATTTTGGAATAGGATTAAATTTCCAAGACAGTGAGAATTTTGTACAACTCTATCATGCATGTTGCATTTCTGATAACAATATAATGCATAATTTGGTTTTGATAATTTCATATATGATATGAATTTCAGTATCATATAATTTCATTAGCATGTTTTGATTTTGAGGTTTTTTTCCTATTATTTGAGTTTTCTTAGTAATATTTATACTTCAGAGATGGATACTATTTCATCAATTTAGTGTTCATTGAAAAACAAGCATTTACTAAAAGTTCCATAGACATAGTCATGCATCTGATTGTGCAATGTAAACTTTGTAACAAAATAAATGTTTTATTATTATTTATGATGAATGACATTCCATTCCATGTGATGTTTCTGAAATATTTTGTTTTTTTACAGATTAAAATACATATTTTATATTTTAATTGTCATGTTGCTGCCTTAATGCAACAGAAATACTTGTCCTGTAAATAATATTTTATAAAGTTGAATGTAATATTTGCTAGTTTAGATTTAGATTGATTCAGCACTAATCCTTTATTTTTACAATAGTGACATGGCTATTGCTAATCTTTCATCAGCCCATCAGTAGCCTAATAGTAGGCTTCAATATAATAACTTTCCAATAACATTCCTGCACTCAGCAAGAAAAATGTTCACAAATATTCTTGCTTTGTATCCTAACATTTCCAATGATTTTTTCTTCATTAACAATTTGCATTTTTGACTAAAGAATTTTTTTAAATCTAATGTTACTAAATGATGACTTCATCTTCCACAAGTAGATTTTAGTAACACAAATATACATTTTTTTTCATGTATTAGTCCATCAAATCTTTCCTCAGGAAGCTGTGCTTTAAAAAGCTATTTTGCTTTATTTCTGGATTTCTCAGTAATATGGTTTAATTTTCACACAGATGGCTGTCAATAATCAAGAACATTGGGAAGAATTTCTGGGATCCAAAGGATTGATTGGTAAGATTTTGAATTACAGTTATTTTATGGGGTTCATTTTTTCTTTTGTTGTTCAGTAATATTAATGTTCAGATCATTACAGTAGTATGAACCATACCTGCTAAGTCATGCTACACGATAATACCTCTGAACGAACATGCTAACAAATGGAAGAATTTCCATGGCAACAGCAAGCTATAGTTAAACCAGAATGGCAACTCTCCAATTCTATTAGTACTTTGGGGACACCCATTTGTAGGCAAGAAAACCTTTCTTTGGGTTGATACAGAATGTTTTGGTATTTTATGTGGTATCTTGCAAACCATTAAAGCAACTTCCTATCATAAACTTGTATCAAATAGAAAAGGGTGTCTGTAGACATTTATTTAGACTATTCTAATAATTAACTCTTTTCATTTCTAGATATGTGATTGATTTCTGGAATTATTCTGACATGCCACAGTTCTGCTGATAACAGGTTAATTTCTTTGTAGTAGTGGATGCTTATCAAGGCTGGTGTGGACCATGTAAAACAGTTGTTAATCTCTTCAAGAAAATAAGAAATGAAGTTGGCGGTGACCTGCTGCATTTTGCTGTGGTAAGAAAAAGCCTCAGATCTATTAAAACAGTGCTCCCAAACCTTTTTATCGCCGTGGACCGGTAAACGTTTGAAAATTTTTCAGTGGCCCGGT
>JAOYMU010000002.1:24517989-24531071 GCA_025802295.1 Psammodynastes pulverulentus
TGTTGGCTGTTCACCGCCCTGAGTCCTATCGGGAGAAGGGCGGTATAAAAATTCAATAAATAAATAAATAAATAAATGTGAAATATATGTGATGTAGTGCATTTTAACTGCTTTAATTAAAACAAAAAAAAAAACATCAGAAAAAATAAAGAAAAGAAAAATATATTTTATACAGTCAGTAAGATCATATTAGTCCTTGATCATGCAGAATAATAATGATTAAACTTGCCATTATACTGTCAGAAAACAATTTAGGCGGAAGTGTTTATAGCTATTTGATCCAAGATAGTAATCCTGGGGTTGCACTGCATTTTCAGCATTGTATTTGCAGCATTGTTTGCTGGAAATATCAGTCTGGTAAAGGCATAGCTTGGTGTACAGTTCAACAGAACATTTCAATCCATAAGTCATATTGTACACAACACATTATCAGTCTTATGGATGTTAAACCAAAATGGGCAATGTTAGGAGAAGCTTGTATCATCAGTGAATGTGTCTCCTCAACCACTCTGCACTTTCAGCATATTGAGGTTGACCGCTAACTTTTTAAAGACATTCTCTGAGGTGTCCAAAAAATCTGAAAGTTGTTTTTTAATGGTTTTAATGTCACAAGAAGCATACTTTGTATTCTTTTAAACCTGTACCTATTGAATTTATTTCAACTTGTTATTCCAGAGTTGTTGCTAGTATCCACCTTAACTCTACTCGTTAATTTTTCATTCTTAAAAAAAGTGCTGTTGATACCATGCAAAAGATTTACATACTAATATTGATAATAGTTTTGAAGTTTGTATGTTGCTGATGTATCTGGGCCAAATTGTTAAATCAAGATAGACTTTTAAATATACTGCAGGGGCAATTTTCAACAATCTAATCTCCTCTGATAGGAGACTTGAATGAATTAAAGGCTTGATTAGCAATAATCTGATCCAAGGATTGCCTGCTTTTTCATGACTTTTCCCCCAAAAAGAATATTTACAATTTTCAAACTGGAGTTATCCTAAAAGAGAAATTTATTAGATAAATGTCACCAATGTGTTTCATCCGAGCATGTTCCCAAAAAAGTGGAATCAGCCACCCATAAACCTACTGCCTTTTAAAGATCTTTCAAGTACTTTTGGTTCAATTAACTATCCAGAGAGATACTACAGGAATTCAATTAGCCCAGCATATAATGAGTCCAAGACTAATGAAATGGGAGTAGGTAGCACGAGACATATTTCTGGGCAGAACTTTGACTGTATACAATATTCTAGAGAAAGCAAGATGACTTTTCCTAATGTTTAATGCCATATAAAGATGAAATATAATAAAACATTTTAATGGAGGAGGACTAAACTATATGACATTTTAAGAACTGAAAAAGAATTCCAAAAGTTGCATTTTATTTTAATAATGTTTATCTTAGAGCAAAGCCAAGACAACTTAACATAAATTGTCAATGTGACTTTTTGCTTTGCCATGTGATTCTTTTTTTTATGGTTAGATGTAGTTAATCCTTATATTTTTGCTATTCAAATAAAAGCTAATTATAATCCCAGATTAAAAGCCTGCTGCTCATTTGTTTGCTTTGATGAATTATTGATGTTTGATAAATAGTCATACTTTACAATAATTAATCTATGGAAAAAACAATGTTAGCTATACTTACGTTTTGCTACTTCATTAAGTCCTCTGCTGTGTTCTTTGTGGCAGTACATTTCATATGCAACTGTTTCCCCTTTTGTATGTTGTTCTTAAGACCGATTTGGTCACACTCCCCTTTTATAGAGATGAGGGCATTTCCTCTCTCTCTCTCTCAACCTGAAGTATCTAGGCATAAAAAAAAAATCTGGTTAACACATCCCAGATAAAATAGTAGCCTTTGAAGACATAGGTAATGCAGAAGGAAGGAGAAAAATAAAGAATTGTTTCACAAAATAAGGTGAAAGAATATAATGTTTAGTGTTTGCTGCTGCTGTTGCTGCTATTGCAAGTATTATGAGCTTTTCTCTGCTGTGGGAGAGGTTTTTTTCCAGTCCCAATCTTACATTGGTAGTATCTCTTGAAAACTAAAGATCAAACTTAGGTGTAATTGAGACATTTGTGTGTTTCATTTTAGTGCACCCTGCCCATTCACATTTCAAATTTCACATATCAGCTGACAGTTTTTCTTGAGATTTTTCTCACTTCCTGCTCATTGTCGGGGGGGGGAGTGTCCTTTCCTATGGACCAGTTGTATTTTAAAACTAAACTTTGCATTTCCCATTTGTATGGAATTATATAGGAATGACTCATATTTCTAGACTAATAGTTAATTGTTAATGCAGAATTGTATAGTTGGGGAAAGATAAGACATGAATTCAGCGTAGGAGAGACTAAAAGAAGTATTCTGCAGCGAAAATGAAGATACCTAAAACGCAGCCAGTGCAATAGTCTAGTTTCCAGGAAAGACAATGGTAAGTCACTTCTGTAGTATTGCAAATACATACACACACACACTTCTGTGGAATGGAATTGACAGCATCCATGAAACCAGCAAAAGTTATAAGCTCGATTTGTTTCTTTGCTGTATTCTGTAACATGGAAAGGGAAGGTACACGAATAGCTTTAGCTTTATCATTCAGTAAATATTTTGTTCAATGAAATTTGAGATTTTGTGAGACAAGGACAATAATTCTTTTCTATTGTACTGTTACATCAGATTTCACTTGTGGCCTCGGATACAAAATAAAGAAATAAATAATATTTGTATTTTTGTCAAGGCTTATTCAGATCAAAACAGAGCAAATCAAATATTTATTATGGTTACAGGCCAGAATATGTCTAAGTCAAGGCTTATTAAAGAATATTGATTTTCAGTGAGACTCCCCAACAGTGCACTTCAGTTAAACAATGATGGTAGAAAAGCATATAATGCTTTTCACAATATGTATATACAGTACATATTGTGAAACATAAAAAAATAACTCTTAGATAACAGTTTCTGATATGATGGATTTATATTTTTGGGGAAGTACAATGGTATATATATAATTAGGCATATTGGGCAAAATGTCAGCAGTGTGGTACTCTTGACAACACAGTATCTGCCAGAGCCATCGGCAACTTGATATTAATTTTTTTTTAATTTAGGAAATTGAACTTTTTAATGTTCCAATTTCCTGAATATCCCTGACTCTGACAAAATCCCAAAACATTTTTCAGATGAAAAGGGCAGGCTAATTGTAAGCTAGAGTTTTTTGCTTGCTAGCCACCAGACATTAAAATAAAAAAAATATGATTAATCTGGAAAAATGTATGAGTAGTTTTGTTTGCCGGGCATGTTTAACTGAGTCAAAGAAAGAGGTAGTGTGATATATGAACTGCTACATTTATTAACAAGTTTGTGGAATTAGTTTTAACCCATAAGAGGTTTAGGGTTGGTGGGAGGAAACCTTTGTTAGTGAGTTGTGTTATGCAAATATGGATAACAAAGTTAAATCATTCTAATGTTGATAGATAAAATCTTAGATTGAACCTCAAAAAAAGGATTGCTGTACTAACACTGTTTCTCTTCCTTATTATTTTTCATTCTCCCACTGCCCCGTGGATTGGGAAATAAGGGCAGATGGTTAGGGAAATGGTAAGCCACCCCATCTCTATTGGCAGTCAATTCATCAGGCCATTGTGTTGTTTTTTTCTAAATGGTCTATGAAAACCAACAATGGTGGGAAGTGACAGATTTTAATTGCTTCTGTTTGACCAAGCAACTTTTATTGTACTATATGGTTTCAGCTCCCTGAGTTAAGTACCGTATGGGAGAGGAAAACAAGAAAAAAAAATCTTACCTCAGCTTCTGCCTCCCAGCAATTTGCCTCCTTGCAGCAAGCAGAAACAGACTTTCAGTTTCCCTTTTGGTTTCAGCACAGCCTAATTAGCACATGGCTCCGCCATTTCAGGCTGCAGGGATTGCTATAGCATAATGGCAATCCTTGCAGTCTGAAAAAGCTGATGTTTGGAGCCTGATCCAAAGGCCCATCAGCTGCTTATGCTAATTAGGCTGTGCTGAAGCTGAAACTTACTTTTTGCCGCTTGCTGCAAGGTGCTGATGGGCGGGGCTTCTGCAACATTCAGTGTATAAGACGCCCAAATTTTCACCCACTTTTGGGGAGTAGTAAAAGAGTGTCTTATAGTCCGAAAAGTATGGTATATTTAGTTACATTTTTGTTGGCGCCTGAGTGTAGCTTCGTCAGTTTCTCTCATAGGAATTAACTTACAGTTCCCTGACCATCTTCATTGTCACTCTTTACATTTTTCCCCTTAACTTGTAGAATTCTACACACAGTGTTGGAGGCGAGGTCTTACTTCTGCAATTTTCTTGATGCAGATTTTCTGAATCGTTTGTTGTGACATTCCTGTACAACTTTCCAACTAATTGTATAGTGCTGCTAACTTCACTACTTGAATACTATGGTTTGGAAGTCTTTTTAAATATACAATGACATAACTGTTATAATACCAATTTCTTGTTTTTGCTTTCCTTTAGTGGATAAACTCCCATACAATTGTGCTTCTAGACAGTGGGGAAAAATTACATGTGATAGATCGTCATACACAGGAGGAACTTGAGACTGTAGAGATATCAGAAGTTCAGCTAGTATATAATAGCAGCCACTTCAAATCGTTGGCAACAGGAGGCAATGTTAGCCAAGCGCTGGTATGGCTCTATTTCTATTCTATTCTATTCTATTCTATTCTATTCTATTCTATTCTATTCTATTCTATTCTAGTATTCTATTTTGTTTTGTTTTTGCAGTATTCTTTTCTGAAATTTGAGGTGTCTTGAAATGTTATAAGTATCATTTTCTTTTTTCTTTTTACTCTCTTTATATCATGGCTGCTGTATCTGCTTTGTAGCACATTCTTATTACCAGTTGTAATAATAAAAGCATTACTTTTTCAAAGGCATTGCATTTCCTTGTACAGGAAATGGCTTTAATATAATTTTACATGGAGCTGCATTTACATATTTTACAATGTATTGCTGATGTACAGCCATTGTACCCATTATGACAAACACAACTTTTGAAAGCCCTTCACCATAAAGATTAACCCAGTTTTATTGAGCCTTGTTGCTTGCACTGGCATAAAATTCTCCATGCAGCTGGGAACATCCAGTCTGTAAGTGACTTTCAGATGTTAATGTAGCTGTAATATTTATTGGAATTATAAAGTTGCAGGAATATGACATGTATAACCTGACCAAAGAAACCAAGCTCCACTTTATATTTCTGAAATATAGCTTTGTTTTTCAGTGCATCAAGACATAGGAAGTTTATAGCTGCTACATGTTACAAAGAGGATAACAAGGGTTCCCTCCCCTTTTTTCTGTTCAAGTATAGACTTTTGAAACTGTTTAAAGGGCCTTTGAAGTTAGAGCAAATCTAATGTCTGGGGAATGGTGTTCCAAAGGATAGGTGCCACAACAGAAAAGGGTGTCTTCCTGGGCTGCGCCAGATGTCGCTCTACAATAGATAGGATCCAGAGCGCACATCTCCTGCCAGAACTGATGAGATGAGTAGACATGATCAGAGAGAGGCAGGCCCTCAAATAACCCAGACCCTTGTCATGTTTATGGCATAATTGAGTACAGTATAGTAGCTATTTTCTAGTGTAGGGTGTAAATTAATGTTAAAGCTCTTGTTTGTTTTATGTGCTATATAAGTGGCAAATTCAAAGATATACTGAGGATGAACTGCTAAAATATTTGACTTGTCTTGCTTCTTTTTAAATGATTGGATATTTATTATACCTGGCTTTTACCCAATAACAACGTGAATTCCTGCATTAAATAAAATATTCTGTGTTTTTTAGGCACTGGTGGGTGAGAAGGCTTGTTACCAATCAATCAGCAACTGTGGTGGTCAGATTTTTTATTTGGGTACAAAGGTAAGTTTGTCCAGGTTAATAGCAATAGCACTTAGACTTATATACTGCTTTATAGCCCTTTACAGCCCTCTCTAAGTGGTTTACAGAGTCAGCACATTGCCCCCAACAATCTGGGCCCTCATTTTACTGATCTTGGAAGGATGGAAGGTTGAATCAGACTTATTCTTCTTTATTAGACCTGTTAGCTCAGTAAATCACCTGTCCTTTAAACAGGTGGTTTAATTCAAATACATTTTCCTAATATAATGTGAACATTTCTCCATAGATTTGTTCAGTTCAGGTAACACAGCAAGCTTGAATTAAGCAAAATGAATAATGACGGTATTTGAACTTTTAATTGCAGATGCTCTAGATAAGGAAAGAGAAAGAAGAATATATGATTATGAGACTTTGGGGGATTGTTATTGTCAGCAAAATTGTTTTGTCAGCCACTGAAAAATAGTTCAGCATAGTCTTTGACATGGACACCTTTGAGATACATTGATTTCAACTTAAGTAATTCCCCAGCCAAAATTGCAGAAAGCTATTTATCACATGTGTGAAAAGTTGATTCATCATCCTTTTATTACTTAAGATGCCATAATTATTGCTAATATACTCTTAAATAAATATCTGTTACTCACCTGTTTCCCCTTCATCTGCTTTCAGTCTGTTCATGTTTTAACACTGAGGACCTGGAGGGAGGTAAGTGAGGAGAGAAGGAACAAGTTACTTTTTTTCAGGGCTTGATGAATAGAGCTGTTCGTGAGAAACATTTTCAGATTTAAATGTACAGATTGTTGAAAAAGATATCAGTATCCCGACTTCAGTATATCATTTTTATTAATATAACACTTTCAAGTTATGTTTCTCAAAATTGGCAATTTTATCAGGTGAACTTCAACTCCCAGCATTTCCCAGCCAGCCAGTATTCGCCACTGGTAACCTGTCAATTTAATTCCACTTGGAATTTGTCTTGTAAATTTTATTTCAGATTGAAAAGTAATACATATATAATTATTTTAATGGGTGTATTGCACATCTGGATTTTATTTTTAGTTTAAAATGGTTCTTAAACATTGCTTAAGTTTCAGTCTGCCTGAAAAGAGAGGAATTTTTTAGAATAATCCATCCTTAAATGAGGGATATAATCAAACAGTGATTGTTAAAACTGATTAATTTGAATCAATAACCAACATACAGCAAAACAAAGATGTGGTTTTATCATTTAAATCTGTCCAGATTAGTAATTGTTTTTAAACAGAATTAGCTAGATGGTTTTAATCTGAATTTTAAAGAAAACACCATTTTCTTCAGAACAAGCCTTTAGAATGCTGAAGAAAGCAACAGGATCACTGCAAGTTTGTGTTAAGTTTATATTATCCATGTTCTCACTGAATATTATTTATCTATATTTTTGATGTAATTTTTGTACTACTTGTATTAGAGGATTGATCACCTTCTGAAACAAGAATGTCTTAATGAAGCATTGGCTTTGTCGTGGTCCTTTCATGAAGGGAAAGCCAAAGCTGTTGTGGGTAAGTGTATTTACTTCAAGTAACAGCATTTTTTTCCTGTTCTTGGCTGCCATCATTTCTTCCTGTCATTTGTTACTTCATGTACTGTATCATTTACTCATCTTATCTATGAAGTCACAGTCCTCCCAATGCCATGGGTGTCATTATAAGGCTTTGGACAGTCAAGGCTTTTGGATATCACTTTTGAAAGGACATGCTTAGTAAGTTACACTATATGAATAGCTAGAGGTCATTAAATGGTTGCTGTCTTATGTGAAAGTTGTAAAAACTGGGAAGTTCAAGTTGTATGCTAGTGCTTCTGAATTTAGCATGCATTATGTAAATAGACATTATACTGTCTTTGATCATTTATCATAATAAAAATTCTACCTTCTGAGTTCAATATGGTTGTAAGACTGGAAACATTAAACATAAGAAATAGCATATAAATTCATTTCTACCATAGTAATTCAATTATACCTGGATAGTTTGTATAAATTATAAAACATTAAACATTTGTTATTATACTTAAAACTTTAAAGGAGATAATAAGAAAATTGCTTCTGTTTGTGCCCTGAGTTTGAAAATTAAAAGACTTTTGATTTTGAAACAGGCTTATCTGGGGATGAACAAAAACGGAAGGCTGTTGTTGCAGACAGAGTGAGTTTTTCATTTGTTTAATCTAAACTTGTGTTCAGCTTTAGAATTAAATTCCTTTTGTGTATTTTCTTTTCCTGTAAGAAATATGTATGTGTGTATTTCATTGCGAAATTATTTTTAGCCATGCAGTTTCCTATAACTGTTCCTTGTTTGTATACCTACATCTTTATACATGATATTTAAGGTACATTTTAATAGAATTTTAGGTCAAACTATTCACATTATATAGATGGTTATTAATTTTCTACATTTTTAAACAGTAAAAAAGAGGATAAAATTGAGGCAATAGAGCTTCAAGAATGTTTGATCCTGTATTTCTCCTCTTTGAACTTGGTGCCTAGTTCCCTGAACTAGAAAGGAGGAGTTTTCTATGTCCAAATAATTTACTTTTCAAATGAGAGGATTGTTTTACTCTAATAGGAGAAACGTGAGGGGTGGGGTGTTTTTTACTGTTTTTGATCTAATCTTCCTTTTATAAGTGGAAAAATTATCTTAAATTGAGGATTGTTTTACTTTGAGGTAATGTTAGTGTATAGTTACTACAGGAGTCCTGTATGCAGTCACTTAGAAGTTTAATATTAGATTAAGTGTACAAATTTTACCACTTCAGTATTACTGCAGAATTAAAAACTGAAATAAAGATGTTTTTCTGTAGAAGCATCTAAATACAGTACTGTGATGCAGTTTGTTTATGCCCTCATTCTGTTCAAATTTCTATTACTGGAAAGTAGATTAGGACAATTTCTCTCAAACTCCATAGAAATGGTGAAATGATTTCATAATTGTTTTTTCTAAAACCCGGAAGAAGAATTCCAAGTCAATATAAAATTTGCTTTTGGCAGATGGATTTTGCTCTTTGATTTTGCTCTGTATGAACTACATACTTATGCCTTAAAATAGGATAGATTGTAGGGAATCCAGTCCTGTACAAGCACTGGACTGGGTTCTTCAGTACTCATGTTTCCTGCTATATTCCTAGTAGAACTGCTTTGTTCCTTTGAGCCTCTATGAAAATTTTCTGAGGGGAAAGGGGGAAATAATCTTTAATATTAAGCTGTTTTTGGCTTCTGCAAGAATCTGCAAGTGCAAAATTTCTTAATTAAGTCCTCTGGAGTAGAAAGAGAGAAAGGTTGCAATAGCAGACCTGGAATGTAGGAATGGAATCCCAGCCAGACCTCCATCTGCACTCAGAAAATTGGTTCCGCAACCCTTTTGTTACTTTGGCAGAAACAAAAAAGGGGAGGAGAACATTCTATTTCTCTTGGGGATCAATATTTAAGCCCGAAGAAGGTCTGGGAAATTGGTGAGCCTTGCCTTCAATTCCACTTTAATGAGCCCTTAGGAAATAATTTCAAAATATGCCTGAAACAAACTTCCTCATAGAAAATACAGGTGCTTATTGGGCAAAAAAGTACTGTACTAAAAGTATTGTTTTTGTAGTACTTTTTAAAATCAGATGTGTCTCATTATATTAGGACTATACATGTACTATAATTTTTCGTGTTTATAGATGGTTGAAATTCTTATTCATTGTGCTGATCGAACTATGAAGAAATGTCCCGAGCAGGGTAAAATCCAAGTTATGGAGCAACATTTCCAGGTATCCTACTTCAGACTTACTACCAAAGAGGGTATTAAAAAAAAAGCAGGAGCAATAACCTTTCCTCTTGATTATCTTCAAGAAGAAAAAGAAATTGTGGTCTTAGGCACTAATATTATCACATATTTCTGTTCATATCCAATTTGTCACATAAATGGAAAATTCATATTGAAGAGTCTTTGTAAGTATATATAGTTGTAGGAAGATGTAAAATAAACAGAAAAGAATAAAGGGGATGGTAAGAACAAAGGTCTTGAGGAACTAGAAGGAAAATACATTGACAGTGGACAAGAATAAAACTAGCATGATGTGTGTCGTCTTAATCTAATCCAGTAAAATTAGCAAAAAAATCCTGCAGTCTTTCAAATGCCAAGAGTTTCTGGTCAGACATTATATACTGTACATAACATTGACTGTAAGATGAAGATAAAAGGGGAGTTAACTACATGTTGCCTTAGAGATGACTAAATGTGAAATACCCATATCATTTTACCTGTTTTAATAGTGAATAACTAGGTAACACATATCAAGAAGCCTTGTTTTCAGTCCATTCAGGCTGTCAGCCTTAAGTAGTTTACTATAATTTTGTCCTTTGGCAATTATTGGCAGTATTCACACAATACAGTAAACCAAAAAATTAGCCTGTATTTAATGTGTTCTTGAAAAATATTCATGTTGCTATTGGTGCAAAATACAGCATCTAAATTGTAAAATACAGTACTGTACTGCAACATCTGCATTGGTTGCTACTTTCTTATTAAGCACAATCTAAGATTTAACTAAATTTGGTAAAATAGTCATAGGACTTGACTGTCTAAGAGTCCATCTCTCCCATTAAGAACCTTTTGGTCTGTTAAGGAGAGGCCCTTGGTATATGCAAATAGTTAGATTTTCCATGCTCCTTTTCTGCAGACTATGGTCCCTGTCATTGTTGACTATTGTCTTCTGCTTCAGCGAACGTAAGTAAGAGCATGCCTCATGAATTATGGCAACTTTTCCAATACATGCATCTGGACTGCAGTCTGTGCTAGTCTTCTAAATTGTTTTAATAAGAGTGAGATCTAATTTACCTGTGCCATACCACTTGGAAAAGTGCTGCATGTAATACTTGAAGTATTCCTATGAATCTTCTGTGTATTTTCACGGAACCTAGGAAGGGAGGGTGTCAGAGTGGCCAGGCGAGTCTTCAAGAGGATGTGGTGCTTCAAAGCTACCTTATTAATAGACTTGCATAATCTTAATGGATAATTGTTCTATAGCTAGCTTTAAGGTAAACATATCTGTGTATGTCCTGCCTGCATAATTTTGAATAATAGTACTATGTTTTAGAAATTGTTCTTGTAAACAGATGTATTACTAAAAATTTATCCAGCTCACATAAAACTATAGATATTCAGAATAATCTCTGTCAAATACCTGCCATGTCTTTTCCTCCACAGAGATATATTATTTGGTCAAATGTATGACAAGATGAGTGAAAATTCTGTAGCAAAGGGAGTGTTTTTAGAATGTCTTGAGCCATACATTTTAAGTGATAAATTGGTTGGAATCACAGCTCAGATTATGAAGGAATTGCTACTTCATTTCCAAGATAAGAATTTAATGTCAAACATGGAAGCCTGCATTGTACATATGGATATTACCAGCCTTGATATACAACAGGTAATAATTTTTAGAGGAATATTCAAAAAGTTCTGTATTGTATGTTTTCCTAAGTGCTATAAAGTACAGTGGTATCTTCGTACTCATCATTAATTAGTTCCAGGAGGTGCGATGAATACCAAAAATGATTGAGTACCGAGGCAAAATTTGTGTCAAAGTTGTTGGGTACTAAATTTGATGAGTTTCAAAGCAGTTAAGAACCAAGGTGCCACTGTATTTGGTAACCGTGTGCTATGTTTTAATCTGTCACTTGATTAATCCCAAATTTTATTTTGGGATTATTTGTGGTTTTGACAAGAGGAAGTTTCTTATAATAATTCCTTAGTTATAGAAACTTTGAACTGTGTAGAACTTAGTGCCAGCTGCACTTCAGGCCTGCTTTGATGAATGCATTGGAGAAAATACTGAAATGATAACCAGTTTTTATATAAATAAAAAACAGGGTTTTTGCGTGTGTGTTTACACACACACACACACATACACACACACACACATGATGGATGCAGATTATCCAACCCATTAAGGAAAGGGATTCAGAGAAATTACAAACTTTGAAGTCATAGGTTGAAGGCCTCCTAAAAAATGATGAGTTACATATGATTTACAAGCTATGGATTTTCTATTCATGGGCAAAGGAAGGGCTTTTATCTCTTGTATCAATATAAATATTGCTAACAAATTTCATATCTTGAAGTGAAGTATCTGCTAAGATTAATTTGCATGTGGTTTTTAGCACATTTAAAAATCTTAAACTTTGTTTTGCTTCTAGGTTGTCCTTATGTGTTGGGAAAACCACCTGTATGATGCCATGATATATGTCTATAACAGTGGAATGAATGACTACATTACTCCAATGGAGGTAGGAAGATGTATCTTGAATAATAATTGATGGTTTTGAAATAGGATTATTCTTTTACTAATTCCTTTTCTTCTTAATGCAATTAGCTAGAATAGCTTATAGATTTTGAGAAACAGAGAGACAGAGAGAGAATCAAATAAATATAGTCAAACAAACCAGTTTACTAAATATCCCATTAAAGGCAGATTCAGTTTGGATAAATGACCAGTTTCAAAACTTTCTGAAAAATATAAAAGTCACTTGCTGAGATCATAGGTATAATTGTTTTGCCTTATAAGCAAGTGTTGAGAGCTCAAAATAGCAAAATTATTGTAAGAGATTATGTCCATGGAAAGGGAGATGGGGTGATGAACTACAAGAAATGTCAGTTTTCCAGGAAAGAGGGAGTACATTCCAGCAAGGTGTGGGTAACAAGAGACAACACAGGCTAGAGCTGAATAGAAGATGGGGAGAGCAAGGATAGCCACTTCTTAGAATCTCCCAGGGTATATCCTTGTTTAATCTGGCAAAAGTCTGTCTGCTATGGGTAAGGAAATAAAGAACTGAACTCTGAATTGTTCCATGTTGTTCTTGAGTTTAATCTGACATCAATCTTGCTAGACTAAACTCCTCCTTCTATTCTTCTTTCTTTCCTTGCATTGTTAAAAAAAACATTTTTCTATGCAGGAAAAATGAAACTTGTGTAAAATGATTTTAACCATTTTTTAAAAATTACCATGTTTGAACACCTTTCCATCCTTACAGGATCCTTGATATACAGTCAGGTCCATAAATATTGGGACATCGACACAATTCTAACATCTTTGGCTCTATACACTACCACAATGGAGTTGGAATGAAACAAACACAATGTGCTTTAACTGCAGACTGTCAGCTTTAATTTGAGGGTATGTAC
>JAOYMU010000002.1:24583000-24593259 GCA_025802295.1 Psammodynastes pulverulentus
TTCAGCACTCAGAGGCAGGGTGAGGGTCTCCTGGGGCTTTTGCATATGTAAATTGCATTGTGCAGCCCTGGGACACCTGTGACCTCTTGACGTGCCAATGGCGTGCCTTGACCGCCATGTTGTAGGGAGAGCTGGGAGAGTGGGTGGGGAAAGTGAACAACCAGGGGACCAGGAGACCAGGTTGGGGTGTGGCCAGCCAGGGGTCGCTACCAGTTCAGCGACCCAGGCCCAATTTGTGCCACCGGTTCTGCCGAGCCGGTGCGAATTGGCTGAATACCACCACTGGAAAGAGCCCATCTTGTGAAGTAACTTTTATATAGGAAAAGAATTGTACTTCATTATTAGTGATGCCACCAAGATTATACAGTCACATGCCGAACAATAATAGGCATGTTGTGTGAGCAGAAATGTGCTGAGCCTTGCCCAGATTTTGTGCCTACTCACATATGAATTTCTATAAACAACGATAAATCCTTTCCATGAGTGGTTGTATTTGTATATGCGATTATGAAGGAGAGATTGAAAGTTGGAACATAAAGTGTTCTTAAGTGTTTATTCTAAATGCCTTCCAAAATTGCATTTGCATACTTTGTAGTTTTATCATAGTGCTGACTCCTGTGTCGATTGCAAGCTTTTTAATATAATTCAGAACCTTTTAAGTAATCCAGCTGCTAGAGCAAAGTAGAAAATACTCACTTAGAATATATCAGTTTTCCTTACATGAATTTGATAAATAGAGAACCAATAGAGAATGAAGGTGGATTACCTTAGTGGGAATATTTTAACTATATCTATTTACTATTTATTGATTTTTGATAAATTATGTTATTTTGTATATTACTAATTAACTGTTTAACAGTGAATATCCCATTTTCTGCTTATATTTCCTCCACTGCAAAAGGTTTTCCTTCAGCTTTTAAATCAGTTATTCTTCTAAATCATTAGTTTTTCATGTGTGTGCGTGAACGTGCCAGTTTTGATTCCTGGCAACTGCCTGGAAAAGTCCCTGCAGTTTTATGAGCAAGATTTTGAAAATGATTTGCTATTGCCAGCTTCTTAGGACTGAAAGAGAGTGACTACCCCAAGGTCACCCAACTGGTTTTATGCCCAAGGCAAGACCTAGAACAGTTTCTAGCTAAGATTAAATTTTAATTTTTTTACCCAATCATGCTTTAATATGTCTAACTACCTTAGGTTCTTGAAAGATAATTCCTATAATAATGAGAAGTAGGTACTTGTTGAAATTCAAGGGTTGAGTGTTACATAATCGTACTTATTCATTTTCATTCCATACATTATTGAGGTCCCTCCAAGTCCTAGCCTCATTATGGCAAGGGGATGTATCTGGGAGGGGTAAACAAAGAATATTGAGAATGTGTGCTAACATTAAGAAATATGAACATGGGAAAACTGAACAGTGAAAGATAAAATGAAATTAATAGAAATTTATATCTTAGGCATAATAAATTGAGATGAGGTGGGACTGGACACTTTTCAATCAGAAGGTCATACCGTTTATTACTTAAGATATGAAACACACACAAAAAAAGAATGGCCTTCCTTTTATAGTTACGAAGGGTATAGGCCATAGTGCAATAAGTGATCAGATAAAATCCGTGAAATTTTGTGAACAATCCGAAGATCATTCCATTTTATGCTGCAATTATGGATGCAGAAAAAGAATAGGTAATTTTCCAATCAAGCTCATTTGAAATCAATAGAACAAGCAAGCAGGATGTTCTACTTATGATTGGAGACTGGAATGCCAAAGTTGGAAATATTAAGGAGGAAGATATATTTGGAATGCATGGCTTAGGAAATTGAAATAATGAAGTATGAAAATAACGAAGCAATTTCTGCTACTCCAATGATTTTCTTCAGAGCTAACACTGTCTTCGTATTAAAACAATGTCTGTACACATCAAAATCACTGGATGGAGTTAATTGAAATTAAATTGACTATATTATTGATTAAATGAGTGGAGAAGCTCAGTGATAACATCAAAGTCATGATTAATTGCTTTCTGTGGAACAGAACATGAACTGCTCTTGTTCAAGTTCCAGGCTAAGATAAAGAAGAGGATGAAAATCAACTAGTTCTCCCAACATCATTTTAAACACATACCCACTACTTTTAAAGAGAATATCAGGAATCACTTTGAAATCCTAAGCCTCATTTGTAAACAACCATAGAAACGGTGGAATGAACTTAAGGAAGTTAAGGACAAATGTGAAAAGACACCTCCAAATAATAGAAGAAAGCAAACTGGTACAGCAGTATGAAAGCCTTGGGAAATGTAGTCAGATGCAGTGATATGTCTATGCTTACAAAAATCAGTATACTGCAAGCAGTGGTATTCCCTGTGAATCTGTATGGAAGTTGGACTTTAAAGAAGCAGGACAGAAAGAGTAATGTTGCTTTTAAACATAGATGTTGGAGAAGATTCCTCAGACTATCTTGAACAGCCAATAAAACAAATAACATCAACACATAAATCAACCCAAATTTCTCACGTGAGAAGGACAAATAACAAACTCAAATTACCTTACTTTGGACAAAACAAAAGCTGTCATTGAGAATTTTCTTGGCAACTACAGAGCACCAAACTACATTCAACTTTTGACAAACTTTTTACAGTATACAAGATTATGAAGTGAACCTGTCACTGAAGATTTATTCACACTTGGGCTTCTTTCCCCCAAAATCTAGGTGCAGTCAGTGACAAACACGATGAAAGGTTTCACCAAAACATTGTCATGGTAGAAGAATGATATCAGGGCAACTGGAATCCATAAGTGCTGGCTGACTCTTGTTGGACACTGCAGCGAGCTACATCAGATACTGAGTACAAATGAAAATCAGCAGCAAAACACTTTTAGTTCTGTTGAACTCATGCAATGGGTGGGAAACGTGATTAAATATAGTAATTAAAAGTTAATTTATATTTTTCAAGGATTCTGTGTGATACAGTCATTCTGAAATTATATTTGTGTTCAGTTTGAAAGGGTCCATCATAATCACCAAAAGGTTTTCAGGAAGCAAAACATTTTGAGGGGAAAATGTTAATCAATAATTAAGCTCTTGATAGTTCATCCCAACAGAGAACAAGATCCTCTCACTATTTCCTTTAACAATATTTACCTGAAAGATGATAGGAAAAATGTAAAGAAATTTGAGCAACTATTTTATCTTCCAAGTTGCTAAGGCAGTCTTTTTCACTTATATATTCAAAGCTTTGGTATAGATGAAGAGGCCATTCTCTTAAGTAATAATTTAGAAATTTCTTATGTGTTAGGATGTGAATCTGTCTTAGGTTCTGAATGTAGAATTCATACCATTACAGAAGTTAATATCTATTATGGTGTACTTTAAAATCAGGATAATTAAAACCCACACAATCATAAGAAACCCGTAACATTTACATTTTATAATTTTGTAAAAAAATAACCATTGATTTATCAATTGATAAATATTGAAGTGAAATATGATAGGCAACCTTCTTAACTCTTGAAACATTTATTTTCATTGCATTTATTCTTCCTGTTGCAGTTATAAGTATGTTGATCTATAGCTCAAAATATTTATATCTGTTAAACAAAGTATCTTCCTAGAAATAATTATCCCCAAGAATTTAATAGAATCAGAACAATAAACCAAATTAATCCATAGATTTCTTTTTTGTCAATTGGCATACTACATTTACCTATTTGTGTAGCCAGAATAGTTACCATATTTCTGTACCATTGTCATAAATTTTTGTAATGATTTTTAATATTGATTTAGGAAGTCTAAAGTTTTATCTGCATATAAGAGCAAATTATTCTCAATTTCTGCTTCATGTATACCTCAAATATTGTCAGATGGTTATATTAGGAATGCCAGTTTCCAACACAATTAAATATTAAAGTAGATAGGGGCATCCTTGACATATTATGTATCTCGTCTTTATTATAGGGGGAATAATTCTATTGTTTTAAAGGGACTCAAATAGTAATATTTTAATCCAGGAAACGGATTGAATTGGAAACTAGTATTACGTCATAACTTCTCCCAAACCTTAATTTACACCTTATCAAGTGGTTTTTTTTTTACATCTAATGAAGCCTAAATGGCCATTTTATTTCTAACATATACATTCAAGGCTTCCTTTATTTTATTTTCCTTTGATCAAAAAATGGATTGATGCTAAAAAAATGCCACCAAGCATCTGGAGAATAGTTCCTTAGTGCCGTTCTTGCTCTTCTGAAAAGTACTGTCAGCTTGAATGTTGAAATAGTGTTGAGGTCTATATGTGAAGTGACAGGAGTGCAACACATTATTGACTATCACACCCCTTCCCCTCCCTTATTCTCTGTGAGCAACCTGCTCGGGAAACGGTCTGGAAAATAAAGTGTATACACAGGGAAAATGATTGCTATAAATATCAAATGCAAGGGCTATTTTGAATAGAACTTTAAGAGTATTTCTAAGTTTCAAGTTCTGTCTCATCCTGCAGCATTTCCACAACGGATTTGCCTGTCTACAGCTCAGACTGTTTTTTAAATATTTTTAAACAACAGGAACTGTATTTTTATGGCTCTTACAATATTTCCTCTCCAGTTCAGACCAAGAAAGACAAAGAGGGAAGTTAGAGGTTGCTTAGAGGTTGCTTCCAATAAAAGCTGCATGCAGCTAGGTAGAGTCAGTTTCCGAAATAACAGATGGCAGAAAAATCATTTTGGCCCAAACCAAGAGCAAAAGTAGCAGCAACAGCATGTCCCTCAGATGGCTATGCAGAAGTCAGCTGCTGCTCCCCGAGTGCAAGAAGGATGGGTATCATTTTGTTCCTTAAAACTTGTACAAAAATTATAGTGGAACCAGGCCTCCAAAGGGAGATCCAGACTTTCAACTCCAAAGTGTTTTGTTAGCAAAGCTTTTCCTGATGCAAAGTTGAGCTGAGTTGAGTCCAAGGACCATCATGATTGGCTCAGCTGAGCTTCAGGACAATGAACTTTGTATAAAATCATATCCTCAGAACTAGAATGGTATGACATCAAAACCTATTTCTTATTCTCATGAAAAAAAATGATATTTATTAGGGTGATTGGGTACAACATACAATCATGTCTGTAAGTTTAAGAAAGTAGATGTGGAAAATTTATAATACAAACCTTTTCCAATTACCATTCATAGAATTAAGAATGTATGCCTCTGTCAGATTACTTGATCGAAAGATTGTTCCTAGAAATAATGTATAATAGTCAGAAATAATGTATAGTATATTATTTATTTATTTTATTTATTTTATTCTATTTATATACCGCCCCATCTCCGAAGACGCGGGGCAGTTCACAGCAGGGTAAAAACAATAAAACGGCTTAATCAATTTCATTTTAAAATACTAAATCCACTAAAATCCTAATCTAGATCCCTTTTTTAAAACCCTAACTAAAATCTCCTTGGTTACCCCAGGCCGGCCTGCCGGAAGAGCCAGGTCTTTAGCTCCCTGCCAAATGCTCTTAAACCAGGGAGCATCCGCAGCGTTTGAGGTAGTTCGTTCCAGAGGGTTGGCACCCCCACGGAGAAGGCCCTAGTCCTTGTTGTATGTCAAGGACTACCAGTATTTTTAGAAAAGAATTAGGCCTGATACAGCAATGACCATCTCATGCCTTTGTGCAAAAGCAAAAAAAAAAAAAAAGGAAAGATTTTACTACTAGGAATCTCTGCTCCTTAAAATTCTCTTCACAGCTTGGAATAAATCACGCCTTCCCCCACTGAAGATGAGAAATATCTCTGGCATTGGCCGTAACCGTAGAGAGTAAATTAGACTCTCTGAGCAATTGTGTTTCCCCAGCAAGTGTAAGAAAAGGAAAATCCTGATAAGAGAGCAAATAATAACAAAGGGGCAGATGAAAGAGATTTATACAACAACAGACTGTACTTCCAATCTTTTCTTTGCTACCAGAGAACCTTTCCCCGTGGAGAACACTGAATAAAACACAGGTAGGCAAAATGGTGCTCACAAACCTCCCTGACTCCAGGTCAGGAACAGTCAGGAAGGGGGAAGGCAAATAAAAGGACCAGATGGTGGCCACCATCGAGCAACTGTAGATCTGCTCTTCTTTTATATGCACCATCATCTTACTGTTTTCTCTCTCACACACACACACACACTGGACTTCAAAAAAATGTAACAATCGGTTCTCTGCCTGGTTGCTGGGTGGGGGTGGTCATGGTAGGCGTGGCCTAGTTGGCCTCCTGCACCATAGCGAGGGGAGGTGTTTCCGCCCTCCCCAGGCTTCAGAGACTTTCCTCGAGCCTCCGGGACAGTGAAAACGGCCTTCCCGGGCTCTGGAGGCTCTCTGGAGGCCAGAAACAGGCCCGTTTCCAGCCTTCCGGAACTTCCAGGAGGCCCGTTTTTCGCCCTCCTTGAGCCTCCGCGCAGGCCCTGCACTTACCTGCAATCCAAAATGGGCCGCACGGGGACTCCTGAGAGGAGTGGGGTGGGCAGGGTCAGCCAGGGATGGGAACTACCGGTGCGCTGAATGGGCCATAAAATTAAAAATGGGTTCACCCGAACCGGTATCAACCCACCCTTGCAGACGCTCCTGCCCTTTGCATAACATTGGTCTCCTGAAAGAGAATAGTGTGCTAAGCATCTACAGTATGTATTATGTGTATATGTGGACATATGCTTGCATGCAGGACAGTCCCAGGAACTCTCAAGATGCCAGATGAAAAGGCCTTATCTCTAACAATATTTCTTTACGAGCCAACTAAATCAAGAACTCTGCCAGCTTACCACTGAAATAGATCTTGGGTCATCTCTCTATAATCCACCTTGGAAAGCTTGACGTTCAATCCTCCTCATCTCCTAGCAACCTAGCCAACAGGAGAGGGGGAACAGGACTGAGGTAGAGGAGAAAAACTAACATACCTGGGGATACCAGGATAAGAAACTAACTCTTTGTTTACATGGACAATGCTAGAAACCTTGCACAACTCACAGCAGCCTCCACTCTCAGTAAACATGACTGTTTTTAGATTCATACAAATAAGTTGTGGTCAACTTACAACCACAACTGAATCCAAAATTTCTCTTGTGAAGTGAAACATCTATTAAGCGAGTTTTGCCCTATTTTAGGACCTTTCTTGCCAGTTGTTAAGTGAATCATTGTAATTGTTAAATTAGTCACATGGTTATTAAGTGAATCTGGCTTTCTCGTTGACTTTGTTTGTCAGAAAGTTGCAAAAGGGGATCGCAGGACCTCGGGACACAGCAACCATCGTAAATATGAGCCAATTGCCAAGCTTCTGAATTTTGATCATGTGACCACGGGGATGCTGCAATGGTCGTAAGTGTGAAAAATAGTCATTAGTCACTTTTTTCAGTGACGATATAACTTCAGTCACTAAACAAATGGTTGTAAGTTGAGGATAACTTTTACACTTTAGTATATTGAACAAGTCTGTTTAGGGAGAATTGGGAGTTGGCTTTTGATGGAAAACCACAATCACTCGTAAATAGTTGATATAAAAAGGAGTGCTTTTTAGAGCTGGGTGCAGTTCAAAAATAATGACTCAGAAGAATAATTTCTGAAGCATTGGTTCAGAATTATTTTCAAAGCATGTAGAAGCCTAATAATTATTTTTGGGCTGGGAAAGGACATAGGAGGTTTGTCGGAGATCAGGTGATGCTATTTTTCCATTTGGTCCAGAATGACCATCTTTTAACAATGCATTTCTCACAAAGAGCTTTTAAATGATGGGGGAACTGTGGATGGATGCTCTAGAGATTCAGCAGCCAGGGAGAGATGCTGTGGCAGAGGAAATATTTAGATTAAATAAACAGAACAAAAGGAGTTACAAGATATCAAAGGAAAAGCATTAATAGGAGTTGAAATTCTAAAAAGAACAAGAGATGATGGATAGATATAGAACATTTTCTAACATGGTGGTTATTTTATTGTTAGAAAAAAGAAAGTAGAAATTGGAAAAATAGTATTATGTATACTGAAATATAATAGAACATATTATAATTACTATGTATACACAAATCTTAGAAGTTGAAAAATTACGATTATGTATATTTAAATGGCAATATCTTTATCAGAATCCTATGTATAGTATATTGACCCAGACAAGATACTGTTCACCAGGTACTTATGGATGTTAAAGAAAAAATCATTAAAAAAATTATTTTAAAAAGACAGTGTATTTCTCACTGCCTGCTCTCACAGGGGCTGTACTGTATGCAACCTGGGATCCTTCAAAATGTTGGATATTGTTGGATAATATTTTGTACAAGGGTCCTGCCACTTGGAGCAAATAAGGATTGATTAAGAAAAACCACCCAGCAGAATATCTGGTTAGCTGCTTCTATGCTGGCCAGTTCCTAGCTAAAAATAATTGAGGCCCGAACATGAAATGTTTTGGCATTCAAAACACATGTCTGTCATTGAGTTATGCTCCTCTTTTATAACAATTTCTCTGGGAAAAGAAGAGAGACATGAAACTCTAGTGCAGAGTTTTTTTCAAACTTGGCAACTTTAAGATGCATGGACTTCAACTTCAAGAATTGAATGCCAGCTGGGGAATTCTGGGAGTTGAAGTCCACTCATCTTAAAGTGGCCATGCTTGAAAAAAAAAGTCGGTCGTGAAAAGGAAAGACAAAGTGAAGGTGCATTTGTGCCAGTTGCTTCTTCCTTTTAAGTCTAAAGCATGGGCCAAGCAAACCAGGATTCCACAAACACCATAAAGGCTTCACTTCTTTGAACACACACTTACCTTCCCTGGCAGCCTGGATAGCACTGTCTAGGAAATGTATTACCAGCAACAACACAAAACGGCAGGCTCAAGTGTTTATACACAAATATATTTGATTTCCACAAGCATTTCAACTGGATTTCCACGAGCGTTTCAATTTGTTAAGCATTTTAACCAAATAGCAGCAATTTCCAAAGACAGATTTCAAACCAATCCATCAAGCCACAGGCCATGACTTCCTCCATCTTCTCTTCCAGTGTTTCTCAGTATTCTAATAGCTGGCTGGGGAATTCTGGGAGTTGAAGTCCACACATCTGCAAGCTACCAAGGTTGAGACACACTGCTCTCATGTATATCCTTGGCTAAGTGAATGCTGCTTACTAGTAGCCATGGTAAGTTGGATCAAGCTCCTTTTCCAAGATAGTCCTTCTGGATATACATTAATTATTGCAACATAATAAAACATAACTGTGCAACCCTTTTTGGCAGTTCCTTTAGATACTATTACTTGAACGAAGAACTAGAAGACCCAGCATAACTACCTTGTTCCAACATGTTCCAGGACTGCTGTTCATCACACATAACAAGTTAGTAACCTGCTTGCTCTGTCCAGGACTAGCTTGCCAGATCATAGGCCGTGGAGTTCATAGCCAGAGTTTCTGTTCTACATGCAGATCTCCCCAGTTCAAATCCAATTTGTTTCTCATTTTGGATGGCCAAAACCAGGAGTAAGAAACCTTTCTATGTGAAATTCTGAAAATCAGCTGCCAGCTGGACACCTAAGGCCAAGCTAGATGAACAAAGAGTGGGACCCAAAGCTCTGAATTTGACAAATCCACAAAGAGAGGAATCTTACTGAATTTAACTTTAAGGCTATTATAAGCATATTATACTGCCCAACACTATACGCCTGTATAATTACTATAATGGTTTAAACCATTGACGTTCCATGTTCCTAATTTGAAGCTCTTTGAACAAGTGGAGAGATAATTTTTCACTTTACATCTGATTACAAATTTGTTTCGGCCCCAAACCAGATAATCTGGTGTAGCCTTCATTTCAGACCTTTTCAGCTTGTCACTTCCTGCCATACAACACAAACAATACCTACCGGTATACAAAATAGCGCTTTCCATCAAGGGTAGCTGAACTTTGATTAATTAAGAACTCTTAAAAGGGAAGAAGAGGCTTCACCCCTCGCAAAGTGGCTACCAATAAACCTAGTGCTCAAATGAAAGAAAGGCGGCTGTTTTAATTGTTTCTTTTTCCTGATCTGCTTTGGTACTGCCAGACACCTGGATGATTACCGAATTTTTCTGACTATAAGACACACAGGAGTATAAGACGCACCTAACTTTTAAGGGAGGAAAACAAGAAAAAAAAATCTTATCTCAGCTTCTGCCTCCCAGCAATTTGCCTCCGTGCAGCAAGCAGAAAGTTTCAGTTTCACTTTCCCAGCACAGGCTAATTAGCACGTGGCTCGGCTGTTTCAGGCTGCAGTCTGAAACAGCTG
>JAOYMU010000002.1:24595319-24610223 GCA_025802295.1 Psammodynastes pulverulentus
CTCCCGCTCTAACCGCGGTAGTCAAGGAGCATCGTTCTAACGGCCGCTGCTCCTTGGTTGTTTACCATACATAACAACTTCACTTACCATGATCTTGATGCTATCTTTCTATTGATGCAGCCTGGGATTACATTAGGGGGTTCTGGCAGCCCTGCAACACACTGCTGACTCATACTTAAATGGTGGTCCACCAGCACATCTAGATCCTCTCATAGGCACTACTGTTGTACTGCTAATCCTATACATGTGCATCTGTTTTTTTCTGCCTAAGTGCAGGATCTTACACTTCTCACCACTAACTACATCTTGTTGAATAGAGGCCAGTGTTCAAGTCTTTCAAGATTCTTCTAAACATTCTTCTATTGAATCTCATCTTCTAAAGTGTTAGCAACTCCCTCTAGCTTGTGTTATCTGCAAATTTGATGAGCTTCCCTTCAGTCACCTCATATAGGTCATTTATGAAGATGTTGAAGAGCCGTGGACCAAGACAGAACTTTGAGGTACTCCCACTCTGTGCTTTCTTCCATGGACGTGTAGTTCCATTGGAGTACATGCTGAGTGTGATTGCTCAGTCAACTGCAAATCCATCTGGTGGTGGTATTATCTACCTAGCATTATTCTCCCATGGTGTTGATTTTGATAGATTGGATTTTCCTTTCTTCCTTCCTTCCTTCCTTCCTTCCTTCCTTCCTTCCTTCCTTCCTTCCTTCCTGGAGGTAATTAAATTTTATAATTCACTGACTTATAGAAAACTGGCAAAATCCTAATGTAACTGAAATTCCATAGGAGAAATTACATTGATAGTTAACATTTGTTTGTTGTAAAGAATACAGGTTTAGAAATTTGTCATAAAGAGTTTGGCATAATCTTTGGCTGTAGTCTTTACAGCATTATTCACTTTCAGACCTTTAAGGAATTATATCATATTGTTTGAATTTGGTTATAAAAGTATGGCAGTTTTTGTTAAATTTGTTGGTCTACCCATGTGAACTTGGTGTTTCTCATTATTCCAAAAGGTATAACACAAAAAAAATACATAAAAGTTGTAGAAAAGTTTCCAGTTGAATATTAGAAAATAAAATTTCCTAACATTAAGAGCAATTTGACAATGGATGGGTTCAAGCAAGGTTTGGATACTGTGGGATACTCTAATTTGGATTCTTGCATTGAGCAGATGTTGGGCTCAGAAGTGCAAATGCCCCTTTCTACTCTGTTATTTAAATTGATGATGTTTATTTTTTTAGACTAGTTCAGAGTGTCTGTTGGATCCTCAGCAAGCTCAAGCTTTTGACCAGCTCTGTCGTCTATATCGTGGAACATCAAGGGTAATGTAATTTTGTATTTTCCTTTTAATACAAACTGGATCAAACCCTGACATGCTTTCAGAAATTATATATCTGAAATATCAGAGCCATGGTCGTGCAGTGGTTCGAATACAGTACTGCAGGCTAACTCACTGCTCATACCAGAAGTTCAATTCTAAATGTCTCAAGGTTGACTCAGCCTTCCACCCTTCTGAAGGTGCTAAAATGAGGACCCAGATTGTTGGGGGCAATATGCTGATTCTGTAAACCGTTTAGAGAGAGCTGTAAAATACCACAAAGTAGTATATAAGTAAGCGCTATTGCTATTGCTATCATAAAAATCGTTGTTGTTGTGTTTGTCTTGGATGGAAAATAAACAAGGCATGGACATTCAAAGCACACTAAAAGAAACCAGTGTCCTATCAGGTACTAAATCTTATTGTGACCAATAAAATGTTTATTTGATGCCCATAAGCAGGAATGCAGTAAGTGTAATTGCTTTGTCCTGCTTATTTTCAGTAGCAACAGCCATTGAAGAGTATACAGAAGCTCTGTCAGAGCAGATGAAAAATTTCTCTGTCTTTATTTTCTTTAAAATTGCTTGATTTTTTTCAACTTTACCATAATTCATTTAACTATTCTTTTGCAAGCTAAACAGCCCTAGATAAACTACCTTTTCTCAGGCAAAGGTTTTTCCAGCACCTTGACCCATTTTGACTGTTTTCTTCCGTGCCTTTTGATGCACAATAATATTTTAAATAAAACATTCAATTGTCTGCATCAGACAGATGCTCATTGGTGAATGTCAGAAGTTTCCTTCAGAAATGGTTCGTACTTTCCTGAAGTATATACAGTATTTACATTTTTATTTTTATTCTTTAAACACTCTTTGTTTTCAGAACAATCATCCTGAAATGCCATAATAC
Organism: Psammodynastes pulverulentus; assembly: GCA_025802295.1. Classification (NCBI taxonomy): domain Eukaryota; kingdom Metazoa; phylum Chordata; class Lepidosauria; order Squamata; family Psammodynastidae; genus Psammodynastes; species Psammodynastes pulverulentus. The sequence continues at coordinate 24,597,550 of JAOYMU010000002.1, forward strand.
TAAATTATTAACCAATATCAATATACATTTATATCCTAATAGATATAGTCACAAAGCTATTTTTTTGTCTTTTCCACAAGTTCACATCTGACTTCTGCTAGGATTGCTTTCCTACATATGTGTAATTTACATGGTTTATTGTGATATAGCCAAGAATGTTTTAGCACATTTGGTAAGAAAAATATATTTCTTTTATTTTGTAGTTGGCACTTTTGACTGAATTGTCTCGAGATTATGGTGGTGAAAAACTTCGTTTTGTCCAAGTCTCCCAGGGGGATTCTGCCCTAAATAGTGTCTTCCAAAATGAGACTTTTCAGCTTCATCTCAATCCTCCTCCTCTTCTAGAAGACTAATCTTTGGGTATCAAACATTGTGGGGAAAAAATACTTCCAGTGTTTGCTGCTGGATCCAAAGGAAAAGGTAGCAGTATGTATTTTATAAATAACTGCAATAATGCAATCTTTGTGAGAACTACCTGTTTTGATCCTTAACGAAACAGAACATCAGTGTCAAACATTCTAGTCCTCGTGTCCAGTGGGTTTTGCTGAAAGCTATAAACCGCTCTATGAAGCCTATACTTTTTTCATTTAAATTCAGAATGAAGAATGGAACTTTACATTTGTTATTGGTTATAAAGGCTACAATGCAAGACAGAACCAGAAGAATGTTTATGAGATTGCTTTCTCTAATGTATTTGCTCTGCTCTCAGTTGCTTCTGAAAATCTGTTAGCTCCTCCAGTTGCAACTCAAGAAATGTTGCTGTGACAGATGCTATTCCTTGGAAATTTAACATACTAACATCATAAATGAGAAAATCTGTTAATGAAACACATTAGAATATACCACTCAGCCAACTAGATATTTGATGTCAATTTGTGTATATTCTGAGTGCTTTCATGAGTGCCAGCTTTGCCATGGAGAGCTTACTGTTTCCAGTGTACCAAAAGAAATCAGCACATTACTCATTTATGATGGCTGCTCTCTTGCTGCCAAGTTGCATGGAAAAGATACCTTCTTCCATTTTATATTGCCAGCTTCCTGGACCATAGCCATTTATCTTTATCAATTCAATGAAGGATTACAATGTTGTTGTTTCTCCTCCTTATCTTTCCACAGAAAAAATGAACAATCTGGTACAGGAATATATTTTTGAAAATGAATATTTCTGATTCCTGTAAATGATATTTAATAACCTTTGGTCTTTCCATTACTTACCATTTGACAATTTTACTTTATTTGTTCAAGAGATTTCCAATTTCCATATGTATAGACAGGAGCAAGTATAAATTAAAAGATATATAAAAACCAGAATTAATTATTTACATTTATACTAGACAATTTCATGGCTGAATTTATTATTTTGTCAGAAAGTTGTTACCTCATATTTGTACATATTTTTCTATAAGTGACCACAAGTTTCATATCTGTTACTGTCCACTTCCACATTACCTGCCTTCTACAGTTAGAGGCTATCAAAAATTATGAATTTATATACTAATTACTCTGCCAATACAGAGAGTCCTTGAGTTAGGACCACAACTCAGCCCCAAATTTATGAGGCGAAGTGAAACATTTATTAAGCAAATTTGCCCCATTTTACGACTTTTCTTGCCACAGTTGTTAAGTGAATCATTATGGTTGTTAAGTTAGTAACATGGTTGTTAAGTGAATCTGGATTCCCCATTGACTTTGCTTGTTAGAAGGTCACAAAAATGGGATCACATGACCCTGGGACACTGCAACCATCATAAATATGAACCAGTTGCCAAGCATCTGAATTTTGATCATGTGACTGTGGGGATGCTGCCATGATTGTAAGTGTGAAAAACAGTCATAGCTCACTTTTTTCAGTGCCATTTTAACTTTGAATGATCACTAAATGAACTGTTGTAAGTCGAGGACTAACTGTATTATCTGGTCTCTAGCTTATTACATAAAGGAAAGGTTAAGAAACATTGCAAAGTTATTTTGTACTTCCAGTATTCTAAGGAAATACATTTTTAACATCCAGACACAAAAATACTAATGATTTTAGAATTATTGGAATGAGCAAATTCCTATTTCTTAGTCTTTTTTATTTGGTTTATATGGACAATGTTGTATGAACTGTTTACCATAAACATAGTTACCTCCTTCAGTAACTGCGCAGATAAGTCTTTTGGATTCGCGTTATTATTGAAATAGGCAAAGATTACCTACTAATCAAGAATTCCTCGATCCCTGTATGGATGAAATAATCCACTGAGGAATGTATTGATCTAGCTATATCATTCATAGTTACATAGAGTTACATAGAGTTTGCAATACTTTGCAATCAGTTTCAGAGAGATAATTCAGAATAAAGTCCTTGACTTACAACCATTGATTTAGTGACCGTTTGAAATTACAATGGCACTGAAAAAAACAACCTGCAACTGATCTTTCACTTATAACTGTTGCAACATCCCCACAGTCAGGTGATCAAAATTTGGGTGCTTGGCAACAGACAGGTATTTACACCGGCTGGAGAGCCCTGGGGTCATTGATTGCCATTTGTGACTTTCCCAGCCAGTTTCTGACAAAAAGATCAATAGAGAAAGTTCTATTGAGTTCGCGTAATGATCACATGATTAACTTAACTGCACTGATTTGCTTAATAACCATGGCAAAGAGAGGTTGCTGCTTTACTTTACATATAAGAAGGAAAGGTATCTGAAGACACTTAAAACCTGTTACTTTTTCATTTTCACATACATAAATAAAGGGTAAAATTTTTTGTTACTTGCTATTTTAATGGGGGGAAAAACTATCACATCCATGTTTTGAACATTGTTTTTATTTTATTTACAATCAGAAACCAAAAAGAAAAGAACATAATTACTGGAGTTATCAACCAATAAAAGAAAAAGTATGATATGTCAAACACAAAATATTGTTAAAAAAATTCTGCTGGCTGTATTTTACAAAGCATAATCAGAGCTAGAAAAGTTCTAAAAAAGATCAACCAGGAGTGTGAGCAGTTCTTTAGATGAAAGAAATGAATTCTGGAGTTTTGATAAATAATGTATAGTTTGAAAAGATTTCCCCCCCTTTTCCACTAAACATTCTTAATGAGTAGAATGATAAAATATTCAGAAGACACAAAAGGAAACCCTTAATCATATAGTTTAATTATGGAATTTTCTGCCACAAGATATGGTGATGGCTATTAAAGTAGATGACTAGTCATAATAATTAACAGGATAGAGTTATCAGTGCTATTTGATGGGCATATGTTTTCTCTGAGATCAGAAACAGTATATTCCTAATATTTAAGTTGGTGAGAAACAACAATGAGAATTAATATGCTCATGTTCTGTCTTTAGGCTTCCCAAGAAGCTTCTACACAACGTTTATATTAAACAAAAGTTTGAGAATCAACAGTAGAAAATAGTTGTGAATAAATTAATATATTACTAGTTCCTTTTATTTTATATGTACCTCTCACAATGGGATGAGGATCTCTGGCCATCTATAATTCACACTGATCTTCCATGCAATAAGCTTTGAGGCCATTTGCAGTTTCAGTTCTATGCTATGTACTAGTTAGTATATACTATTCTATAGCATACTGAAACACTGTAATAATTTTGATTTTATATGAAGAATAATCTGAGTTCTACATCAAAGATGTGATTCAGAAATTGTGTTGCCATTTAATGTTTGTGACCCAAACAGTTTCTTACATTTTGTCTTGCTAGTCTCTAAAATAGTTTTTAAATAGGTTAAATGATTTGTTTAATATCCCTAAAAAATCAAAATCTTGCAAAGCATTCATGAAAAAGAGATTCTTTCAGCTTTGCATCTCCAGAGTGCCCAGATTTGATGAGAGTTGGGCAGTATACAAACTGAATTAAACAAACTCTTTGGTGAATAAAAAACAGGAATATATTTCAAGGCAAATATTAATCTTTATTTAAAGTGAAAATTCAGTGAAGAAACTAATCTGTGTTGTTTCACTTTAAATAATGCGAGTAGTGGGGGAAAAAAGATTCTATCGCACCTTCTCAAGGTCTTTATTCATTATGGTTTTAAATTAGTGACTTTCCATATTTGGCAAGTAAATTAAAACATCCAATATATTGAAACTTCTATAAAAGTTGAACATTGAAAGATTTTATAAAAATAAATATTGGTAGCAATAGAAGGCTGTTAATCTACAACTATTATCCTTTGGGATTGTAGCAAAGAAATGTTTAACATTTCTTAAAGCTTTTAGGCCTTGTTTAGACCATGGATGTGAATTTTGATTACGGTATATACAAAAAATGTAGTTTGTAGTGCCATCTATTTATGATTATAAGAAGCTTCAAGTAAAATCAATTTTATGCCATTATTTTATTCATCCAATTGCAAGAGGTCATTCATATTCAACATACATTATCTTTCTGAATTGTACTATATATAAAGCTGATGAAAGATCTGGCAAATATTGCTAGAACATATAAATGTTCCTCAAACCTTCCAGATGATCCTGCTCAAATATGTATGTAAATTTATTATTAGACTCTGAGTCTGCAGAGAGAGCAGAAATCTTTATGCATTTTTGTTCATCTATGTTGGAAGTAAATAATAATTGGTAGAAGTACAAAATGTCTGGGTAGATATTAGAGGAAAGGCAAAGTGATTCTAGAATGACTTTATAGAATGTGGTATTAATGAAACAGAGGGGTAACTGTTATATGACTCTTGTTTCTCAAGTGATGGTTGCTATGCTATGTCCAATTCAACTTACTTTACATGTCAATGCACATTCACATATGATGGAAGATAACATCAAACACACCGTTTCACATTAAGACATGAACATTTGTAGTGCCACAAAACTGTGGAAAAGAAATCCACTTTACTGTATGGTTGTGCAAAAACAATCTTCACATTTATTATTTTGTGAGAAGTTTACATGAAACAATGATGTGCTCTTGAGAGTAGTTTGAGACATAGTATTTACGTGCTGAATCAGCCAACCAAATCCTGCATGGCTTCCACTGAGGAAATCTCCAGAGAAGCCAGGAACTTTGACTGTTGTGCTTAAGATTTTGAAACAGAGTAATTTTAAGAGATTGATATTGTGTGCAGCTATTGCTCCTTAATAGTCTGATCAAGAATACGTCATGTAAGTCTGAACTGATTTTCTCCAGCTCTCATTTCTCAGTTCAGAATACATTCATCTAATCTTAGCCTGATTAGATTGTTGTGCCTTCTGCCCTGCAAAAAAGTAGCAATATCACAATTCTTCAGTATAATAAACATAACTAAAGTGTTCCCTCAAAACCTGCCCTGTTTCTACTCTCAAATGTAATTTCCAATTCCTCTGTAGTCTTGTCTGGGATTCCCAAAATTCCCAGTTCTCCCTTTTTTTTTTTAAAGATGAGATAGTCAGTTACAAACTAATACAGCCAGGCAAGCTATATTTTAAATTTCCAGTTCCAAATAATTTGAGTATATAATTGTATTTTAAGCAGGTTCTTCTATAAAATCCATAAGAATTCTTAACATCACCTGAGAAAATCTTTAAGAATCCCAAGATAACACTTCTATAGTGAAACAATGTTCTCTTTAAAAATTAGAAGAATGCTGTAATTTTTCAGAACTACTAAGAAAGGATTTATCTCTTATGATAGCTAAAGCTGTGTTTCTTCTTTCTTTTTTGGGGAATGGGGGCAAGAAATGCATTTTAGTATCATCAGAATAAATAGTTTGTTTTACTTCTTAAGGTAATATTTGTATATTTTAAAGTACATATTAATTTTATAGTCATTCATAATACACTGCAATCTAAATATTTTCTAAAAGTGCCTATGTCTGAGTGTATGTATAAAAATTAGTTTTTAGTTATGTGTCAAGATTGTATATAAAGAGCAGCATTCAACAACACAGCATAAGATAATCTAATACTGAGAGTTACAACTGTACATATTTATATGTTACCATTCTTAGCTAAACTTAATGGAAAGTGAGTTAACTAAACCATTATAAAACAGGGCTATATTTATTAATAGATGCCCTAGTGTTATAGGAAAAAAATTCAGTTATGTACCACAAGGGCGAATGCAAAAAGGTTAGGAGGTAAAACATTTTCATCCACTGGTACATGACTATTTAAGTGTACTTGAAATTCTTACTTTAAAATATTGGGGAAAATGCACATTTACAGCTCAAAGGGCCATAATCCTTAAACTGATTAGCAGGGCACTTCTGACAGGATAACCATATTGTGTAAACTTAAAATGGAGGCACAAATACATCAGGGGTATAAAGATCTCTTTCCACTATACACTTTTCACTATTTTATACTGGATAACATAAACAATGATTAAGCAAAGCTAGAAGAAAATAATTGGCTCCCCCCCCCCCAGATTGTTTCTTTAAATCAAAATACTGCATGTCAGGCTAAAACTACCATAACACCTTCTTTTCATCTAGCTACACTCAAACCTACTGTGCACAAGTGGATAATTTTTAAACAGATAATAGAATAGACCCAGTACTAAATGTAAATCCCGAGTCATCAAATGTACAGATTAATAAATGGAACTATTAAATTCTATTGCCCTAGTTCTATACTGAAATACTTTCTTAAGTCAGTTCATATACCATTTACAATTGTTCTTCAGTTTGGAAGTGCATCGATTGAATATATCCATAGCAAAAAAACCTGTGTTAATCTCTTTAAAACAGATACGGTTACATGTCCTGATTAGTTTTCCTGATTTCCCTAAACAACACAAGTGTATGGCTGCCCTTTGCTGGAAGCAGGCAGCTTAACCTTTTTTTTTTTCCTTTTCTGTTTTGTTTTGTTGTTTTAAGATGGGTAAATACCAAGCCAGGCTATATTTGGCTGATCTAAAAATAATCCTAATTTTCATTATGAGAATATACACTGAAATTGCAATCACTGTATACCTATTTCAGATGGGTAGCTCTTTCACATATGCTTTGTTTCTATGAAAAAATCCAGCTTGTTCTCTGTTTTAATACAGAAAATAATTTAAATATTTAGAGTCAGATTATATATCAGTGGAATGATATATAACTGTCACCTGGCAGTGTAATAATGTATCCCTTGAAGGATTTTAATTCAAGCCTCTCTGACATGTTCTTATTGTAGAAACAGTTTCAGTTATATTGGCTGAGTATTGTGCTTATGCTGGCAATCTCCTGAGTTACTCTGCAGCTGGCAAAAGAGGTTAGTGTATACAGGTCATTTAGAAAAGATGTACCTAACATCTGAGCTAGTGGGGAGAGCCATGGCTTCTTGTCTCCTACATGAAATAATACACATAGATAAAGAATATTTGCTTACGGATTTAGCTCTGCTCATCAAAGGTATGGCTAACCTCCTATTGATACTCAGCAAATGCACAAAAGGCTAAATCCTTATTCCAAATGAGAAATACCCAACCAATTGCTTATTTCAGAGTAGATAATGACTGTCAAAGAGGGTTCTTAATCAGTGGTACGTATAGACCACAGGTTACCTGAAAAGATTGTAGGATGTGGTGTAAATCACTGATACTGTTAATTTCTAGACTACCATACATAATACCGTACATAATATAGTAACAGTTATGCAGTCTATGACCATAATAAAATTTGACTGACTGATAATAAGAGAATGCCTGTAAACACACAAATGTCCTTCTTGGGAAAAAGTGTGTATTTGTATCATGTTGGGATCCAGGTTTTGCTAAAGTAACTAGAGACCAAAGTCAGAAAATCATTCACTTACAAGATAATCTGGTCATTGCAATTTAGCTGTTCTTCATGACGATGAGGGTTAGTCTATAACTAAAGATGTTAATTCTGGTATCTTTTGAGCTATACAGTAGGGTTCCTGGACATTCATTGGTAGAATGAGTATCAAGGAATTAATTCACAGATGGCTAAATATTGTCACTGTGTTCCTTGAGGGATATCAAGTATACTGCAAAAAAGAACCTGTCAAAAATGCCAGTATAAATGTTAGAAAACCAGTGTTATTTTAATATTCCTAGCTAGCTCCCAGCTCCAAATTTCACACTGTGGTTTCTATGGTTTCAATTACTTCTAGTTCACACTGTGAGGGTGATAGAAGGGGACACTCATCTGGCTCCCAGCTACTGTCTGGACTATAATCCTCTTCTGAACTTAGCTCTGCTCCTTCTTCTGTGTCTTCGTCACATGACTCTACGTAATGGGCCCCAACAGCATTGATCCCAGAATCCTCAGAACTGGAAGGGGATGAGCAGTGATCTATTTTTGGTGTGTTATTCTCTCTCAAAATTAAGGCATTGCGTGTGGGGACCTCCTGGGGCTTCATCTTATAGGAGAGAGCAGGAGGTTGCCTCTGTACATAACACATCTTCCCATTGATGCATTTCACACGGTAATTGTCAATAAAGAGGTCTGAAATTGTGCAAAACCGTGGGGAGTCTGGTGGTAATGGTGCTTGGAAGACAGGTGCAAACTTCAAAAAGTGTTCTGTGAGGGAGACAGCTATCTGAATAGTGTTTATGGTTCCTCGAGGCCGAGCAGGTATTTCAGTACTTGGAAGTTGTTCTACTGGAGTCATAGGCTGATAAACATATTTACCTGAAAAAGATATGAAAAGAATTATTAGAATCAAAATTTACTTTGTAGAAATTAACTAGATTGTAAAAAAAATGCCATTGAATCGCCAGATGCTGAAACAAGAATATGCTTGGCTTATAGGCCTCCTGAAGGCATCTGGCTGGCACATCCTTAGCTTTTTTCCATATACTTATCATTTGTTTCCTCTCAGTCACAGAAAACAAATATTCTGTAAAATAGTAATTCCTCCTTCCGCCTCCCATCTTGACATTCTTTCATTTTAGACAAACTGTTATACAACTAAGCCTTTTGTTACAGTGTTATTTTTTTTTCCTTTGTGCCACTAGGGGTTGTTGTGGCTGCAGTTGTTAACAAGATTTTTTAAGACAGGAAATGAAGGGATTTTAAAGCCGTGAAGCCACTAGTATTCTGATAATTAAGCCAAGTAAGAAGAAAATAGGATTGCATTGACTATGCCATATAAAAGCAGGATCAAGGAAAAGGATATTGAAATAAAAAAGAACCATCAATCAATTGCAAAAGGCAGCTTTACTTGGAACAGCTTACATTCTGAGAGGATCTGGAGTCAGCAGAATAAAAGAGAAAGAACTGGAGAAAATCATAGAATACAAAAACTCGCAAACAGGATGCCCGTGGCAACGGAAAGCAAAAATAATACCAATAGTAACAAGCACCTCAGGTGCAATCCCAAAACATCAGGAACACCACTTAATACCTTCATTAATTGACAAAATCACCATCAGTTGCAAGCTTAACTCGGAACTGCTTACTTCCTGAACATACCTTTAATACCATCAAACAAAATCTTTCTTTCCCTGGTCTTTGGGAAGTGCTCAATACAATCTAAATATCTGGCTGACTGTACAGTGAATCATAATAAAATACCCCGAGAACAGCTGGGAATGATTACTTTGCTGTTGATACTTCAGGGTTCTCTGTCACCACCAGAGTTGTTCCTTGACTAGCAAGTAATGCCCATCAGAGAGCAGGTTCACAACTTGGAGGTCCTTCTGGTCTCCCAGCCCCTGCTGGAACAGCTGGTACATAGAAACTATGGCCAGAGAGAACTTTACCCATTTCTGGTAGCGCATCACTTGCAACCCTACCTGAGGTAGAAGTGTTTATCTCAATGGTGGTTTCCTCCCAGTGTTGCCACCGGTTTGCTGACTATGCATGTGCGCATGCGTGCGTGCACAAGCGCACAAACGCACATTCCCCCTCTGTGCGTGCACGTGCTCCCCCACCCTTCTACATATGTGGATGCCTACCGGCACTTGCCTATTGCACATGTGCATGCCAATCATCTGAGAGGACTCTCTGATCCTCTCAGCTGATCGGCACACTTTTTTTAGCTACCGGTTCGGCCAAACCAGCACTTTTTAGCTCAAAAAAAGTGCCGGTTCTGTCAAACCAGTAGTTAAAAAATATGCGCAGATCATCTGAGAGGACTCCCTGACCCTTTCAGATGATCTGCACATGTTTTTTAGCTGCCGGTTCTGTCAAACTGGTAGCTAAAAAAAGTGCGCCGATCAGCTGAGAGGATCAAAGAGTCCTCTCAGATGATCGGCACATACATGCGTAGTAAGCATGCACCGGTATGCTTGCGCATGCACAGAAAGGAGGGAAAAGCGCACGCACTCGGGGATGTGTTTTAGCTACCAGTTCAGCCGAACCGGTAGCCATATTTTTTCTGCCTGTTCACCCGAGCGGCAGTTTTTTCTGCTACCGGTTCAGCTGAACCGGTGCGAACCGTTCGAATACCACCTCTGGCACCATCCCATACAAACCCCAGATGTCTCTCCTATACCTGTCAATACCATACAGGTGATCCATCAGATACAATGAACTTCCAGGCATTTCATAAGAACTCTTTTGTTTGCCAATGTTATTGATTTGTTTTTACTGTATTTATTTCCCAATGCTCCACAGATGCGCCATCTTACTTCTGGCCTACGACTGTTTTCTTGATATTGCTGATAGCAAGCATTGCTCTGAAGTGCATGGTGATCGTTCTGATGTTTTCAGGTAATGATCTGGTTTCATCCTGTCATCTGAAAATAAAAACTGGCCCTAAAGTCTGCACCCAACCCTGACTAATAACCACTAGACTTGTGCAATCGCAACCACTCATTCATGCACTCACCAGAAGTCAAGATTGATCTGAAAGCACCAGCCCTGCCCCCTTTAGCATTTCCACCCCCCCCACACTGTTACATTTCTAAGAATAAGTCTGTTGATTTCAAAATAAGTCCGTCTTAAAGATGACACAATTCTATTTCTAAACATAAACTTTGAAACATGAGCTGTCTTTAACATGAAAAAGAGCTCTGTATGAATGCTAGTTTCTCCCACTAACCCCATTTTTCCCCTCCCTGTTTAATTTATCAATACGTCCGTTAATTCTTTTCCTTCTCTGTCTTTCCCACCTCTCTCCAACACTTGGTTGCAGGGAAATCAATTTTCTATTTTATTTATACCGTGTTTCTCTGAAAATAAGACCTTGTCTTATATTTTTTTGCCACTAAAAAAGACATCAGGTCTTATTTTCGGGGGATGTCTCCACTGACTAACCTTACTTGCACGCACTGCCCCTGGCCTCTTTTTCACTATCAGAGGCCTTCAGGAACTTCTTCCTCTGTAGCCGGCAAGGCGTTCCTGAAGGCCTCTGCAGCCGATAACAGAGCTCCAGTTCGATCCGGAACTTTGTTATGAGCTACAAAGGCCTTCAAGAAAGCCTTGCCAGCCTTGCCGGCTGCAGAAGAAATAGGCCAGCAAGACAGGTGTCAGAGTGTGCGAGGCCTGGCTACAACTGTCCAAAGGTAAGTAGTAGGCCAGCTCCACACACCCCATCCCCACCCTAGCTTAATTTTTACCTGTGCACTCTGGAGTGGGCGGGATCTTAATTAGGGCTTATTTTGGGGGTAGGGCTTATATTGGGCACATGTGTAAAAATCAAGCTAGGACTTACTTTCAGGGTAGGTCGTATTTTGGGGGAAACAGGGTAGATTCTATTTTATTTTAGAATGTCTAGTAGGTTCAGTGCAATAATTTTTTTGCAGCCGTCTTTCACAGGACTCTTTTCAAATTTGGATACTGTCCTATTTGTAAACAAATTGCTAGTCTACATGACAAGATTGCTTATCTAGAGTCTCTAGTCTGTGCTCTTCAGGCAGAAATTAGGTGTCCAGCTCAGCCATTCAGTTCTACTGAGCTGCCCCGCTATCAGCCTCCTCCAGTGGTGGGATTCAAAAATTTTTACTACGGTTCTGTGGGCGTGGCTTGGTGGGTGTGGCATGGCTTGGTGGGTATGCTTGGTGAGCATGGCAGGGGAAGGATACTACAAAATCTCCATTCTCTTCCCTCTCCTGGGCGAAGGTTATTGCCAGTTCTCCGAACTATTCAAAATTTCCACTATCGGTTCTCCAGAACTGGTCAGAACCTGCTGAATACCACCTCTGGCCCCCTCTACCACAAAGATCCTGCAGGAGAAGGGCAGTATGGACACCTGTGGGATCTGGCAGGGTGAGAGCCGTGAACCACAAACACAAAGCTTTTGCTGTGTCCCTGCATAACAGATAAAGTGCCCTTGCTCACCTTAATGGTGGCAGGTCAAGCTAGTTGTGATGACGATGATAAGTCAAATGAGCTGGAGATCGTGATCCAAGATGAAGAATTTGTTTTGGATGGGGGAAAGGTGTGAATCAGGTATTACACATCAGTCATGCAAGAAGAGCAAGGTATCCAAAAAGAGAAGTGCCACCTTCTAGTTGGTGATTCAGTTGTAAGGGATGTAAATTTAGGAAAAGATACGGAAGTTTTGAAAGAGGTCAGGTGTCTGCCAGGTGCTACTGCCAGCAGAGTCAACAGGCTTGGATTAGAAGCCCTCCAAGGTCACTTCCAACTCTATTATTATTCCACTCTATTTGCTCATTCACTGGGAACCTCTTTTGTTCTCTTTTTTTCCCTTTTGGGAACAAATCAAAATTGAAGAGAGCACTGTGTTCATTCCCCATTTTAACAGCTGGAAATCTGGGGAGCAGAAGTTATAAATATCTTAGTCTTCCCGCTTCCCCTCACAATAT
>JAOYMU010000002.1:24648320-24662416 GCA_025802295.1 Psammodynastes pulverulentus
TCGTTCCTCGGGTGGCCCGGTACCATTTGATCCACGGACTGGTACCGGTCCGCGGCCCGGGGGTTAGGGAACACTGCTATAAGGCACTAGTGGTCTATATATTCTATAGGTACCTTCTATAAAACAGCAGCCAGCTATAGAATAAGAATGCTTATCAGCTCATTATTGGGCTGCTGTGCTGAAACATTAGAACTGATAACTAACAAATAAGCAGGGATAAGGTGATAGAAAAATCAAACAGAACCCTATACAATAATTGGCTCTGGCCCAGGTTCTCAGTTTTCAATGTCACTCAGGGATCAGCTAAGTGGCTTTTTGATTGTTCATACATTTAACATCACACTGAACTTAAGATCACCAACCTGGTGGTCTTGAGTTGAGTGTCACAAATAAGCAGTCACGGGTATAAACTTTTAAATATTAAATAAATATTTATATTTTAAAATAAAATATTATTATAATCAATATAAGGCCAAAGCAGTACCAAAGTTTTTTTTAAATAATATCTGTTCATCTTGCTTTTGTGAATGTTGAGTACATAATAAGTCTGGCAATGAGACAGAATACAGTGATGATGTGACAGAACAGTGCTAAATCTAGAAACATTCAGAAATCATGTATTTGCATGAGAAACAGTCTCCTTCAAAATAAAGCTGAAAGCCACACCTAATTTGGAATAACAGAACTCCCCAAAATACTGCATATTTTTCAGTCTTCTCTGTAGGATTGTATGTAAAAGTAATATTCCTAAAAGTAAACTGAATTTCCTCTATCAACACACTCATTTTCAGGTGCACATCTTAGGGAAAAGTCCATCTAAAGTGCTGCTAATTTATCAGATGTTTTCTAGCTGCTACCTAAGATTTGTTAGCTAACATTTCAGATGATGAATCTAACAAACCCAGAAAGTGTAAAGCATTTTTTTTACTGTAGTCATGCTATCCTATATTTCTGGAAGGTATATTCGGTATTACATAAAAACTGCAACATATGCAGATATGCCATATAATATTTGCACACAACATGTGTGTATTCACAGATGAAAGAATTTACCTGTGATGATCATATCAAGTGCAGCTGGTACTCCAATCAATCGTGGAAGCCGTTGAGTCCCACCGGCTCCAGGAAGTAAACCTATTGTGACTTCTGGCAAACCAACTTGAGCCTGGAGTAAGGATGAAAGTTTTGTAAATATTTACAATATATAGAACACATAGCATCTTCTCCTCTAACATTTTTTTTTTTTTAAAACCTGCTCTATATAAGTCTGTATGTGAATATATATGTGCAACGTTGGAAAAGATCAACTAATCTGGGGAAAAGTTGTATTTCAAAATCCTGGATTCTCTATTCCTTTTCTAAATTTAAAGTTATATTTATGGTTGGTATATCATCAGGCAAACTTTGATTCCTGGATTAGTAACACAATCTTACTTATCTAAGTGGGTTCCCCCTGTAAAAAAATTGTATTAAATTTTACAAAGCATAAACATAAAAAATAACTTTAACAATCAAACAAAATGATAAAGAATAAAAAGAGAATAGAGATAGGAGTGTGAAAAAGTATAAATAAAAAGGAAAACACAAATATATACAAAGAATAAAAAATATTTCCCCCTTTTAAAATTTTATAATCATCAACTCCATGTGTTAAAATTTGATTTTTGTCCATTGCCTGCAAAATTTCCACAAAAGACTTAGAACTGTAGATGAATTCCTTCAGTGATTCCAGCTCTGTCAACTTTATTAAGCATCCCTCTACCGCTGGTGTCATAGGTGCTTCAAGCGCTGAACATACAAAAGTCATGCTGCTACAGGTAAGTAAAGTACTTTTTCAGTACTCTTGTAACTGCAAATGGTAGTTAAATGAGGCAGTTGCTAAATTAGAGCCTGTATTGTTCTATAATAAGTATCCATTGCCTTGATTACATATTATTCATTTTATAAGATCTTTTTTGATTCAATTGGAATTATTAATCTTACTGAAATAGCATCCACAGTAAACCACAATGATACCATGCACACAATGGCACAATTGTGCAAATACCACAATAAAGTAATTGCAGCAGGAAATATGATACACATGTCATCATTCCCATGCCTCAAGTGTCCATAATCTTCTGTTTTTTCATGTTGCTTTCTGGGATGGATATCTTTAAAATTTTAATAGAACATTTTATAATTCATAAGTACTTGGTTGGGAGAGAAACATAGACATCAGGGGGCTCTAGCTGATATATAGGTTGAAAATTATACTTTAAAGACATCTTACCTTCACGTTTGCAATCCTGTAATGACAGCCCAGTGCCAACTCCAGGCCTCCTCCGAAAGCTATGTCTTCAATAGCAGCCACAAATGGTTTTTCACTCTTCTCTATAAAAGCAACTACAGACTCTATACTTGGTGCATCTTTTTTAAGAATAACAGAAAGTCCTCTGATATCAGCACCTAAAAAATTGAACAAAATTCTGAGAATCCATGATTGCTTCAAATAACCACCCCATTAAAACCTTGTGCTAATTAGCATAGAACCAAAATGTACTGAAGATTGACATACTTCAAATAGGAAAGGTAACCGTGATTTAATACAAGATTTTGGTTAGTATTAGACACTCTGCTTATAAAAATCAATGGAATACAAGCAGGAGCATTTTTGCCTGTTTGCAAGTATTTTGTGTTTCCCCTAAATCTGCCATGAAAATTTGAGGAGAGAGTAAAGTGCTCAAGAAAAGATTGGGGTACGTTGAGAGAAAATTGCTCAAACTTAATGAAAAGAAGGACTATGGGTGACATGATAGCAGTGTTCCGATATCTCCGGGACTGTCACAAAGAAGAGGGAGTCAAGCTATTCTCCAAAGAACCTGAGGGCAGGACAAGAAGCACTGGATGGAAACTAATCAAGGAGAGAAGCAACCTAGAATTAAGGAGATATTTCCTGACAGTTAGAACAATTAATCAGTGGAACAACATGCCTCCAGAAATTGTGGGTGCTTCAACACTGGAAGTTTTTAAGAAGAGATTTGCCTGAAATGGTACAGGGTTTCCTGGCTAAGCAGGGGGGTGGACTAGAAGACCTCCAAAGTCCCTTCCAACTCTGCTACCCTACCCTACCCTACCTTACTTTACCCTATCCTACCCTACCTTATCCTATTATTTCCCTTCAGATTATCCTGAAGGAAGCCTCCTGCTGGCTGAGGAATGCTAAATAGATTCTATAATGTCCCAAAGGTGTTTTTTCAAGCGGCAACTGGATTTTCTTGTTTTTATTTTAATATTTCTTTGAATTAAAAAAAACCAAGAAACTCCGGTTGCCTCTTGAAAAGCACCTTTGGGACAACTATGATCTGGATGACCGAGAATCTCCATAAACATTTAGATTCTACAGTCTATGCACATCTTTATGTATAAAATTACTTCCTGGAAACTTTTGAGGATAGATAAAACCATTGTAACATAATGGCTATTATGATGGTATTACAGATTTCTCATAATCTTCTAGTTGAATCATAGAGAAATCTACAAGTGGGGCAGGATAACGCTAATGGTGTAAGTCTCATTGCAGGATTTTGGGGGGATTCTCTTGAATGATTTGTCCACCCCTCTTTCTATGTCCTATCTAGGCATTTCTCAAATCTAAGAGAAGCTTATGGAATATTATCAGGCAGAAATAGTCCTAGAGGGGAGGGAAATAGATTTGTCATATTTGTATAATAAATTAAATTCTGTACAACTCAAATAAAATCAAATATAAAAAATAACCTCAGTGCTGTACAATATATGTCATTTTTTGCAGTGCAAAAAAGCAGGACTTTGAGAAAGAATGTGGGAAGACTGAGAATGGAAGTGAAAGTTGACTTAAAATGAGGAAATAAAGGGTGAGCTTTTTGTAGACAGCAACTCAGTCATGGTAAGAAGAAATCTGGGAAGTATTTTGAGTAATTGAAAGAGATGTTAAACATGGCTAAGAAATTCTGATAATTTTCAAAGACTGGCAATTAGAATACCTTACTGAAATCTATGTAATTCTTGGTTTTGGGATCTTATGTTAATCAACATTTTTATCCAATAAATTTATAAATGTAGCTCCTGAACAAAAAACCGAATTGAATCAAAAGTTCTTACCTGCACTGAATTTTCCATTTGCCCCACAAATCACAACAGCTTTCACAGTGGGGTCAACATTTGCGCGATTTACTTCTTGTTTTAAAGCCCGTAATGTCACGTAGCTAAAATAAATCAGTCATTTACAGGGTAAGAAAAAAGATACATCTGCCTGAGTGTCAATATAAAAGAAAGAATTCTTCAAGTAATAATTCAAATAGTTTGATATACAAGACAAAATCTTTATGATTTAGTTCAGCAACAATAATCTGCCTGAAAGGTTAATCAATATTCATAAAACAGATTCATTCAGAAGAAATACCATAGTTTGACATCTCTTTAAAATGACTTAATATCTCTAGGTTAAAACAAATCTGGACAACTAGACTGCAGCAAAGGAATAAAGCAAACAATAATTTCTTACTGCCATTTAATAGTCATCCAGATTTTTGAAATATATATCTAATAAGTATAGTTTAAATCTTGGGTTCATGAGCTCCCATTTCATGTATACTATCTATACAATGGCATCGTACACTGTTCAATATAATATGGTAATAATATATTTATTTTCAATTGTTAGAATTATAGTAATATCTCTGTCATTTTTTATTTACTTCAGTTATCAAGGTCAAGAACTACTGCAAAGTATTCTTTGAAATATATTGCAACCTCAAAAATTATAACAATTGTTTTATTTATCTCTCCCTGCCTCTGTTTCAAACCTATCCCTGCATTCTGATAAGGTCTTTCTTCTGTGTGGCTTAGACTTCTCTTTGCCTTTTTGCTCAAAATTGTGTTTTTAAAATAATTCATAGATCTGACACACTGTTAATACATGAAGATTGAGAAGATTAAAATTGCCACTAGAGGTAGCTATATCACTAGCAAGAATTTATCATATATTAAGTGAAAGAATTGAATGAATTTTTCTCTCATTTCCAGGATTAATGGAAACTGAAGGCAATCTCATAATGCAGGTGTTTGATGCAGGAAAGATACCTGTATTGTTCATCACGTTGCAATGCCTTTTCTCCTGCCTAGCTTGTGCCATTGGAGTTGGCAGAAAACTGCACCAGCATATTTTATTGGTTGTCTGCTTTTGTGATTCCTTAAATGTCTTTATTGCCTGTATTTTAATTCACTGCAGTCACCTGACTTCCATAACAAAATCTAACAAAACTCAAAATTGTATTTGGGTGGTAGTGAAATAAGGGAGAAAACCCTATTTTAATACCGGTAGGCTTAAGGATAATTTAAGCCACATTTATACATAGGGTAGGGACACAATGAAGGAACATGAACACAGAAGAAACAATATATTACCGTACTAGACCTGTTTGTAGATCACTGCAAGTATGCAATCCACATCATCAATTAAGCTGTAGTACACAGATCCCTAAACTATAATTTATTATTGGCTAATTTATTATTCATGCCTTTTTTTCAGGGCTCTGGAGACTAAAATTAGAATTCAGTTTTCATCCTGTCCACAGTAAGTTTAATACCAACTTTGTTTAATTATTTTGTAATCTTTTAAAAAGCAAAACAAAATCAAAAGGCCAAGTAAAGATGATTGGGATATTAGCTATTAATTATGAAAGTTTGACAAGCTTTAATATGCTATATATGTCATCTGACTCTAGACTAATAGGTAATTAACTAAATTTAATTAAATTAAACAAAGCTAATTAATTAAAAATAAAAACAGTTCATTTAATAATACATGGTAATTGGGCATTTCATAATGGGATGACTGCTCTGAGTCAGCTGAATAGAATCCAAAGTCCTAAAAACACCAAGGTTTATATATTAATCAGAACTCTTTCCATGATAGATTTTTTCCCTGCATAACCATTATTGTGTCAACATTACTATTTATTCTGAAAGTGGAATTTATAGAATTACCTCATTTTAAAATATAATTATTTTCCACATATTACTTTATCAAGAAAAAATTGAAAGACAATATTCTTCTTTTTAAAATTTATATTTAGTCTGTACCAATGAATTGCGTTTATTGTTTTTTGCTTCTTAAACAATAGAATATCAACAGTAGATAAATTCGTTGGAACTTGGCAAAATAGAAATTCATTTTTATATATTTATTTATATTGTATAATATATTATATTATGCAATATAATATATTCATATATATCCCACAAGATGTTATCATGTAAAAATGTATTGGTGAACTAATAGTTTTCTTTAAAACTTGTAGTTTGAACTATTTGGTCTGCAGTTTTGATGACGGGCTAAATTCAGTGGAGCTCATTCTTACTTCTGAGGTTGTGCACAGGGTGGTGTATTTGTAATCCTATGTTTGGATTACAACATAATCCAAAAATAACTGCCTAACCATGTGTATTCCGTAAAACTTTGGAAATGACTGAGCACTAAGTAATCCTAATAGCATTTTAAGAAACAATTTTCAGAAAAATGAGATAAAAGGCAATTGAATAGGTATGGATTAAAAAAGAATTATAACTTCTAGGTAGGAACTGTTGGAGATCAGCATTTTTTCCCCCATATTCACAGGTAAATCCATGGAATAATTGCTGCCCTCGTCTAGTTAGAGTTTAGTTTTTGATGATTAGTTGATTAATAATTTACTTGAAATAAAGTATTTTTTTTCTTGGCATCTAAATTGGTTCACATTGGTTGAAGAATCTTAAGTAGGTGACCCATAATATATACTGTTTTCAACGTTGTTGGTGCCCTATTTAAAGTTCAAACTCACTGTGCAACAATTAATTTCCATATTGCCCAACTCTGACTTAGTTAAATATCAATTTTGCTATTATAGATATAGGGAGCCTATGTGATGGCTCTTCTGGGTGTGAAACTTTGATGCTCTTTCCCATGGTCTTATTTTGGCCTTTGTTTGTTTTAAGACTTGTTCTAGACTCTTCAGGGAAAAACACAGACTTGGTTTAAGGATTTACTTACAGGTGGTATGTTTGCACCCCAGTACACTTTTCCTCCTCAAATCCAGTGTGCAGCACAACTTGAATGGTTAGTACTTGGATGTTAGTACAAAACAAAACAAAAACACCTGGGCTAGAGGCTAGAAGAAGCAAACATTTCTGCACTGTGGCCAAGTAAATTACACTGCTGTGTCAATGTAATCACCAGGAACCAAACTTGACTGGAAGAAACTTAACACAAAGATAATAGACAAGCAGTAAAGATGGCTCCTATGCATTTTTCACGGAGTAAATCTAACTGAATGCAAATATGCAAGAGTACTAGTCACCTGGATAATATTCCTTTGCATACTTCTATCAAGTAAACAACAGCAAATTCATGGCACATAGCACTATTGGTCCATTGGAGAAAACACTGAAAATCCATCTCAAATCACGGCTGGGTGATACTTTATTAAGACCTATAAAATTAACCCAAAAGTGTGTGCAAGCTTTCACTTTCTGGAGAACTCTTCATGGACAGGATTAATCGCTTCCGACTACACAGGTATGGGACTAAGCTGGTAACTTTTCCAGTCTTTCCCCATAGTTACCTGATTGCATTGAGCGGAGGATTACACATTCGAATCACTGCCACTTCAGGAGCTCCCCGCACGTATTCAGCC
This sequence comes from Psammodynastes pulverulentus, assembly GCA_025802295.1. Classification (NCBI taxonomy): domain Eukaryota; kingdom Metazoa; phylum Chordata; class Lepidosauria; order Squamata; family Psammodynastidae; genus Psammodynastes; species Psammodynastes pulverulentus. The sequence continues at coordinate 24,656,015 of JAOYMU010000002.1, forward strand.
ATAATCTTCGTCAGATTGTTGCCGAACAGCAAGAACAACGAATGCTGCAAACTTATTCGGGCAACAGGGGGGCGAACCAGGGAACGCAAGACTCTTGCAACTGGGGACGAAATCCATCTGCAGATGGGCGTTGCTGTCTTAGAGCCGCGCGCGCATTAAGAGGGAGGTTCCAATTGGAGCAGGAAATCCTGATCGAAGGCAAGTGCATGCTTAAGAGCAGTCCAAATTCTCCGGAGTCGACTTAACGAGAAAAAATTATTTATTTTAAATGAAGGCGGTCAGCTTCTTTCTACACCGAGACCGCTTTCTCGCAAAGAGATCTGTCGAAAGAACAGTAATGGGGGCTGAAAAATTACAAGATCACATGTCTGTTCCATTTAAATAAATGCAAAATACATATAAATAAGAAGTGGAATGGGATGATATATTGTAAATGTCTTCGTATGCTTTTTTTTAATTTAAAAATATTTTGATTTTTTTGTGATTTCGTGATTTCTGATAATGGTGAACAGCTTAGAGATGTGATTTAGTGCTTGTATATACCTAAATAAACGGAATAAATGGAAATAAAGCGATATCTTCTTTAATATGTTTATTTCGTTTTTTTAAAAATACTTTGAAGTCATTTTAGGCCATCTAAAATGCATAGATAAAGGAAGAAATAGCTAGATATGTTATGGGATACAGCTTTTGAATGTATGACTGTTCGGACTGAAATGTATTATTTGCAGCGGACAACCATCATTCGAATCATGTTCAGAATGGCCAACTAAGTTTTTCAGACAGAATTTATCCAATATAGCTGCAGAATTTACTAGACTGCAAAGATAAAGCGTAAATCCATTACTTGTAAAGGTTTCCTAGATTAAATCCCGAAGATCCTGTTCCCTAATAGAAACGGAGATGAGTACCGCCCCCTACAGTTGGCAACGCCTGGGGGAGTAAAATCCGCAGGGACTCCTTTACCTTTTTGCTTCCCTAATAAACAGATACAACAATACTGTAGGTATTGTTGTGTAGATAAACATCCTATTGAGTTCAGTGGGTTTATTTGCAACCGGAACACAAAAGCAAGTGTAATCTTTTTTTTAAATCACCCGGTTGACTGGAATTAAGCAACTGATTCAATTGAACAAGTCCATTAAAGGAATATCAGTAACACTTGCTTAGGTCTATTCCACTTTACCTTTTTTATCGAGTAGAGACACAAAATGCACCAAAATAAGCGATTTTGCTTCTCATCCAAGAAGCTTCTTCAGCTCTGACAGGATAGTGGGGAATGGAAGGATTTATATTCCCTGCATACAGCTGGTATTTTTATTAATAAAATTTTATTAATAAAATAAAATAAAATAAATTACCAGCTGTTATTCCCATTCCCCACTATCCTGTCAGAGCTGAAGAAGCTTCTTGGATGAGAAGCGAAAGTCCAGTTGCCTCCTGAAAAAAGCACCTTGGGACAACCATGACCTGGATGACTGAGAATCTCTACCGATCTTTTGCACTGATTCGTGAGACTAGGAGGATATCTCGGGCTTATTTATGCGAATGTGTCACCAGGGTTACAGTGAAGAGCCTGTCGGGCTTGGCATTGCGTGAACAGTGATTCAATTCAAACACTTCAAGCCTCGCTATTGAATTCCACCCCTCGCAAACGACCACAGCACTCCTGCAACCTGAGCTACGGGATGAGGGCATAGCCGGAAGTACATTTATCAAAAGCGAATTTATAGGAGGCAGCGCAATAACTATTCTTTTCTGTCAGGTGATGCCGGAAGTGACGCAATGTTGACGGCCCGGCAGGTGGGAGGAGGACCAATGGCCGACGGTGGCCGATTTAAGACGGCTTTCAGGCGGTAAGTAACGGGCGCCGCGAAATGAGCTGTTCGGGAATGCGCTCTCTCTTGTTATAGCCGAGGCCGGCGGCTTCAGTTCGCGAGGGCATCGGGAGGCAATTCGGGATATTCAGGGCTACCTGCGCTGAGTTTTTTTGGCTTTGTTAGCCAAAGGAGTGTTTTCACCTTTGACATGGATACCTGGCTACGTGGTAGGGGCAGGACCGCCGTAGTCATTGCAGCACCGGGTCTACAGATTCGCACCATCAGGCGCATATCACCTGTGTCCATTATTGATCAGACAGAAACCAAAGCATGTTTGTAACCTTGTTTGCACAGTTAGGAATCTTTATTGGAAAGTGGTCATGCCCGCCTTCTACTGATTCGGGCGGGGGCGACGACGGACGGATGGCGGGGAGTAGAGATGTAATGCTACTTGAGAATAAAAATATGTTATAAAACCGTACACATCCCACAACATGTTATTCTGTAGTATAAGAAAAGCATAGCTATCTTTTCTTAACCCAGTGGGGGGAGTAGTAGTTCAAATTGTGTAGTGATAGGCTTCACTAAGTTCAGTGGGGCTAATTCCTAATGCAGAACGTTTTATCGGCTGAATAAAATGCATGCTAGTGATAACTCCACTTAAACATTCTGCAAAACTTTGGGATATGAGGGAATAATAGACTACTCCCTAGCAGTAATAGCATAACACATATTCCTCCAAGGCAAAAGTAAAATAAAATATGGCCATTTATGAGTAAGAAACTTTGTTGATAGTTTTATTTGATAGAACGTGATTTCATCGTTGTATATAAATTGGCCCACATTAACTGTATTCTCACAGTTCTAACAAGACCTCAGTTAAAGAAATCCAAGATTTTGTCTGTGTTTGACATAAAACCTGGGGCAAAAATAAATGAATTGGAGGTTACTAATAGTATTGTGCATTTTCTCACTTCCCTGGGGTTTTTTTCCTATTGTGAGTGAATACCTAAACTAGATAAATGACATGGGTTATGTTTCAAATGGAGTACTACTGTAAAAAGGAAGCTAGCATTTTTAATATAGGAAGGCACAAAAAGTTCTATCAAACATTTGGTATATTCCACTGACACTATTTTGGAAGTGATGCAAATATAATGACTACCTAAATAAGTGGGACATTTGTCTCTGGAACATTATGTTATGCTTTTTCCAGTATGCCTTGCAAAACAGAAGTAACTTTATAAAATGAGCATGTCTTTCTACTTTGTTCTGATCCTGTACTAATCTATTATACTTTTAAAGGAAACCTTTGTCTTGAATTAATTTATACAATTTTAAATGCTAACAAATATATTCCTTATGCCTTGGCAAAAAGGAAGAATATATTGTTTATTTTCTATATTTTCTGTTATAACTCTGTTCAGAAGATCTAAATTAACACACAACACTAAGCTAGAAATTCTATTTTCTTTAAACTTCTCAAGTTACCCTAAGTAAGAAAATGATTTTGTTCTCAATATATATAATATAATGGTTATATTGTTTATAGCTGAACCTGAAATCTTGATTTATTCTTAGTTTAAGCCTTTTCCTAATTTGCAGAAGTGTGCTGCATAAGCTGTTAACATTCAGCTAAATTACAGTTTATTGCTTTTTTCCCCAATTCTTTATCCTCTCAGCAGTAGTTCATTACTTGACTTAATTCACTGAGTCATGACTTCCAAACTTAAATATTGTGTCCATAAAGTATAACAAAAATAATTATTGTGAAAAACAAAAAATAATAGTGGTCAGAAAAATACACTCAGGAAAAATATATCCTATGTAAAAATCCCATAAGCACATCCATTGATTGATGAATAACATACGGATCTATGCTGCCACTTTGTACAAGCAGATTTTTAAGATGGATTTACCAAACCAGGTCCTTTTAATAAAATATAGACATATATTCCTAGCTGCTGTATGTAGCAGAAAAAGAGAAAAAGTTACCTAAGCATGTGAGGCTCTAGTAAAAGTTATTATGACATTGTGTATCTTGTGACAAAAATATGTAAATAGCACAAATTATGCAATTTACATCTGGTATATCATGATGCAAATGATGTACACAGTACACAATTTGCATCATTATTGTCTTAAAATATTATCAGGGACATCAGAAACCCAGAATAGTCTGTTTTTTCCTATTCTTCGCACCTTTTTACTCCTTGGGAATCTCTGCTTTGATAGATTATAATATCCATAATTTTCTCTGCAATACTTTGCAAATTTTATGTGTGTGCACCCAAGTATAGGTAAAATACAAACTTATTAAAGAAACCCAGAATCACATAATGCACAGTATAAGTAGTAAGACATCATACAGTAAATAGTATGCCTATGTTAATTAATGCATTTGCTTTGGTTTGGTCTCCCAATTTGCTTTGTCAAATTTTCCATCTCCACTAGTACTGGTTGAAGTACCGGTAATTTGAAGCTCAATGAGTTTGAGATTCCTTGCAGGATTTGGTAAAGCTATCCAGTCTGGAATGTCTTTGGAGGCCAGCAGTTAGGCACCTTCAATGCACACTTAGAGCAATCCTGCACCATTTTCTGAAAGTGCCAAATCTAGAAATGCTTTGACTAATGCTGTGTGAGGGTGCATTAAACTTCTACAACATTTGCCAAATGAGGCTTCTCTTTCATAGCACAAATTCTGCAGGAGAAAGCTGGGAGGAGTTTCAGGCAACCTGAGGCAATGGCTTAGCAACATGGTTTCTTTATATAAAGAACTCAAGGAACCATGGTGCTGCATGAAGCAGCTTTTATAGCAATAGAGAACTGCCAAAGCTTGCTGCATCATATTGGTATTCAGTATCAACCAGGAAGACACTGTTGTCTGCTATAGTTCTTATAGTGAAAACATTCTGCTTCCAGAGGCAAACATGCACTAACTTTATTGCGAATTAATTGCACTGAAAAATTGTTAACTTATTATATGTTTGATGCCATGTCTCCAGTGCATTGGCTTTTTTTTAAAAATTGGTTCGGTTGAGTTAATTTTTGACTGGCAGTTTTCTTGTCAAGGTTTTTTGGCAATGGTTTGCCATTGCCTCCTTTCTATGGCGGAGAGAAAGTGACTGGCCCAGGCAGGGCTAGAATTCACAATTTCTAATTTCTAGCCTGGCCTCAACCACTGCAGCAAACTGACACTCTTACTAATGGCTACTAGGGTATATATTTTCAATGTTTTAAAACAATTTAATATATTTTATGTATTTAATCATTTTTCACATTTCTGAACTGCCTATTTCCTTCCAAGAGGGACTATGGGTGGTGTATAATAAAGCATCAAAATATAAAAACAGTATAAAAAACCTAAAATCTTAAGAGTTAAAATTTTAGAATTAGAAATTTTAATTTTTTAAAAAATTGAGGTAAGAATAATTAGAACCTGTTAAAATTATTTGACAAAGACAACTGGCAGATAACATGAAGTTGAACAAAGGCCTTTCTAGCCATGGCTGCCACTTGCATTTTGAGCAAGAGCTGGAGTCCAAGATTTCTCCCAAGTTATGTACCGGGTGTATCGGGGGTATGTAACACCATCCAAGACCAAGATGATAAACTCCTGAATATAGAGGAATCCACCCACAGCCACTTTGTCTTAGCAGGGGTCAGCTGAAATCTCTGGAGCTTCCAGGCACCGCAAAAGAATGCCCACTCACACATTTCACCCAGGACAGATCTACATAGAGAGAACTGGTGATACCTCATCCATAGATGTTTCAGGTGGATGTTAAAAAGGAATGGAGAGAACAGCCAAGATCTGCGATACTCCTCAGAACAGGAGCTGTGAGTTAGACCTCCAACTTCCCTTTTAATACTGATTGAGACTGGCCTCATAGAGAGGAGGTGAACAAGCACAAAACTGTGTCCCCCTAATTTTCTAAGTGGCCCCAAAGAATACCATGGTGAATGGTATTGAAAGCCGCTGAGAGATCAAGAAGAGTAAGATGTATGCACCACCACCATCCTACTCCCATGAAATATCATCCAATGCTATTTTGGTCTCATTTCCAGGCCTGAAACCTGTCTGAAAACTGATCCAACGAATCCATTTCCTTCAGGATCTTCTGGAGTTAAAATGCTACCATCTTCTCAACCACCTTTCCCAAAAAGGAAAGATAGGAAATTGGACAAAAATTGTCCAGAATGGTAGGCTCCAGCAATGGCTTCTTGAATTGGAAAAAAACAAGCTGGGAACACCTCCTCTAACAAGAATATTTTTTTCATTGCTTGAATTCACCACATGATATCTCCTGAGCAGCCTTAACCAGCCAGGAGGAGCGTGTATCTAAAAGTGGTAGCATTTGCATTTTGCATTCCACTGAACTTTGTCCACTTCCTTAAGTCCAACAAAATTAGATCATTGCCTAGTTCTGCTCTGTGGGCATCTCTATAAAACTTGCGCCACACTTGATATCCAACTGGAAGAAATCCAAGTGATTTTATCCTCCAGATCAGTGGTTCCCAATCTGTGCGCCGCGGCTCCCTGGGGAGCCGCGACACCGTCGTAAGGGCGCCGCGCCATTTC
>JAOYMU010000002.1:24662961-24674079 GCA_025802295.1 Psammodynastes pulverulentus
AGTTTTTAAGGGAGCCGCGGAAGAAGTCGGAAGCATTGAAGGGAGCCGCAAACCGAAAAAGTTTGGGAACCACTGCTCCAGATGCCTGAACACATTTCTCTGCATGGCCCTGTAGATGGACTTCTAGGCCCCCTCTTCTAAGGAGGGGGTGACCTAAACAGGGTCAATGGATGGCATTCTGCAGCTGCAATAAGAGCGAAGTATTGATGCTAGGCTGCTCTTATTGCCACAAGGTAAACCAATAGTAGCCCCAACTCATGTTTGGTTGAATTCGTTCTTCGTTTTCCCTTAGTGGTGCTTTAGGCATCTCTTTTCAACTATCTCCACTCCCCTGCAAACCACGGGGTGTAATGGGAGTGATGGGTCAGAAGAGGCTGCCTAGGTGCGGTCCTGTCTAAGGCTCTGGCTGATCCCTTATTCCAGGCAGCTGCTAGGGCCTCTGCAGGACCATGTAGCAAATTGGAAGGTATTTCTCCCAACTTAATTTGAAATCCAGTTGGATCCATTAGTCATCAGGCGTGGACCAATTGAATGAGTGCAGTCTCCATATGGGGCGTGGAGTGCAAGAGAATCTCAAAATGACCAGTGTGTGATCTGACCATTACTGTGGTCTCTTAGATCACATTATCATTCTCAACAAGAAAACCAAGTCCGAGTAGAATGACCTGGGAGATACAGATCTGGAGATGTATACTATAACAATGTGGCACAGAAATGTGTCATAACAATAATATATGTAAGTTATAAAGAAATAAAAAAACAAACTCTGACAATGTTATATGGTAATATCTTTGGCTAACTCTACATACATTTAACTTATTGAAATTTCCTTCTAGTTTGCCCAAATCTACATTTTGGGAGGGAGTGTCAGGCAGATGCAGTCAGCAAGAATGCAATAAAATGAGCCATGAATTGTTGCCTTTGTATTGGAATTCACGATTTGAGAATGGTAAGTGATTACTTTTTTACTTTGTGTAATATTCTAGAGACATAAAACATCTTTTGAAGAGTAAATGTACAGGTAGTCCTTGACTTATGATCACAATTGAACCCAAAATTTCTGTTGCTAAGTGAGACATTTGTTAAGTGAATTTTGCCTCATTTCATGAGGCAAAATTGTCACAATTGTTAAGTGAATCACTGCAATTGTTAAGTTAGTAACACAATTGTTAAGTGAATCTGGCTTCCCCATTGTCTTTACTTGTCAGAATGTCGCAAAAGATGGTTTCATGATCCCAGGATACTGCAACAGTCATAAATATGAGTCAGTTGCCAAGTATCTGAATTTTGATCACTTAACCATGGGGATATTGCAATGGTCACATTTCACATTTATGTAAAAAATGGTCATAAGTCACTTTTTTCAGTGCTGTTGTAATTTTCAACGGTCACTAAATGAACTGTTTTAGTTGAGGACTACTTGTTATTAAAGGAATCTCGTTGGAATTTATTTTATGTGATTAAATGTCTTGCTAATCAAGGCTTCCTTATATTAAGAAAATAACTTTTAAGTTGACTTATTAATATAATATGTGTAACTTCATTTTATTTATTTGGCAGTTTTTGGGTCCTGAAGGACCAGAGAATTGCAAAACCAACATCTAAGTAGAGATTATGATTGAATCAGTACCACAAAGCTATAACTACCGTAATTATAAAATTATTGAAAACTTATGGCACCCCTCCCCAGTTAGCTCAGACCAAATTAGGATAGAAATTCTCTTTGATTATTCAGATTAAGAATTGCTTTTAAATACTGCATTTTTGGCTTTTTTCTTTATGTCAAAAAAGTATCAGTATGGAAATTTTAAAATAATGATTCATTGTGATGAACAATAACTGTTTTCTTAAGTAGTGTTAATATAGTAACCTATATTTATATAGTGAAAGATCTAGTTGTAAGGGAGGATTAAATAAATAAAATAAATTGGATATAAAAGTATTGACAAGATTTAGAAGGGCCTTTGAAACAAGATTGATGATAAGTAAGCATAAAAACCAAGCTACAGTAAGTTAACTAACTAAACTGAGCTGTGCCAATTGAAGTGAACTTAGCTTTGAAAAACAGTTTTCTTTGAATACAATTATTAGAGGTGCAAAGTATTTTTAGATATTGCCTAGAAACTCTTAATAACCTCATTGTCCAAAAAAACCAGTATAGTGCATTTCATTTTATTTTGATTTTCTCTTTGTGTTTTTGTTTTTGTCATAAGGACATTTTTTTAAAAACACCACACATGGGATTAGATTGATATTCTATCATTCTAAAATCTTACAAATCAATCTTGAAGACCTTCCATTGACCAAAGTAGCTTGAAAGACTGAGATTGCTGTATAGTGCTGGTTGTAAAATTGTTTTGCTGCAATTGGTAATCTATTATAATACTTGTTCTTAGAAAACCAAGAGAAGGGCAGAAGATTAATAGTGAGAAAATGTGATGACTTGCCAGACTCATGTATAAGAAAATAACAAATAGAGCACAATTTCTTGGCTTCCCTAGTGTTCTTTGATTTCCTGTGTGTTGAACTCAACCTTTGTACCCTTAAATAAGGCTTATCAACCAGCAGTTAAAATAATAAATCTGAATTGGACAGAAAATCCCCAAGGCTTTTGAAATCAGATAAATTGTATAGAAAAATCAGACAAGTGAGTCCTGATGGGACAAAGTTTATTAATTAAAGGTAATCAGTGGAACAGAAATAGCCTGACAACAAATAATGATTTAAAAAAAAATAGAATACTTTGTTTCCAACTCACTTGACTGCTATACTGGTATCTGAATTTTTCTAGAAAATGAGCCAAGTACAGTGATGAATAAACATAAAGATTTTCCCTGAGAAATGAACAAATGGATTCTCTCATTCTTCTGAGTAAGGAAGGTGGTGTTACAGACATTTTAAATATCAATAGTTCTCAATTAACAGTTGTTTTTTTGAACCAATTTCTATGCTGATAAATATTTTATATTTTTCTTACATGTTTAACTGTTGCTTTACAAAGTATTATTATTATTATTATTATTATTATTATTATTATTATTTAAAAACAGTTGTATTTCTAATAAATTATTTCTGTATACATATTTGTCTTGCTGTTCCCTTTCAGGTTTATAAATACCATGCACAGAGAAAGTAAGAAATACTAAGCAAAAAAAAAAATTAAAGACAAGAGATAAGAGAAAATAAAATAAAATCCTACTAAATCTGATTTCTATATACTTCCATGTGCTTCTATCCCTGGAAGCCATGCTTTCTAACAACATAGACACATGTGTTGTCTTTTTTCTTTTAAATTTCTCGCCTCTGTCTTCTTGGGTATCTTATTTATTTTGTCACACCTCAGCTTTTCCAATCTATCTTTTCATCTTGATTGTTTCACTCTTCCTTCATAAATTTGTTCGACAATTTGATCCTCATTTATTCTCTCTGAAAATAGCATGTTTACTAGGAAAGACACGTCATTGTTGTAAGGTAACAGAAACTTACAAGGCTGGCCACTTTCTATCCCATCATATGGTAAACAAATCAAGGTGGGGTTATTTTGAGTGACTTTCTCAGATATGGATTGACCTCTGGACTGCATAATAGCTCTTGTTCAAATCTCAGCTTCCTTCCTTAGTGGCTCATTCCTTCCTTCCTCAAGGACAGCTATAAACTCTTTTATATCATCTGCACTGTTAGAATCACTGTTAGTGGCTACCAACCTCCTCCTGTCTCTCTCACTTGCAAATGGGCCTGGCAATCTTAACAAAGTCAATGTATAAATCTGGCAGAGTAGACTCCGATGGAGCTAGGAAGTTCCTCCCTGCCCCTCAGTGGCGGATTAAGGCTCATGGGTTCCCTAAACACTGACAAATCTTGGTGCCCACCCTCCTTTGTACATACTGTACAAACGAAACCAAGCTTTTTTCTATCTCAACTTTGTGGTGCCCCCTTTGGGCCTTGTGCCCTAAGCACATGCTTAGACTGCTTAATGGTTAATACACCACTGCTTCCCCTCCCAACACCAGAGAACCTAACCCCCTTTTTAAAGTGTCTCCATTCTAGAACTCATTGTCTGCTGATAGTAACTACAATTAACAGAGGCACTACCCCAAGAATTTCATAAGGAACTGGAATACTGAATGTGGAGTATGGACATCTATTGCTGTCTCACCTCTATTTCTCTGATTTAGGATAGCCTTCCCAAGTGAATGACATACTCATACATTTTGCTCTATGTTTAGAAACCAGAATACATTCCACTTCATCTTTCTCTTATCTATTCATCAGGAACAAGCAAAACTTAGTGGAAAGCCACACCAAACCTCCCACAGATGTCTTTTTGCTTTTTTGCATCTGTGGCATGTTTATATGCAACCTTGACCAAATCTAATTGTTCCTTTAAAGGATCTGACAAGAATGAGGAAAGGAAGTTGAGTTCTGGAAGGCAAGATGTCTGGTAGCTATAAATTCCATGGAGGAATGTATGAAAGCTGTTATAGGCAAATTCTGGAAGAGACAACAGTTCAGACCAATTGCCCTGCTGATAAAGGACATGGCACTTCAAATATTGTTCTAGTAGTTGAGTGGGGTTTGCTCTCAATTTATATTTTTGTGGTTTGCTTGTCAGTGTTGGTGGGAGTGGTCTTGGAGGTTCTTTGGTGGGCTGTTTACTGTTAGCTTGTTTGGCAGTTCCTTAATTGGGATATTGTTTACTTCTCGATTGATGGTCCGATATTAATCTTGGTGTTCATCTATGCTCAAATGGGTGTTGATTATTGGTGGAGAAGTGTTTCAGTCTTTTGGTCCTCTTTTTGGTTTCTTGATTGTCTTTTTTGCACAGTATGTAGATGTTGTTTATGCCTATGTGTCTATTGATAGCCAATTTGTCAGAGTGCCAGGCTTCCAGGAATTCTCCAGTGTTTTGGGATGTGGCTTGGTCTGGGATGGTCATGGTTTCCCAGTTGAAACTATGGTTAAGTTCTTGTTTGGGGAATCAATCTAAGACCTTTCTGGCATGAGTGTCATGTAAAGATAGGCTTTCTGAAAAAATATCAGGATATAATCAAGTACATCACTTCATCCAAGTTATAAGCGAAAATTTCCTTCATGAACCTGGAGAAGATTGCAGGACCATTAGTCTAAATAGCATTTCCGTATATTAACATTTGCCATGCTTTGTATCAAAAGCTGTTAAATACCTGTGGCCCTCTTTCATTCATTCATTTAATTTATGTGCTTCTCAATCTTAACTGAATGAAAATGGAGGCGCAGGCGCTCAAGCAGATCAAACAGAAATAAGGAGGAGTGGTATTGGTATATTTCTGAAAAGCAGTGAATGCTTCAAATAAAAATCTAATAGGACAATTCACCCTCATTTATGAAATATTATGTTTGTAACCTTCCTCTTCTTTCCCACCACTTTTTCCATATTTTTGTCCTGCTGTGTAGGAGCACCCAATATAAAATTAAGAAGAATTGATTGTATAAATGTGATACTATTGTAATATCTGTGTTACTATTTAAATTCTGAATACTAATTTTATACAAAACTATGCTACAGTTTATGCAACGTGAAGGGTTTTTTCTTTGTCATAGAGGACTGTGAAAATGAAATGTAATACACAGAGGCACAGACATACACATCAGATGCAAAAACTATTTGTAATGACGTTTTCAAATGCTATTTCTGGCTTTGGAGGAACTGACATTTAAAAAACAATAGTTTTTTTCTATCTTTATCTGGACTAGACATTAAATTAGAAGACTCTGCCGTGCAAGAACAAAAAGATGCTTTATATAGACATTTAATCTATACATGTTTTAAAATTAACTACGTTTCATAGGCTGTATATGCAATTTTAAAACAAAATGGAGAGTGTTCCTGATAAATAAATATAACTTCTCTCTCTCCCTCTCATTTATTTTTTATGCTCACTATATAGTGGAAGTATACAGCTTTTCTGTTTTGCAGCTTTGTAACAACAATTCTATGCTTTCCATATGTTGTTCTAATACTTGCCTTTGTACCTTAGAATTGTTTATGTTGTCATCTGTTTCTATTTGCTCTGCACCCCTTCCAGCTGGCAGGGTTTATTTGATAACCCTTTGAGACTCTGTTGCCTGGGTTTGATTGGTGGTGACTGTCCATTCTGTGATGAGGTTCCTCTGAAGAAAGGCAAGCTATATTTGCCTGCCTTTGATTGGCTGCTCCTCTGTTTCCCTCCCCTTCCAGGGCACACACCACCGCAGGGTTTGTTCGGAGACCTAAAACAGCCTCGTAGGCATCCATTCATGAATCTGTGACGTTAGTAGCTTCTGTGTTTGCAGTGGGATTGCAGGATTGTGTGGGTGGAATTTCCTTTCTGTCTTTTATTGAGCAGGTTTGTCTTTTGCCAACTCTCCATAAAATGAGGACACGGAGCATAGTTGTATAATGTTCCTGTCATTGTAAGTATATTGGTAAAAATCTGTCTTGCTTCAAGGTCTGTGTTTGCAGAAGGACCAATATTATGCTTTATTCGTTCATTTCAAAAGGTGGGATAGATTTGTCTGTCGGTACAATAGAAAAAATGCTGGAAGACATATTAAAGCTGAGAATATTTTTGTATTGGCCAGCAGTCTGTATTTTACTTCTCTGTGGAGCTTTTATAGACATATTGAATTTGCAATTTGGCACATTATGCAGACATCTTTATCCATTTCTAAAACAGAACAGAATGGATTTTAATAATTAGTTGAAATGCAGGGTATCCAGAGAATATCAAGAGAAATAACTGCAATTGATTTCAGAACAGCAGGCTACCCCTCCCCCTTTCCTTTGTGAAAATGTAATCTGATTGTCTGGTGAAATGGCTTCAGAACCCTTTCAATACAGTCTAAAATCTAACATTATTAACAATATATTTTGGATGGAGGGAAAAAGCATGCTACCCAGTTTAGCTCCGAGTTACACATTTATTTCTTAAGATGTTTCATTTTGTAAACAAACTGATTTTTAACTATTTTGATTAATGGCTAGATTCTTTCATTCATATGCAAGCAGCTGGTTTTAAGAGGAGATATTTTGCATTACACCATTAGCTTAAAAAAAAAGGAATTCTAAATCTCAATATGTTGTCAGTTCCCGTTGTTTTCATAGGCTCTAGTATTGTAATTCATATATAATTCCAATCTGTTTCTATTTATTGATTGTCAGTATGTGGTCCCCTTCTGGGAATTGCTTGCAGTAGGAGCTACTGAGGTCAGTAAAAATTCATTGTGAATAATCCCTGAAAAGAAGGGGGCGTCCATTGGCAAGCCTTGAAGAAAATGCTCCACAGTACTGTATAGATACTATGTAGTATAGATAGATACTGTTTAGAAATGGAAGAAGCAATGTCAGATAACTACTTTAAAGAGAATAATTCTAGCTGCTCTTTGTCCTTAAGTATCTTCCTGCATTTATTGCTCTGATTGGAAATATTAGTAAGACTGTCTTTTCAATACTGTATCTAGAACAGAAGGCAACCGTATAAAAACTGATTGTTTGCAGTGTTTGGAGAAATTAGCTTTTCTTCAAGCTGAGGCATGTTCTCCTGAGCACCTGACTGTTTCTTTCTTCCACCCTAGTTGGTTAATATGCACCTACTTAGCATACTATGCTGTGAGGAACATAAAGTGAAATGCTATCTCAAATGTTAGTTGTCATAAAACTAATTTAAATGTATGGTTTTGATGAAAAACATATTTTAATGTGAAATGCTAATTTTAGGTTAGCACTAGCTTCTTCAACTATAATACTAGTGCAGCTGATTATAAAGAGGATACTTTTGAAACTTGATTTAGTTTTGAAACTTAAACCCTGTAAATTGGATCAAACTAAGGTAATAAATCATTATTTATTTGTTAAACTATTTATTACCTACCACAATCCAAAGACTCTCAATAGTTCCTATGATATTAAATTAAAATCCATGATACATTTAAAAGTCAAAATCATAAATCAAGAATCATCTTAACAATCACAAAAACAAAACAGGCAAAGAATAAACATAAGAATACAAGATGGCAAAAGTCATAAAGTCAACTGAAGTCTTTAACATTCTTCTAAACGATGTAAGGGCAGAGTCTTATCTTTCTGGGAAGAGTGTATGAAACATGCCCTGTCCTACATAAATGGTACACTAGCCAAATGCCTCTTTTAAAATATTGGCAGTAACCATAACAAAACTAAGTTAGCATAGTTTAGTTCATTTTCTAACCTGCTGATAATTGAATGGGTTGGAGTGTAATAGAAAGCCAAGCAAGTTAGTAAATAAATAAAATAATTGCTTATTTAAAAACCCTTAATTCTAATTCTTAAATCTGTGGGCAATTCAAAAAGCATAGTTTTTAGTACTTCGCTGTATCACGAAATTATTTCTTACACATGTACTTACACTGTGCTGCCTTGCTTCTGGGTTCCCATTTTATAGGATGGCCTCATTGAAGGAATAGCCAGATTCATAAGAGGCTGCAGTCCCATCCTTGCTCCTTGCCATGTCCTCACCAAATGTGCTCCCTGATTCTATGATTCTTGTAATCTGTTCCTCGGTTTTGTTACAGGTGCTGTGGTCACTTTCTGCACTAAGGATGAATATTCATTTCTTCTAAAACAGTATATCTGATTATTTGCTCCATACTCATGCATACCCACAATACAATGACCAGTTCTCAGGAGCTCCTGAGCTGGTCTTCTTCTACAACGATTATCAATAAGAGTCTCAATGAAGATAAAAGTTTCAGTGGGATGCATGGGGAATGTATACCGTCTGGTGTGCATCCTTCATCTGAAGTCATGGAAGAGGGAAGAGAAAGTGGGTTACCTCACAACACTGCATCAGACAATATAAATAGCCCAGTGCCCACAACGGTATTAACCAGTGTGAGTGAAGATTCCAGGGACCAATTTGAAAATAGTGTGCTGCAGTTAACTGAACAAGATGATTTAGAAACTACTGTTCATCAGGGCAATGATAACAATATAACTGGACAGAACAACCATGGAACTGAAGACATCAAAATCCAATTTAACAGAACAGGAAGCGGAAATGGTGGCTTTCTTGAGGGACTTTTTGGCTGTTTAAAGCCAGTATGGAATATTATAGGGAAAGCCTATTCGACTGACTACAAACTACAACAACAAGGTAAACTCTGCAAATAAAACTACCTTTTATTATTCCCTTACCCCTGCCCCTTCCCATAGCTTCATAGCAAAAGGATTATATTCTCTAGAGTTTTATTAGTTTGCAGATACCTTAAAACTCAGAATTATGAAAAGAAGTATGTGTCATTTTATATTTATATGTAATTTTATCATATCATATATACATTTTATATTTAGATGTTTCCAAGAATAGCAGATATTCTTATCTCTAATACATTTTATTTTAATCTAACTATTCACTATTGGTTTGTCTTTTTTACTCTCAAAGTGCTAATAATTGTTAGGAATCAAGTAATAGACTCCCCTTAGCTTTGACATTTTTGCTATTGCTCAGATGGGTCATAATATAATATACCATGTAACTTCTAAGTCAAAGCATCTTTTAATGTAGTTAAGATAAAATAAATGGATCAATGGAACATAAAGTAACTACTCAGAAATTATACTTTCTATATTTATTTTAAAAAGTTTAATGCACAATTGGAATAGTATTCATAGCTTTGTAATGAATGGAAACTCTTTATTTCCTGGTTTATAAGAGCTTGAGGCCCTTATAATCCCCACTCCTTGAGAAGTTTTTGCTGTAATTCACTGTCCGTCTTCATTAAAACGGCTGGGTCTTCTATGTCCTTCTCCAAATAAAAGTCCATTATGGAGAACAAGTCATGGAGTAGATGCTGGGTTGGACATTGCTTGCCTCATAAATACTCAGGAAAAATGTTTCTATTGCAATTGACCAGAGTGACAAAGAAATTCCTTCTTAACTTAGATAAAATAACCGTCACAAAAACTAAACTATAAATTGTACTCCATTGTTTTAACTAAAAATGCCTCCCCCAACAAAAAATAAAAAATACATTTTGAAGATTTCAGTCACAATTGGCTTCTCCTTTATTATTTAGGATAGTTTTCTAATTCAGGCTTTGTGGTTTGGGGAAAGAAAAGACACTATCTAATGAACCTTGCTGCTGATAGAGAGGCAGAAAGGAGATGCTTTTAAAATATTTATTATTATTTTGCAGGGTTTAGAGACCAATTCAATTAAGCAATTCTGAGTGGCATAAAAACTCCCCAGATACATTATATGGAATTAAAACAAACAAATATTCACATTTTAGAATTCAACTACACATCTATTATGTAGGAAGCAAAATCTTTTGCAGATTCATATATTTTGTCATTAGGCAATTACTTACAATTGTAATAACCATGCTTGTCTATTATCAGATACATGGGAGGTTCCTTTTGAAGAGATATCTGAGCTGCAGTGGTTGGGCAGTGGAGCACAAGGAGCTGTTTTTTTAGGCAAATTTCGAACAGAGGAAGTGGCCATCAAGAAAGTGAGAGAACAGAGTGAAACTGATATCAAGCACCTGAGGAAGCTGAAACATCCAAACATCATTGCTTTCAAGTAGGTTGTACATGAAATTATTCTGACTCTAGGGCTACCTTTTCAAACTGATGCCGTAAGTCTTCATAGCTGGATTAAAGCCATTCAGAATACAGTACTGAAGTTTCCTTTATTCTTTGAATTTTAGTTCTTAATGGAAAATGGTAATACAATAGAATTACTACTTTTGTTGTAAGTGGATTTTTTTGATGTAGTAAGAAAGTAGTTTGTAATAGCATGTGCATGAGTTCTTTTAATTAAAAACAATCTATTATTGGTGAAAAGAGCAAGAATAATGAAATCTTTTAGAGAAATGTTATAGTTGCTTCCCCATTGTATAAATAATAGTCACTACAAGACTATTAATCATGAATAGAAATGCAGAAAGCTTGTTGAAATGAAAATGTCTCAACCTTGAAACCTTAACTAATTCAGACTTTAGCAGAAATGTTCTAATGTTGCTCAAACAATTCGTAGTGTTTTGACACTAAGCTAGCAGGAATAGCCAACACCCAAGAAGATAGGCTCAAGATCCAGATGGATCTAGACAGACTAGAAC
>JAOYMU010000002.1:24674179-24686803 GCA_025802295.1 Psammodynastes pulverulentus
ATGGTGTAGGGTCTCCTGCTTAGGCGGGGGGTTGGACTAGATGACCTACAAGGTCCCTTCCAACTCTGATTATCTGTAAGATCTTGATATAACCCATTTCAACTTTTGAAATATTTTGCACACTTCTGGCCAGGAACAATAATAAATGTCTGGGTTTGGGGAAAATCTTTGGATCTTTCATTATAATGAAATTATTATTTTTTCTTTCTCTCTTCACATCAACATGTCATTGCTGAGCATGAAAAAAAACGTTTACCATTATGCAGTCAGTACAATTTCATGCACTTCAAGGATGTATGTAATCTGTTCTCTAGGGAAATCATTTACTGTTTACTGTTTAATTTTCTGCATATACTAGGTCTAATTTAACCAAATGGCAAATAAGCAATAGTGGTTATTTAGGGACTTCTCTTGATTATTCTGAAGAAATGTGAATCAGAAACTTCTCTTTACTAGTTTCTTTTTTAATTCCCCATTGCTTTGATTTTGATTTTTTTAAACATTTGTTTTTCTTTTTTCTCCTAGGGGAGTTTGCACACAAGCACCCTGCTACTGTATAATAATGGAATACTGTGCACATGGACAATTGTATGAAGTGTTGCGAGCAGGTAGAAAGATAACACCTCGTTTGCTTGTAGACTGGTCCACCGGAATTGCTAGCGGAATGAATTATCTACATCTCCATAAAATTATCCACAGAGATCTCAAGTCACCCAATGTATTAGTTACCCACAATGATACGATGAAAATTTCTGATTTTGGTACTTCTAAAGAACTCAGCGATAAGAGTACAAAAATGTCCTTTGCAGGAACAGTTGCTTGGATGGCCCCAGAAGTGATTCGTAATGAACCTGTTTCTGAAAAAGTAGATATATGGCAAGTAATACTGCTCACCTATTTCAGTATTTCTATTAAAAATGCATTACTTTGTGTTTCCGTGTTTGGTGGTTGCTGGCAGATTTTATTTTTTGTTAAGCTTTCTTTTTGATGAATTTTTTTCTGCACTATGCTTTCTGCAAAATAATTCTGCTCTAAGAGACCTAACATTTACTTAACAATTTGTTTTTATGTCTGTAAATTTTAATTAGCAGGTCCTTAGGCCTTTATTGCTTTTATTGTATTTGACCCTGCTGTTATATGTTGTTCCAGTATTGTAACTACTTTGCTGGTTATTTATGGAGTTTCTCAGTCATCCAGATCATGGTTGTCTCAAGGTACTTTTGAAAAAGGCAAAAGGCAAAACAAAGTCTAGTTGCCTTTTGAAAAAGAACCTTTGAGTCTACTTTGCTGGTTATTGACCAGTAAATAAAATTTCAATAATTTTGCTGATTTTGATATTGTTTTTCCCTATTTTTATTAGGTCATTTGGAGTGGTTTTGTGGGAGCTGCTCACTGGAGAAATTCCATACAAAGATGTAGACTCTTCAGCCATCATCTGGGGTGTAGGTAGTAATAGTTTACATCTTCCTGTACCTTCCACTTGTCCAGATGGATTCAAGATCCTTATGAAGCAAACATGGCAAAGCAAACCGCGGAATCGGCCTTCTTTTCGACAGACACTTATGCACCTTGACATAGCATCTGCTGATGTTTTGGCTACACCTCAGGAGACTTATTTCAAGTCTCAGGTAATCCAATAACTATTGATAGCAACAAATTCAGTTTGACAGCTTGTCATAAGAACTTTAGAAAAGATTGCTGGATCAAGCCAAAGCCCATTTTAATCCAGTGTTTTGTCTCTTATTGTAGCCAGCTTGGTACCTCTGAGGTGTTCATAAGCAGGAGACAGATATATATATATATATATCTCCCCTTACTGATGTCTTGTAACTGGTATTTGGAGATTTGCTGCTTCTATCTTAAATGTATAATTGATTATTCAAAACTAACAGTGCATAACAGATCTATTTTCTAGGTCCATGTTAGTAATCCTCATATATCTAATGCTAATGATATTAATCTGCAAATTCCACAAGTTAATTATACGCTGGGCAAAGGAGAGCATTTTTTCTTTCAATTAGCTTCATCAGGAGGTCCCTACTTGTAATATTTTCAGAGAGATATTAAAAACTTCTTACTGGTTTTCTTTGTAATATGCATACTTTTTGTGCCTTGATCATATTTTATTTATTTATTAGATTTTTATCCCACATGTATTACTTTGTATAAGTAACTGAAGGCTGAGAAACAACTTGAGTGTAGCTCAGCTTTCTTTCTCATATGGTAGTGAAATATAACTTGATGTGTAATTACTGAAGCTCTTGAGTTATGAAATATAATCATCTAAATGTAAAATTGCTTGAATAGGCTGAATGGAGAGAAGAAGTAAAGAAGCACTTTGAAAAGATTAAAAGTGAAGGAACTTGTATACACCGGTTAGATGAAGAACTTATTCGTCGTAGAAGAGAAGAACTCAGGCATGCCTTGGACATTCGTGAACATTATGAAAGAAAACTTGAAAGAGCCAATAATCTGTACATGGAACTCAGTGCCATCATGTTACAGTTGGAAGTTCGCGAAAAAGAGCTCCTCAAGTAAGTATATCCATCTATGTTTTGTTTTTATAAGAATTCTGTTTTTAACAAAAACATAATGTCCTTACAAAGGGTAACTGACTCCAAAATTGGGGGAATCTTTATTTTTCTTGCTAAGCACTTTATTCTCCTGATCAAAGCTGCGAATAAGAAAGGTGTATTCATTTGCAGAAAATGATAGTTCTGTTGGGTTATTGGATATGTGGAATTTCTGACAACTTTGCTTGATGCCTTATAAAATAATTATGTTTTTCCAACTGCCAATTGCATATTTTAAGATACTTTGCTTACAGCAGTTTGTAAATCTTTGAGTAACCTTTGATTAAGAGAAGATTAAGACTTTTTTTTTAAACGTTACATATAGACGGGAACAAGCTGTGGAAAAAAAGTATCCTGGAACTTATAAGCGTCATCCTGTCAGACCAATAATCCATGCTAATGCAATGGAAAAATTAATGAAGAGAAGAGGACTCTCCCACAAATCTGGAGGCCAGACTAAACGACCTGACTTGCTGAAATCTGATGGCATATCGAACACTGAAGTGGCCCCTAGCGGCTCTCCTCTCTCAGGGAGTCCCAAAATGACAACAGTTAGTAGCAAAGGACGTTACCGCAGCAAACCACGCCACCGGCGAGGAAATAGCAAAGGCAGTTACAATGAGTTTTCTGGAGTCTTGAAAAATCAGCCAGCACAGGATGACTTAGGCCAGCCAACTCACCATCATCACCACCATCCCCATCATCACCTTCGACTTAATATACATGGACAAGATATAGCCAGTTGTGCTAACAACTTACGATACTTTGGTCCTGCTGCTGCCCTACGCAGCCCTCTTAGTAATCATGCCCAACGGAGGATGTCTGGCTCTAGCCCTGATCTTATCTCTGCTGCTATGGAAGCCGATTCAAGGAGAAATCTGGAGGTAACAAAAGATGGAGAGAATAAAGCTGATTATTGGGAATGCTGTCAAACAGATACATACAGTCTCTGTCCACAGTGCAGATTGGGAGCAAATGATTCAAATCAACAACAATCCCTTGATCCAGGGCTAGAACAGCCTGAAGGACCATTGTATGATTCAATGTATGCAAATTCGGAGTTTCCTGCAAAGAATAAAGAAGGTGAATTCAGCAGCCACAGGTCAGTGTCTCCTCTTGGCTCCTCTCATCTTGCAAGCACTCCAGGACTGCTGGGTAAAACTCGATCCATTCCGAAGGTGAGACCTTCAGAATTCTTGAAAGAATAACCTTGTTTACCTGTGTTCTGTTTTCTCATTCATGCTTTTTGCTTAATTATACTGTTTCAAGGTTTTATAGTTTATGCCGAATAGAATGAAACTTAAAGATTTTTCTTCCTGACAATTGTGTATTTATGAGGTTACTTTTGAATTGAGATCTGCATATTTGTAATTATTTGGCAAATAATAGTTCCTTTTGTTGCCTTATCAGAGTGGTGATGATTCTTCAGAAGAAGAAGGAGAAGTAGATAGTGAAGTGGAATTTCCACGGAGACAGAGGTAGAAAACCCAGCCTGATTATTTTACTAATTATTTAATAGCAATTCATTTAAGGAATCTTCATATGATTTAATTTCATTTTTGCATAAAGAAAACTTTTGAGTCTGACGTTTGATTAGTGGTGAATGGACAGACATGAAAAGAAAAATTAAGTTTAATATATGTGCACACTCAGCACCATGGATAAAATCTTCAGATGAAATCATTGGGAAAGATCTTTCTACCGCATCTACCAATATATACACGTATAAGCAACTCTAAGAAAAGATGCTGCTTGGAAAGAACGACTTTGATCCTTTTTGGGGACCAAAGGATTATTGCCTATAACCGCAAAGATGTTCATATTTATTGTGAATTATAAGTCTTTATATACCAGATATATTTATCGGTTTACAGACATTCTCAGAGTAAAGAATAAAAATAATGAAAGACAAGAAAAACAAGGAATGGTTATGGATTAGTATAGGACTTTGCCAGGCTGGGGTTTTTTTTCAGCCTGGCACTTATCCATAAAAATTCCTTGTTTCTTTTGTGTCTATTTCATACCTTTTCTTCTGTAACTTGAATAAAAGTTCTCCTGTTTTTTTCACTGTATCTTGTTAAGTATTTGCAAGATGTCTCATGAATTTTGGTGAATTTCATATCACAATTTTAGTTTATTTGGAAGGAGCCTAACATGTACAAAAGTACAAAACAGAGTTGTACACAATGGCTCAAATTCAAAATGTTCTTTACTTAAAATATTCTCTTTGCAACTTCAGTCATTTCAAGTTAGAAACATTGTTTGAACTTGAAAGTGGGCTGCTTTGAACCTGATGTTTGGAACAACCAATTCCAAACTATAAATATACAGAAATTCAGGCCCAAAATGTTTCAGTTTCAAAATGTCTTGGAAATTATAGAAAAAAGCTAAGTCTTACATACATCTATACAGTTTTTCCAGGCCAAGGAACAATGAGTTCCTTTGAGTTACATGTATCTGACCACACTTCAGAAAGTGTAATTTGATTTGCATTTAGCATTTTTTAAAATCATTTTTAATAGATATTATGGCCATCCAACTCTGGACAGCTCATAGCAATAAAACTATTAAAAACATATAAAAACTAAAATAAAAAATTCCACCTCCCAAGGAACCCCAACAACTTTCTTAGCCCTTCCATAGGGCTAAGAATGTGGGGGTCTGGCAGATTGTTGGGGAGAGTATATTTCTTAAGGTAGGAACAGCCATGTAAAAGGCATACTTCCTACATCCCACTAGATGGCAGTGTTTCAGAGAAGACCCCTGGAGCATGCTCATTCTATGCAATCTGGATCTAGCGGGATTGATATCCTCAGAGAAATTAAAGATAAGTTTATTCTTCAGTCATCCATTTGATAGTTATTGCTTTCTTTAACATTAGCTGTTATAATGTGGTAATGTTGAGAGTCCTGTAGGGTATGCATTCAAAACTTTAACAAATACTGAGAGTTACACTGTCTGCTGTTAATGTTTTTTTCTCTTGATGGAAGTATAGAGCTGAATATGACAACATTTGGAGAAAGAAGAGAAATTAATTTTGGGAAAGAAAAATAAATTTAGGAGATTATGGATATAAATGTATCCAGGTTTCTGCAACAGAAAGGAATATACAACTAGATGAAAATTGTCATCTAAGTATCAATCTGGATATAAAGTTTAAAGCAGGCTATGAATAAGATTTCTCTATATCAAAATGCATATATGCATAGCATGTAATAATGATAATGGAAAACATAGTGAGTTATGTGATTAATTTGGGTCAATGGCCCAAGAAACTATCTCTGTCAAGATAGTGAATACATTGATTCTTAGGGAGTGGACACTATTTGGGAAAAATGGACCAAAAAAACAAAGGTTATTAATTTGTAAGAAAATAAAATGTGTATTGTTACATGATACATTGTTTTTGTGCATTTGAGGGATACACATTGGAAATTACATTTTTATGCATAATAGTTCTGAAATTATATATAATACATATTTGAAGAATGTAAATTTGGCCTTCTACTTGTTATTTGATTTGCATATACGGTACATAAAATCAGTTGTGTGCAGCATTTGAATCAAAACTGACTATTATGTTAATGGATTTGCAGGCCACATCGTTGCATCAGTAGTTGCCAGTCCTATTCAACTTTTAGTTCCGAGAACCTCTCTGTCTCTGATGGGGAAGAGGGCAATACCAGTGACCATTCTAACAGTCTGGATGAACTGGCTAATAGACAGGAAGATTGTTTGACTGAGAAGTTCGACGACATGCTGTCACAAACTCCAGAAATCCCCATTGAGATATCTACTCAGTCTGATGGACTTTCAGATAAAGAGAGTGCTGTACGCCGGGTGAAAACACAGATGTCACTTGGCAAATTGTGTCCAGAGGATCATGGTTATGAGGTTAGAAACACTATCTCTCCTGTTTAGGGATATTATGCATTATTTAGTTGTTCTGTAACCAGGTCTGACAACCAATTAATGCATGGGTGACTTATGTGTGATCCTATATATGTTCTTGAAATGAAATTTATATCATCTGTCACCCTTGAGCATACTTGCTATGGCTCATGGGAGATAGAATTCAGCAACATCTGGAATACCCCAGTTTGCCTGTGTTTAATTAAACCATTTTGCTTGATCATCTACCTGCTTCTTAAATGATTTATAATGTCTTGGCTTAGACTAGGGGTGTCAAACTCATTTTCATCGAGGGCCACATCAGCATAATGGTTGCCCTCAAAGGGCAACATGTAACTAAGACAGTATAAATGTAACCAAATGTCCTAAAGACAATTTGAACTTTGCAGCTCTCACGGGCCACATAAAATGATGTGGCAGGCCACATTTGGCCCCCAGGCCTTGAGTTTGACACCTGTAGCTTAGACCCTAAAATAAACTAACCTTAGAAAGTTCATAGACAGAACTTTCCCCATTCCCTGTAGTCATTTGCAGCATTCAGAAGACGTTTTCAGATGATCAGAGGATTATTTTTTTTTAGCATTGTTGAATAGAAAGCAGGTAGATAATGGAGGAAGGGGGAAATAAATCTTGGTTTCCCTCAGTAGCTTGTGTATATTTTTAGCTTGCCTGCCAAATAAAAATATTGTATATCTGAAATGCCAATAAATAATTTGAATTGCTTCTATTACTTTGTAATGCAGAATCCTGGGCAGTTTGGAGACTCGGGTGGTGAATCTTCAGAAGAAGACTGTTCTGATGCGACTGTGAGAACCAGTAAAGTTTGCAACTCTGCAACCTTGTAATGATAAATCTCCTTTAGCCTCGTTAATCAACTGGCATTTTGATTCCACTCAGAAAAAAACTTTTTCATTCCGTCTTTGAGAAGTTGCTTCTCCACCCCATCAATGAAATTATCTGCAATAACTTGAATCTTTGGAGAAATGTTCTGATGAATTGGTTTCTCAATGAGCATTTCAATCATGAATGGCAGGGATGTATTTTATTGAATAATTGAACTATTGTACCATATTTTTGGCAGTTTAACACTTTTTACTGAGCAAGATGATCACTCTCCATAGGCAAAATAATTGGTTACAAAAATAGAAAACTGAAAAAAGAATCATTTTGAATTTTAAGAGAGCATATATAGACAGAATAGAATTTGTCATTACTTGGCCATATGGCTCTGAAGGGCTGACAGGTTAAAAACACAGCAACTTCATTGATTTCATTAAAATAGTGCATGAGATAATCTATGAGCAAAAAGTCATTTGTATAACCAGTGTAACTTTTTTAACATAAAGTATTCACATTCCAGGGAAAAAGTATCCGAGATGCTGTTCCTCAGCAAAAGTTAGTTAGTTAGTTAGTTCACTTTATTGTCATTGTACCTCGTACAACGAAATTAAATACCTTCTTCAGTGTACATGAATATAAAATAAAATACAAACACAAAAGGAAATGGAAACTAATGGTTTTCATTTTAAAATTTATTTTATTGTTAGTTGATTGCAAAATCTTACAACTATAATTACAGCTTCTCTCCATATCATCAACATACTACTGTGAAGACAGCAGATAAAAGTATTGATGGATAGATGCACATACTGTTTTACTCTGTTGGCTTGTTCTCTTTATAGTTTGCCTTTTATTTGGTTCCTTCAATTAAAAATACATGTGTTAAATTAATGCTGAAGAACTTACAGCCATGGAAGATACATTTTATATATCCTGAAAACTTTCCTGAAGGAAGAAATTAGAACTGTTCCCCCTATAGCTGGGAGTTAGTCCAGCCTAGACCACACAATTTGTCTTCCTACTGTTTTCACTAATATGGTTTTGATAGGAGAGAACTGGTCATTTATTAAGCTTGATGGGAAGTTACATAGCTTTTTAAAAAAATGGCAATTGATGAAAATGCTCTTTGAGATGGGCTTGAAAGAATATTAAGTCATATTTGTATTGTGAATTCTGGACTGGTATGCCTTTTTCTTTTCTTTTTACAAATATGATTTATCATTCATTCAATTTCCTATAATTGAAATGTTCAAGAAGAGCAAAACAAGTAACACTGGCTTTCGAATCAAAGTGTTAATCATTATCTTTCAATGCTTCCTTCCTTCATCATGTTGGCTAAAGAATGACATTAAGACAGAAAGCCTTTTGGCAAGTGTAGCAAGATTTAAGTTAGCGTGTATAAAAAGCATCCTTCACCCCATCTGCAGAATGAAAGGCAAGCTTGGGTTGATATTGTGCTGCTGTTTGTTTACATTTGATTTGATATGATTTTTTTAAAAAGATTAATAGCCTAGTGACAAAATGTAGGAAAAATTCTTTACTAATATTAAAGAACAGTATTGTATGAGTTAAATTATTCCATACTTTAAAAATTCTGTAGCTGGACTACATGAATCATAAATTATTTCATTATTTATTATAATTTCTGTAGATTAATGATAGGGCTTGTTGTACTGCAGCATGTCAGTCCTATTTCAGCTATGCTGTGGCCTAACTCCAGGAGGAATAGTAACCAAAGTGCTCTACTTATAATGCAATTTAATAATCTTACAGAGGCCACACTGATTTTACTCAATTGCAGCAGCCTGTGGAAAGCAAACATGGCATTGTCTGATAAAAATTGCATGTGCCATGAGTGTAAAGTATATAAGAAACAAATGATGCTTCAGCATGTATTAGGTTCCCTGTTGCAGTTCATAACACTGTGAGATATTGTCAGATTGAAATATATAAAAGAATTCAGACCTGCTCACTTAAAATGGCATCTCCTGCTAAAATAAAGAGATTCCTCAAGCTTTATATCAGAGTGAACCGAGTTTTGCGTGTTCTGAACAAAATTGCTTGTTGTGCATTCTCTGCCTATTTTCCCAAGGAGAAACTACTTTTTAGGGAGACCTATATGCTGTTGATACTACACTCCCCATCAATGCCATTCCAATTATATATGGGCCCAACTGTCTAGAAAGATTGCTGCATCTGCCAAGTCCATGGCAAATCCCTAATTCAGAAACATTATTTGGTGCTTGATCTAGGCATATTTTTTTAAACTGACAGGAACAACTATCACACAGCCTTTTCTCTGCTTAGATTTACTCAGTCTTTCATAAACACTCTGGAAAATCTTTCCTTTATCAGCACATTATGTGTCTGCATTATGAGGATAATCTCCAAACAAGTATCTGCTTTGCAAGTAGTGTTAGCAAGAAAGATACATCCTCCCTATGGCTTTAGGCTGGAGTTTAACAGGCCACGGATAGCTATTTGCAAAAGAATTCTTTTTTTTAAAAATGGCAAAATAAGAATGTCAGCATTGACAAAATGCTGCATGCTATTTTTACCGATATGAAGCACTTAGGATTGCTATCTCAGTGCTAACGTTAGCCCACTATTTCTTCTATGAGAAGTTCCACACTAATGCCTTGCCACCCTGGAAAAAGAATACAGTAGTGTAGGACGTACTCAATTTGGCAGGCAAAAATTATCTGAGATCCTGAATAAAGGATTTTCTTGTGATAATTCAATTGCAGATATTGAACGTAGAATCTCATGCATGCAAAGCATGTCTTTTACCAATCAAGTAGTTTCTTCCCAGTGGAGAATGTGTCCAATTTAATTATCTTTGTTGTAGATACTGGTTGTTTCTTTTTTGGTATTTGCACTTATCCTCATCTCCAATGACATGCTGTACAATGTAATTCTTCAAGAGACTATTTTATGATTCAAGAAATAATTAGGATGAGTATCCAGTAGGGTTTTCAAAGTCTTACGTTCTCCTGGTAATGTGTAGCCTGTGTATCTCATTAGACTGAAGAAATAGTGTTTTAACTTGCTCATACCCAAAGAGCTCTATTTATTGGGAGACACTGGTTTAAGAAGAAAAAAAAAATTGGGGATCCTAGAACGTAATATCTAGCAGATATTTTGGATGAGTCTTAATATTTGTTATTGATCAATTTATAAACATTCCAAATGACCAAATGGTTTTAGTTATTAAATACAATAAAAGTATTCTTCTAGATACATTTTTACCAAATTATATCTAAAAAAGTTTGTTCAATTGTGAACAAGCAGAAAAATTTTTGAAACTGAAATTTTAGCCATAATAAGTGCGATCATCCTACTTTTCCCAGTTCAATTGTTCTATTTATCATTTCTAACTTCATAGCATTCCCTAAAGCACAAATTAAATTAACAAATTCTCACAATAGCAAAGAGATCCCAATT
Organism: Psammodynastes pulverulentus; assembly: GCA_025802295.1. NCBI lineage: Eukaryota > Metazoa > Chordata > Lepidosauria > Squamata > Psammodynastidae > Psammodynastes > Psammodynastes pulverulentus. The sequence goes on from JAOYMU010000002.1 coordinate 24,684,949, forward strand.
AAGCAGTGTTATTGCTGATAATAAACTGACAGCTGGGCTAGATGTTATGATTACTGTGGGAAAACAGTCAATACAAAAAATTCTCCTTCTGTTTTAAAGTTAGGTACATAGGCAATAGTTATATTCAACAATGATGTAGCCTGACTCTAAGCAGAGATGTTGCTTGTTGTGTTATTACAACAGACCTGTGCATGTTTTGTTTCAAGAACGATAAAATAATTCTAAACTTTGGATGTTGATAAAATCCATTTTAAATATTGGTCCAACATACATAGTTGATTTTCTAGTATATGCTGGTTACCTTTTTAAAGCTTTCTCTTAAATGTGGAAACATTCTCAGGTGAATTGGGGCATTTTAAAAAGCTTGCTGTATTCTATCGCCCCAATAAAAAGTACTATTTTGGCTTCTGGAGCATTAGTTCACAGCACTAAATATTAAGAGATATGATCAGAACTATGGGAATAGATACTAAGAAACACAGAATATTAACACTCTTTTTTCCTAGGAAGCAAGAGTTCTGTTTACTTGAAGGGAGCCACCATATTTTTTCACATATTATACTGAATTTTCATTCACAGAACCAGCTAGCACAAAAAATGATGCAGTTTTGTAATAGGAAAGGGAAATAGTACTGTTATTGTTGTATTAAATCTTTGATAGAATCTTACAGACTACAAAAGAATAGCAGAATCTAGATTTAGTTCTTAGATTAAAATTTTCAAACCAAAAGCCATAAATCAAATCATTTCATTCAGTTTATGACTCAGTATTGCCATGTGTGAATTAGTGTGTGTGTTCTTGCTGTGTTATGACTGTTCTGTGCAAGGGCATTACAATATTGTAACTACCTGATGAAGAGGTCGGGTCGACAGTGGCATAGCATAAGAATAAGCAATGCAAACCAGAGATAAGCTTTTGATTAAAAAGTCTTCTTTGGCATATTTTCATGATTCTTACACTCTATTCTTACTTGCTGGGTCCATTCATGGTACAATCGATATGTTGGCTAACGGTTAGTAGAAATTATTATGTTTATATGTCATACAGAATTATAATTTTATCTTCTGTGCTGTCTTTTCTCCCAACTTTGAGGCAAACTTGATTTCTTTTTGTATTGAACAGTGTATAACAATTGGGAACAAATAACTATCAAATAGATGCATGGAATAAAAAGCCAGTGTACCTCATTAAGTGTCTGCAGCTTCAATTTTGAATATAAATGTATGACTCAAAGGTATACCTGTGTGTATTCAAAATATTTTTTTCTGTACAGTACAGTTCTAGTTTTCAAACTGTAAGAAGATGGTTTGCTGACCACTTTGGGTGAAGGAAATATACAAATTATTCTGCATAATAAGTGCTATATAAATGCAAGGTTTGACATTTTCAGCTTTCAATTCAGTTTAGTATGTCTGTTGCTACTAAAGGACAACATGAATGTAAATATACATTCCACTCTATATCCTCTATTAAGGAGTATATAACATCAGCCTATTACTGCCATCTCCTGAGGACATGTTGAGAGTATAAAAATGCCAGCCTTACAACTTAATATAGATGGAACTAAATTAAGCCTTCTGCATGCCAGCCCACTGTTTCTTGCTGAAGGAAAAGATGAGCACTTTGAAACAAAGTCCAAGCAGTGTTTTTCCTTCATTATTTAACATGCACAATTGAAAGATGGGAGCTGATCAAGACTTCATTAGAGCTATACCCTGACTCATATGGCGCTTGTTGTTAGTTACGAAGTCGTGTCTGACCCATATGGCACTACATTTTTTTATTTATTTATTTATTTATTTTCATATTTATAGCCCGCCCCATCTCCACGGAGGACTCGGGGCGGGTAACAAC
>JAOYMU010000002.1:24732704-24747375 GCA_025802295.1 Psammodynastes pulverulentus
GTTTATTTTGATTGTATCGAATTTTTTATTGTATTTAATATGTTGTTATTCCTGACTGTTAGCCGCCCCGAGTCCCTGTGTGGAGAGGGGCGGGATACAAATCGAATAAACTAAACTAAACTAAGCTAGTCCATTTCTTTCAATGTGTATTTCTCATTGTGTGTCTACTTATTGTCTGGCAATCCCTTCCTCTCTGATGAATGAAAATGCAAACATTAATTCTCTTCTTGCTAATTATTCCAGCACTGAGGCAAGCATTCCAAAGGGTGGAGGAGTAGGGGAAAAGATCTATAAGATTTGCCCTTTTACCCAGTTTCCTCATAGTTCAAGTTCTGGAAACCTTCCCTGCCTTTTCGGCTGACCCAGCTGTTTGGGATCAAAACCTTCTGATGCTATAAAGCAAAGAAAAATTGAAGTAAAATTATAAGCACAGTTGCAGTCACACGATTTTCCACTTAGCGACCATGTCATTTAGCAACTGAGCTGTCAGTCTCAATTGTGGACTATCCACAGTTCACTATTTATGTTACTGATTTTATTGTAATTTCTGCTTATTATTGTAAGCCACCCAGAATCATTGGGAATATGGCATACAAGTGCAATAATTAATAAATTAATATTCGTCCTTTTAATGTTATTTCTCTCCCAATTACCAAGTCATTGGAAGTCAGGTGTTATGCAAATTTAAATAACACAACAATTGAGAGTCGTGAATACTAAATACTATGCCAGGCAATTATTGAAAGGATAACAGCAAGTGCTGACAATGAGGGCTTGACTCCTCTACTTTTCCTATGTACTTTCAACTTTGCTTAGAGAAAATCTTTTGAATTCTAATTCTTTCTATAATAGAAATGCATATCCAGAGATCAGGCTTTTAAAGAATCACTAAAATTATTTTCTAGTTTATGTTAGGACAATAGGACTAAACCGTAAATGAGCAAAAGATCCCAATATACACAGATATAAACAGAGTGGAAAGACTGATAATTCACAGCTCTACAACTGAAGAACTATACAACCAGTGATCTTAGGACCCCACTCCCAGATAAATATATGCAGTTTTATCTGAAAACACTGGAATGTCCCACAAGGATCATTATTACTAAAAATGAATGATACAGCAAAGCATCAAAGTATGACAGGAAGGGGAAATTTGCCATTCTTATTGAATGTCATTTTTCAAGAACTGATAAATTTCCAATGGATTAATTGAGCAATGATCTATATATTACTAAACTCTGATTTGTATGACCTTTAACTGGCCAAAACAGTGGACCATAGGGCTAAACTTTTCAGTTGTGATACCTCAAATGAGATGACTTACAGAATGTGTCCACAATCTGGGAGCCATGTGGAATTGAAATTTGGGCAAATGTTATAAAATATTTTATGACATAAAAATTATCATGAAACACTTTATGATAAAATGTCATAAAACATTTCTTGTGCTGGCATTTGACTGTGCTATAAAGTTCAACATGGACTATTTTCAAGGCTGATACATCTCTGAATGATGATGATGATCCCAGCTTTTCCAGTGAAGGCAATACATCGGAAATCCTGTCATTGTTGAAGGCATTGAGAAATCTGGTAAGGAAATATTTCTGAAACGATGACCAAAGAGGTCATAGATTGTCTAATAGCCCTCCAGATTGTTTTTGACCTTTGCCGTCACTCTTAGCCAATAATGTTCACAGTAACATCTATGAGAATTAAAGTTTTAAAAAAAATATCTGAAGGACAACACATTATCCACTTCCACTATAGAGCAAGAGAGCATTATGGACATGAATTCTAGGCAATAACAGAATCATATCAAGGGAAGCTTTCTGAAGCTCAGAGATTTAGTTATTGATCTCTGCAATTGGTGAAGTCTGTCTGAAAAGGCACCAAGATGCTACGTAAACAAGCAGTAGTACGCGTAATATAACATGCAGAAAAACCCAGGTTTCAATCCCTGCCATTTCTTATTAATAAAATGGGTCTCATAAAACTTTTCCACAACCTTGGAGAGTCACTACCAATTAAACTAGATAACTTTGGGTTAAGGCCAATAGCTGACCGTACAAGTATTATATGTTCATGTTACAGTACAAGTATTATATGTTCATGTGTAAAAAATTATCAAAGTAGCAAAACTGATTCTGAGACGTGATAAATAGCGTTTTGCTATAAATTGTCCTGAGGAAAACTATAGCCAACAAGTACTATGAGACCACTGTACTTCTATACTTCATCTTGACCGGCGAGCCGCCCATTGAGACACAAAGGGTTGCAGTTGGTGTAGGTACCTCCAGAACTGTAAGCAAAATGTGTAAAGCGAAAACTACATGCAAGAACAGAGAAGATCTGCTTTCAATTGAGCAGCTAAGTTACTTTCTCTATACAGGGCTGGGTGAATCAATGTTTAGAAAACTGCTACAGTGCAGAATCATCTGAAGGCAGTTTATAAGCCTGCGAAGCAAAAGGCGGGCATGATACAAAGCAAAAGGTGCATGAAAGGGTGGCATCCAGACAGAAGAGGGTAACGCACTTACGGAGTGCAGATGGGGATATGTGCCAGTCAGCGAGGCTCCATTAAGGCCCGAAAGGTATGCTGCTTGGCTCTACGGCAGGAAAAAAAGTTAACATCAGTGGGGGCAGGCCAGAAGCTAAGAGCATAAGTACCAGGAAAATGTACGCGAGAGGCTTTTTGGAGAGATATTGGACTGAACCCCAAATACCTGAGAAGCTATTCCTCTAGGTCAGGGGTGTCAAACTCATGGCATCATGGCGGTGTCACATGATGTATCACGACTTTTTCCCCCTTTGCTAAACTGGACGTGGGCGTAACCAGCACATGATGCTTTCAGCCCGCGGGCCTGAAGTTTGACACCACTGCTCTAAGTTCTTGCAAAAAAACCTTTATGTATCTTACAAAACTGGCCTCTATAACAAGCTGAACTTCCTCAATAACATCTCCAGAAATCTGAACTATCTCCTTTCTATTCTATTTCTGAAACCAACCAAAAGAATGTAGTTCTGATTTTATATGCTATTGATTAAGATCTATTAAATGGCTTCTATTGTCTCATATTGATTCATTTTTATAATTGTACATTTGTACTACTTTATTGTTTCACTGATGAGTTCTCCATGTAATTATGGTTATTATTGTCATAGTTGTGAACCATTGTACAATCTTTTAAAATTAAATAACATATGAATCAGTCTTATACTGAATCAAACCACGGGTCCATCTAGATCAGTGGTAGCAGTAGCTCTCCAAGATCTGTCTAAGACCCCCTTTTCACAGAGGATGCCTTGGAATCCTATGTATATAGAGCAAGTGTCCTACCATCAAAGAAACTGGATCATTCCGTCCATATATTCTGGAGGCCAGTGTAAGACTCAGAAACTGACTTTAACATATGAGAATCAGAAATGGAAATGAAAATCATACTTCTTTGCATGGAATGACATACTGGTAACCAAATAAGAATATACCTTTTCCCAAATGTAGTCACAGATCTACAAAAGAAGATTTTATATGTTTTGTTTTCAAAATTAAGTTCATGCAAAAGAAAAAAGTATTCAGAAACAAACAAATGCCACTCAAAAGACACTTTTGACACCACAAAAGGTAGATTTCCCCCATGATAGTTAGCTTTCAAAGAGAGGTGCTAAAGAAATATGTTGTTTTATCCTTGTTTGAAAGTCTTCCTTCTATAATAAAAGTAATCTGAGAGATGGACCTCTAGTACTGTATTGTCATCTGTGAAAATGTTGCTTCCATTTTGCTGCAACTGAACTTCCTGTTTCTCTCCAATTACAACTGGAGATTACATTTCTGTAAAAATAGTACCAACCTGATATTTTCCTTACAGATTAAAACATGTTCTTATACTCACCCAAAGAAAGAAAGGAAGCCTAATACTATATAACCCTTGCTTCCTAAAAAGAACTGAAGGCCAGCATATCAGCAAACAGCATAAGCATTTGAGACTCTTACAGAAAAGGGCCTGGCAGACAGGCACCCTTCCAAATAAAGCACTGAAGTGCAGCCTTGTAGACAATCTTAGAAAATAAGCATGATAGGCCTTCAGTTCTTTTATCGTGTTTATTTTCTAAGATTGCCTACAAGGCTCTTCAGGAGACCAGAACTGTTCTTGTAAACAAAGATGATACTGAATCTGCTTTATAAAACTTTGGATTCTTAAATGTACATATGTATGTATGTATAAAAGTCAATCTGGGTCAGGGAATTTGGCAATCTTCAAGGCAGAGGTCTGTATACCTACTGGAAACGTGGGAACCATGTTGTTGGCTATATGTACAGATGGATGTGTGTGTGTGTCTACTTACAGCAAAAGGGTTGTAGGGAGCAGTAATAGCAGGTCTACGGGCTGCAGCTCCTGAGGGAAGCATGGATAAACCTGTTGAGAAGATGCCTAATGCATTGAGATTAAGTCCAGGGATGAGATTGGCTTGTTGCTAGAAAGAAACACAAAGAAAAATGGGATAAACAATGTAATCCGATGGGAAAAAAGATTAGACTTTTGTTTAGCAAGTTCTGGAGTATCTCAGGTTCACTTCTGTCTTTATTAGACTTCTTATATGATTTGTAATTATTTGGTTTTGACAAAGGAAAAACATATACACTAGGAGAGGAACTTACATTGATTGCTACCACGTCATTCTCATAGGCTTCCCGCAGTTTGTTCATTATCTCTACTTCAGCATTGGTACAAGCCTCAATCGTACCCTTCACAGTGATGGTTCTTTCAGGGTTATAAATGGTTAGATCCTGCAAACTAAACAATCACAAAATAACAGATGAATATCCTTTCAATACAAAAAATAAAAAAAGGATTTATAGCCAGCTCTAAAACGTGGTCAATAGGGCAAGTTTGTCAGAATGAATCTTTTGAAATAAACTCCAAGCAGTTAGATTATATTGCTTAGGTTCCTAGGATATTTACTGCATTAATAAATCACTGGGTTTTTTACATGGACTTTGTAACTGTTCCCAAACCAGAAACAGTAACATGACTTGTGTTGAAGAAAGGGAATAATTTAGCATACATCTGCTGTAAAATACTTCCCACTGTAAAGATTACCACTTTGGTTTTATTATTTTCAATCATTTTAATTAGCACTAACTACTTCATTATAGAGAAGTAAGTAGACAGGTTGGTGGAATGGATGGGTGGATAAATGATTGGAAACAAAGGCAGGAAGACAATGGCGGCTAGAAAGCAGGCCCGCATCCTTATAAATAATTTCGTATTATAGGATTATAGTGCTATTATGTTCCTTCGTATAAGGATATTTTTCCTGTTTCACTCACTCTTCCAAGCCACAGAAACACGTGGTGTTTACTGACATGCTATGTATTTTACTGTATTTAAAAGCAGATGTGTTTTATGAATTATTAAAATTTATACAGCTACCCACGTACTAAAAGGACTTTGGGTGGCAAACAGAATTAAATACGCCATGCAAATTGGTAACTCAATTAAACATTAGCACTATAAAACTACAATGTTTCTGGGCTCAATGAAATCTAGATGTCTCTCTCTCTCAACTAGGCTAAGACAGTACATGTGAGTTCTGCATAGGAGGGTGAGCAAGCTATGGATCTAGAGTTCACCAAGCAGCAGGCTAAGAAGTAAGAGTTGTGTCCAGCTTTTCCCAACCAGGTGTCCCCTAAAAGTGCTGGACTACAGCTCCCATCATCCCCAGCTAACACAGTCATTTGATGTCCTGCATGGGGAGAATGGGTGTTAAAAGTCCAACGTACCTGCAGGGTGTTAGGTTGGGGAAGGCTGGTCTTGCCTGATGGCAGCAACATTCACTGGTACTCACGGAGAAATAGTGATTTTGGTCCCCGTATCTTGCTCAATTTTCTTCAAATTTCTTCCTTCTTTGCCAATCAATCTTCCAACCAAGCTGTTGTGTGCTAAGATTTTCAGAGGAATCTCTTCAGCCCTAAGGAGTATGAAGAGCATACCAAAGGTCACAGAAACATACGGAGATGCACTTCCAAAAGAAATTCCAACCAGATTTTTGGGGAAAAAACAGTGCTGGATATTCCATCATCACTATCACCCAATACTATAAAAAGCAAGGAAGGGGAACCTACTGTTAAGACTTCATCACTCTTGGGCATGAAAAATCAGTTTTCTAAAAACTAACCTGTATATTCTGCAATTAGTTAACAGCAGAATAGTATCAATAAGCAATTTTACTACAAGAAGGAAGTCATGTTGTTGGGAAGTAGGAGGTTGTCTGAGGTAGACTTTAAAAATTAATAGAGATGTGTTTTTCTAGGGAGTTATAGATATACTTCTTGGTATTACTCCAACCCATAAAACATTTCCTGATGTGGAACCCTTCTGTTCTAGTAATTTGAGTCAGTGGAACATAGGGTGTATACAGACAGGTTCAATCAATGGTGCAGTTTAAAAATAAGAGTAAGATAATACGGTTTACTATTCAACTTAAGTTAGCATTTCTCTGTACTGAACAAAGTAACAAGCTTGTAGTTGATAAAACAATGTGGACATACATCTTTACTCTTTAGAGCAGCGCTCCACAACTTTTTTACTGACAGCCTGACCTGGCACAGATGTGTGTGCGTGTGAGAATGGCAGGCGCAGGTGTTTGAACACAGGGCCCCCTCCACTCAAAAGTCCTCTGCTTACATAAGTGGAGCTTTGCGCATCAGCGGAAGGGCCCGCTACTCGCGTGAATGGCACTTTGTGTGTCTGCGCTTGCCCACCACTCACATGGCTTGGTTTTGAACAGGCCATGGCTCAGCAGTGGGCCGTGGGCCGAGGGTTGGGGACCCCTACTTTAGAGGCCCCTTTATCACAGTCTTACAGAGAGAGATATTCAAGTTTTACTTCTTATGCCCTACTGGAAAGTCAGAAAGATATAGCTTTTCTGGATAACCTTTTTATATTGATCCCAGAGCCACCAATGTAGGCCTTCTTATCTTTTCTTTTTAGTATAGTTATATGTTACATTTTATATCATCATCATCATCATCATCATCATCATCATCATCATCATCATCACCACCACCATCGTTGTGTTTTATTTACATCTATAGTAAACTTCCTAGAGTTCAGTTGGATTGAGGCAATATATAAATTTCATCAATAAATACACTTCTAGCTGTGTATAAGAACATCAAATCAAACATCTGGCATTAGAAATGCATGAATTATCAAAACTATAATAAAGCCAAAATCAGAAATTGCCAAAACGATCCGGGCAGAGAAAAGAGAGGCAACACATTACAAAGACAGTTTTACTTAATTGCTTTGCAATGATAAACTGGCAGCAATTTCTACCTAACCAAAAGTTCTCTGCTCCAAGAAGATCTTTTCCATTTCATGAACTCTCTGTGTGTATTTATAACAGATACACAAATGAGCCCTTTTGCCTAACCCATGGGTGAAAGCCTCTACTGTTTAACCAATCTGTCTGCATGCATCTGTAAGTGCATTCAAGCACGTGTGTATTCATTACCTCATATAGATGCAATCCTTCCCAAACAGCATTATACTCTGACAGATAGTGACTTTGCAGTATCTTGTCTCCACCTGCCAGTGGTTTCTAGTTTTATGTTATTCGTGCTTTTAAAATAATTTAATTTTAAATGCTGGTGATTTAAACCTCATGCTTTATAGCAGGGGTGTTAAACTGGTGGCCCACGGGGCCGGGTGTGTCACATGCAGGCCACACCCACCCCAGCTCCATGAAGGAGAAGAACATGGCAATACATCACGGGATGGCAACGTGATACAACGAGTTTGACACCTGTGCTTTATAGCAAACAAATTTCCCTGATAGATGATACATCAAGGAATATCAAGCCAGATCATCTTGTCCAAATAGCAAAGAAATATCAATTTATGAACTGTCAAAAATATGCTAACCAAAATCTTTTTGAGTATCCTATACAAAAATTGTATTCGCTTTCTGGTTAATTTTAGGGTGCATTTTTTCTGGTTTTCATCAGAGCTTTTACTTCTCCTGTAACTAAGTAAAATATTTGCAAGGACTATCCAAGTAACACTACAACGCAAGAACGGAAAAGGAAGTCTATATTCCTTAAAGTTTTTTGCATGTAGTTTTAATAACTGGTTTCATATAAATGTTGTTTGTTATTTACAGTTCTAGAGATCACCTTCCTCTTACATATTTTTTTTTAAAAGAAACATTTCTCATTCCCCAACTTTCCTGACAACACAAGAACTACTTACGATTTTGTTTCTTCAGCTTCCTTCTGCATAATATCAAGTATCATGCGACATGCTTCTGAACACCCTTCAGGGGTGGCATGAATGGTTATTGGTTTCTCGGCAGCACCAGCATTTTCTTTCCGATGAATGTCTACCCTGCAGCAACAGAGTACATACAGAGAAATCTGCTAGGGATCAGAGGATGGGTGCCTAACTTGACACCTTGATGAAACAGGCCAAAAAATAGTATTACAAAGATACAGAAAACTATTAATTTGCTTTCAAGCCTAATGCAAGGGATGTTTTAAGACTTTAGAATCAAATGGATTTGGTTCACATGTTATTCCAAAACCATTGCTTTGGTAAGGGTGTGAATTTGGGTGTTCCTTCCTCCACTCTTGATTCTCTGTCTTCCTGATTCATAAGAAATCATACTTTGTTATTATATTTGAATAGCATTTGCTGGTTTGCATCCATTATCCATAAAAGCTTGCTCTTTTCTCAAGTTCAGAAAGTAATTTGTTTAAATGGAGCCTAGCATAAATAAAGGGGAGGTAAAGAATACACAACTACTTGTGTTTGAATGAGACACTCAAATCTAATCATCTCTAAGGGAGCTAAAGTGAGATTTCCCCCTTTCTAGTGACATCATTTATAAAAACTACCTCTTTAATAGAAATCAGGGAAAAGATAGACACCTCCTCTATACTTTAATTCATGACTAGCCAGGCCAATAAACACACTAAGGTCTTTTGTCCTTTGTCAAATGTGTGGGTGGCCTTTTCAGGCATTTACTGACTTTAAGAACACATGCTTTTCTGATATTAACACAATTTATATGTACTGAAAAGCCAAGCATTAATATTAATTTTGGATTGTAACTGACCTTTCAGGGGGAAAAAAGGGGAAGATCTTGTAAGGCTTCTGAGAGAGGCCAATGCATGTAAAAATGTAGAAATTATTATTTCCCATGGCTGATTGTTTATGGCCGATTGTCTATGACCAATAAAACTCATCATGTAATTTAGGCAGTTCTTTGCACTCTATCTGTAGCTCGGGTGTAGGAAGAGGGTGAAGGTTCATTCTCTAAGCTTATTGGTTGGTTTCTGAATGTTTCATTCCCAGGGTAGGTAACATCTTCAGCAGACTTTAGGAGATGGAAACTCCACTGAAGATGTTACCTAGTCTGGTAATGAAATGTTCAGAAACCAACCCACAGGCTCGGAGAATAAACCTTCACCCTCAGTTCCCTGCACTGCCATGCATTTCTGCCAATGAAGACCTTAAGGAAACAGGCCCAACTATTTGACTCTGCATGAGAACAATTTCACACGAAAGAGACTGCCAGACTGAACAATTTAAAATGCCATTCAGTTTTTTCTGAATTGGCCTTCATATAGTACTAGGATCAGAAATTTCATAAAGAAGGGAACGATGTTGATAGAGGAAAAAGAAAAATTGGAGATTACAAAGAGACAGAGAATAAGAAAGACAAAGTGGATGGAGAGAAATCTTCTTTGAATTTGCAACTATCTCCAAAAACACCTAGCCTTCTAAACAGGCCATCTTTGATGGAATATGGCTGACAGAGTAGCTATGTTGAGGCTATGTACAGAAGGAACGGACAGAAACATATCCACCCAGCAAGCATTTATAAGTACAATTACAGTTGTTTATTTATTTATGTATTTATTTATTTATTTGTTTGTTTGTTTGTTTATTAGGTTTGTATACCGCCCCATCTCCGAAGACTCGGGGCGGTTCACAGCAGGGTAAAACAATAAAACATCTTAATCAATTCAATTAAAATGCTAAATAGTTATAGTTACGATAAATAGATAGATGCGACCACTTACAGGAAGCCTAAAGATATATGAATATCTGTAAGTCCAAGCATTCATAGGTATCATCATATAGTTTGGTTCTAAAAACACTAGACCATCATGTAACATTGGCACTAGGTAAACATCGTATCAAAAATGTTATACTTCTTTCGAAAGTGAAATAAATGTCAAAAGGGGAGAATGGGCACAATCCTGCAGTTCAGGCCCAAATTCTTTTTGTGAAATAGTTGAAAACAACAGACAATGAATAAAAAAGTCATATAAACTCTTTAGCTGAAGTATCATTCACAGTATTTTTAGGAAAATAATTACCAAAGATAATGATATAAAATTTCAATTAATAACCTGAACAGTACTATATACATGACTAATGCAGTCTCAGATACCAAGCATTATAGAATACAATGACTGCAATTCCTCCTTGCTCTACTCAATAGGTGAACTTGGGAAGTTTTTTTTAAAGGGTGGCCTATAAATATTAAGTAAATAAATGGCATTCTTATTTCATGCAGGTTGCCATACAATTTGCCTTCAATAGCATACCAAGCATTGTAATGTACGATGTTTCTAGTGGTTATGGAGATAAAATGTAATATTTAAATACAGATAAGAAAGTAACTCCCAAGCTCATGCCTATTTGTACTGCTTCCAAGGCACTGAAGGTATTATTAGACTTAATTAGAGAGCTAACATTGAGATGAAGGATCAAATGGTTAATTCCACAATAATCTATACTATTTATGACAAAATGAGAAACATATTTTTAATATCATCAGTTGGCTGAAAACATTTCTCTTTGAATAATAGAAATCAATTAGAGAAGAGAAAAAATATCTGGAATGGGGAAAACGTACTGGGTTACAGTGGTATCTCAGAACAGATGAGTAGAAGTTCATAATTTTGAAAAACAAGATGAGTGAAGCTGACAGGATAAACATTAACTAGACTACAGTAACTATTAAAACATTCCTAAGAATTTGTACAAAACACACCGATAGTGAATTAAAAGGCTTTTACACAAGGCAACCAGTTTTTGCCATGTAATGCACAGACAAGCTCACAAGCCAGCATTCGGTCCAAAGATCACAAGCCAGGGACAAAGCTACAAACAGAACCCTTATAGAAGGAAATTAAACCATCTGTGATACTTACTTGGACTGGGTTTGCTTAGTAAGGTTCTTTATGGTCAAGCCCTCCTTTCCTATGATCGCACCGACAAATTGCGTGGGGACCAGGATCCGTAGTGGGAAATCAAGCTGTTTGGCCTGCGAGGAGCCCCCAGGGGAGGGGCCCTGCTCCCTAGAAGAGTGGCCCCCACGCCGGGATCGCTGGGGGGGCTGAGGGGAGCTCACCTCGTCATCTGGGATGTAGGAAATCTTGAAGGAATAGTTCTCAAACTGGTGACCACTAAGCTTCTCAATTGCTCTAGAAATATGAAAAAAGGGGTGAGGAAAATAATTACTACAAGAAATGTTTATTTCAACACACCAGCCCCCCTCCCCAACTCAACGCAACATGTGCCATCTGCATATGAAAGTCCATAATCACCATCTACCCATATGCCCCAAATAATTATGGGAATTATAGTTTGGAGAATGTTTTTTTGAAAGAAAATTATGCCAGTAACATTCCTGGTTCTCTAGTTGACATTTGTACTACCACCAATATAACAGATCATTGAGGATATTATAGATTTAATTAGAGAACTAATAGTGAGATGCTTTATTTCAATATACTTACTAAAATAGATGCATATGACATTCCTAATGGTTGATTTCACCTTTTGGAAATCACAAATACCATGATAAAATACAAGAGGAATTTTGAAATATTGAACATTCAAAATCAGAACAAAAGTCCAAATTATCGCAGAATATCTAAATATTATATGTGAGCATATGATTGCAAAAGTAATTATCTATCAGGAGACAATATTTTCTATTTAAATGGAATTTTGATGTTTATAATTGTAATCCTGCCTTAGACATAATTTGGCTGCCATATACTTTGAAAGTACAGAGTTGTCACATATAGAAGAACCCATCACAAGTAGATTGGGCATGCACATTTCTTTGAAGCAAGAATCATGTCAGGGACAACAGGGACTTGAATGAGACTCCATTTCCCCAACCCATTTCTCTCACCTCCCAAATGGAGCACTTACCTTACAGAGGAAGATAAAAAGTGTTGAGATCAAGCAATAATTGCCTTTGCAGGCATTCTAGTTTCTATGACCAAGTAGCATCTATGTTTTGGTCATTCCACATTTTGCTCAAGCAATTCATGCAGAACAAGGTAGGAAGTGCAAACTCCCCACTTCATACTGTATGACCAATAGTAAATGTTTTTTTTTCCCAATTGCAGCATCTGCCCCCTGGAATACCATTCATTCTGGAATTTATCTGGCTCCCATACTGACTGTTTAAAAGAACTTTGGAAGCATGTTTCTTTCCCCAGAACTTGGTTGAAGGATGGTGGAACTTCGGTATTTCTTCTTTCAGTTGTGGTTAGAATGATTTTTGCCCCCCGATATTTGGGATTTCTTATTTGTATCATCTATATTTTATTAGTGTTTTTATTATAGGCTGTCTAGATACAGGGTTGGATTCTAGGGGAAGAACCAAAAACTTCTTGCTTTAAATCCCACCCCAACATCTTTCTATACGCCCAAGCAGGGAGCAGATTTCACTCTTTATTCTGCATGGTTGTCCATGCAGTTGTCCAACCCTGTTTTAACACTGAAAAATCTGGTAATGTTTCAGACTATCTTCAGCCATTTTAGTTCAGAGACTGTTTGGCAAAACAGAGATTCTTCTGACATCTATTTTTAAAGATACATTAATCAAAATTCTTTAATTATGAAATCAAGAGCACAGACTGCAGTTTAGCTCTTTCAAAATGTTACATGCTGAAAAGGCAGTGACACATGTAGGTGAGTGATTTGATGAAGACCTCTATGTAAAGTAAAAAAGGCAGAGATATATATTGCATTTCCAAAACAATATAGAAAATAAAATTATAATAAAAATAGTTGATATTTTAGTACACATTGCTGATACAAGTTATTAATAATTCTAAGAAAACAAATAATACATCTTGATTAGAAGGCAGGGCACGACACAAGATAAGCGATTCTAGACACCTGCTGTCTTCGAATGTGAACCTGTTTGTCAAATTACTGTAGTAATTAGATGTATTAAATTATTCCCCTAAATTGCTCTGAGTGGTTTTCCATAGTTACCTTAAACCTGTTTATGTATTTTTTTAAAGCACAGATTAACCAAATATATTTTATTAATGTCTGAATGGCATTTATAAATGATTCAACTATTGTGTTACAGAGCAGGTACTGTGTGGAATGACTGTTTCTAATTTATGAAATCAAATATTATTCCAATAATTGTTAGGAATCAATCAATACAAATAATTTTTGGCTTACATCCAGCTACATAATAGTCATGATTAAATGTTACTCATTTTTAATTATAAGAGGTAGATTATTTTGGGATGTGTTTTAGGTTAGATGGCAGGGCAATAATATTTTGAAGAAATAGTAAGGGATTTAGACATGATATAAACAAACAATGGCTGAAATGATTGTGGAAATGAATGGCACTGTTTTGTTGGAGTATTTTGGAAGCTGTGAAGAAATGGTGGAAGATTTTTTCTCTAAAGGATTTGCTAATCTGAAAGGTCATCTTGTCTGCTGGTAGTTAAAAAGCTGATTGCCAGCTGAGTCAGCTCTCTGGTGTGGTAGCAAAATGAAATGAAGTCCAGGAACTGATATGTGAGCAATGGCAATGGAGGCTGCAGTGACAGGATGCAATTCAATAGCTGCCATTGCTCCATTTGGCTGGAGCTAAGGTTAAAGTTGGCACCAGAAGGCAGACAGTGTAGCAGCCGAGTAGGGGCTGATCTAATATGAATGTCCAGAATGTGAGGCCTTGATTCACATCTGATTGGGAGCATCCAGTAACATCAGCACCCCCAAAGTTGGTTGTATCAATTGTGAAGACGGAGTTCAAGGAGTGCAAGTTGGACTCTTGTTTAGTTTGGCTTCCTAAAAATCTGAGAGATGCCTAATTTAAGGTAAAAATGTAGGGCGGACATGAAGCCCTTGAGTGCTGGGCCCTGTGAGAAGTTGCTATGGTTTGGCCTTTCCTAATGTTGTGGTTTTTAGGGTACTAGAATGAAAAGAGGACACCTGGAACAATGAGTGAGAAAGTGTCAAACAGATCACTAGATTGTTGGCCACCCCGTTAATTTGTGAGATTGGGAGATGGCTATTTTCCCTTGGAAATGCAGGGAATGGATTTAACACTGAATCTGCCAAGATAATCACAGCTGTAATGAACCTAGGGAGATGAGGCAAGTATGCTATTCCTGGCAAAGAAGAATTGATAATTTGGTGTTGATTTCCATTTCTGGCTTGTTGGTCCTGAACCCAAGACTTACAGTGGGGCAAAAAAGTATTTAGTCAGCCACCAATTGTGCAAGTTCTCCCACTTAAAATGATGAGAGAGGCCTGTAATTGGCATCATAGGTAGACCTCAACTATGAGAGACAAAATGAGAAAAAAAAATCCAGACA
>JAOYMU010000002.1:24776943-24790187 GCA_025802295.1 Psammodynastes pulverulentus
ATGGTGTGGAATGGAATCCAGTCAGAGCTGAAGAAGCTTCTTGGAAGAGAAGTGAAACATCTTCAAGGAAAAAACAGAAAGTTCAGTTGTTCTTGAAAAAGCACCTTTGGGACAACCATGACCTGAATGTCTGTGAATTTCCATAGACATATACCAGTTGGAGTTAAGACTAAAATCTGCCAGGTACTTCTACAGAAGCTGTCTCCAGGGTGGAAAGGCGATCCTTTCCCATTTGTGTTTTACAAACTTCCAGCAACTTCATATAATATTTTTACCTGGTCCATTCTCATTGGCAGGTGAGACTTGCTTGTCCCAGTGACTAAATTCACTGTACGCTCCCGAACCTTTCATTAACTTTACAGCTTATGATGTTAGGTAGCATTGTCCTACTTATACATGTCACAACA
This sequence comes from Psammodynastes pulverulentus, assembly GCA_025802295.1. Lineage (NCBI taxonomy): Eukaryota > Metazoa > Chordata > Lepidosauria > Squamata > Psammodynastidae > Psammodynastes > Psammodynastes pulverulentus. The sequence continues at coordinate 24,777,351 of JAOYMU010000002.1, forward strand.
GATACAGGTATTTGTGCATCTGTATGCTATATAAATTTCCTGCTGAACCATCTTCATTTCCAGAATAAAACTCTAGATAGCTAAATTGAAAAGAATTACTTTGGAAGAAAATGTTTTCAGATTATGAATATTGGGATAGCAATAATGTACTCAAAGGTGATATTTTCTTTGTAAGCAGTATTACTTTAATTTATATTAATATTTTATGACATGAAGTACATTAGAAGGATTTTAATTCTCCTTAATTGTTACCTGTAGCTGAAAGACATCTCTATTTTATAAAGTGATTTCCAAACCAAAGAAAGACATACCTTTAAGATCATAACACTGATTCATATCGCAATATCAAGCTCAAATTCTTACCCTTCAATTTTGCTGGTTTGTGTTGTAACAACTAAGTTAAAAACATTTCTTTAAAAGCTAACAGCGGCAACATTGAAAGTATCAGGAATAACACAACACCCTTCTTCCAACGAATAGAAAAGGAACTGAGTGATCTCGAGAGGTATAAATGCATTTTAGGTCCTTAACAATTATACATTTGTACTTTCTATCTGTTCATTTCCTAATGTTAAAGCTATATCACCAAGAAATGGAGATAGCACTTTCTAAATAAGCATCCCAAAGACTTGAGCTTAAAAAGTCAGTGTACAATAGAGAACAAAATGTAAGTATGGTAATGTCTAATGTAAGTAAGCATTACTTTAAAAAAAAGGAAGTAAGCTCATATTTTAGATTTTATTGCAATCTGATGAAATGCTAACAGAGCCATGCAATTTAAAAGTCTCAATAAATTCCTCTTTGGTTCAAGTGGAGATGAAATGTGTCTTTACCCAATAATGAATACACTTACTCTTTACAAAAACGTGAAGAAGCTTTGCTTTCCATTATTCCACCAACCAGCAAAGGCATGGATTTAGTGATCTACAAAATGCTCCCAGAGAGACCAAAATCAGCTTTTTCGTTATCAGCAGGATTCCAAAGACTTTCCAATAAATTGTATTTTTAGGGGAAAATAAATAAATTAAAAACAGCCACCCCCAAGTCCAGAGCAACTAGAGAAAATCATACCTATAGACTTGTCTTCATGACACAGCGGAGTCTGCTTTTTCTCAATACTGAAATCTGGTAACTTAGTGAGACTGGGAACTGGGCTTGGAGGAAATGTAGATTAGGAACTTGATCTGAATTCCTCTTTCACAACATTCTTAGTTCAAACTATGTACTAGAATAATTATAGAACTATTTAAATAAAGAAGGACTAGTCTCATAATGGAAAAAAAATTATGCAATTCCAGTGAGATTAATGTTGCTCCTCCAGCAAAAGGTTTTCAACTCTATAAACTTAAGAATCTACTTACTTCTTTTTCAAAATGACAGTTCTTCCAAAGCTGCAAATCTTTAAAAAGAACCAGCAGAACTGTGCGTATGCTCATGTGTAAATCAGGCTCACACAATTACATCCATGTTAGCATACAGATAAAACATCAGATAACAAGAATTCCTGAAATGTATTATTATATTGAGCCATACTGGAGTCCATCTGGTTTAGTTTGTCTCTATTGAGGAGATTTCAGACAACAGTATTTCCTGGCTATGATGTGAATTCAACCTGGGACCTTTTGTTCATACAAAACTTAAGATCCAGTTTTATGCAGCAACTAAAGTGCTGGACTAGAAACCAGAACATTATGAGTTCTAGGCATCCATTAGGTATGAAAGCCAGCTGGGCTATTAATTTTCTCTTAGATCAACCCATCTGTGGAGAAAATAGGAGGCACATACATATGTACGTGGCCTTGAGTTATCAAAAAATATAAGTGGAATAAAAATCAATTGTCAAACAAACATTCTACTATAGCTACAATAAATTGCTTGGTCTACCACTCTATATACTATTTCAAGGAGGACTTTCAAACATATTTTAATAGAGTTCTATTCTAGATTCTACTTCACTGGAAGCACACATTCTAAAACCAAGCCAATCCATATGCATTTGATCAGAACTTTCTACAATATACAGTGCCTTTTGTTCTCATTCCATAGTTGGAAAATTTTATTTCTCAGTGCAGCCATTTTATTAATTTAATGAATACATTCCACTGAATTTCAGAAAGACTCATGAATTCCATGGAAACATGCTTAGCAACATGCTTAGCAACATGATAATTATCGTTCATGTTAAATATTTTCAAAGAGATGAACTAATCAGTTTTGTTTGTTTTTTTACTTTTAAAGATTAACTGTGATATGGTTCAAAAAATGTTGGCCACTCTGTTTCACCGAATATATGCTTCACCAGTTTACACTGTTTTCACATTTTCCTGTAGCACAAAGGATATCTTGATTATGTACTATACGATATACTGGTAATTTATCCCTTAGCTGCAACTTCCATCAATATATCACAATCTTTCTTCCTTTTAGGTGACATATTGAAATTTAATTCAGCCCTGTAGGTAAATAAAAATATCCAAGTCCTCAAAATGTTTACAACCTCATTTTCATTTACCTGTTGTGTTACAAAACTACATGGAATCAATTCTGTTGCCATTAGTTCTTCTAGAAAATACTAAGGAAACTGTTCCACTGTTTTTGTCTGCTTTTATATCCCAAGAACAAAAGAATTTTTAAAGGACCACATTCTAGAAAAAATAGAAAACTAAAAATTTCATGTGAAGTATTTCTTCTCACTTTTAGTCATGAGAGATACTCAACTGCTTTCAGTGAACCTTTTGCAAGTAGGATGAAGTTTTTACTCAGCAAATACCCTTCACCTCTAGAAAGGACACTGTGAAGTTAAATATCTATATAGAGACCAGGATACAACAGCTGTGGCATCACCCACACCAAACAGTGACAATGCAATCACAACACATTAACAAACATCAACATAAGAGGGCTGCTTAAAGAAGAAAGTGGTGCTACATAACCCCTGCTTTGAAATAACTTGGAGAATTGTGGCCAAATGCATTCACATTGCATGACACAATTATTATATTCAGAAATGATATGGAATATGAGAACAGGCATAATCTTCAGGGTCCTCCTCCCCTTTATTCATGTCCATTGCAAAAGGCTGCAATTAGGTTTTGTAAGAACTCATTTTACAGAATCATCTGGACCCCATTTATCCAAAATGCAGATTATCTCAAAATTAAGATCACAAAATAGAATTATGGTTTGTGATCCCTGTCTTCAGGAAACAGAACTATAAGCCACAGTTTATCATGTTCAGATGTAAAGGCAAACAATGATTTGAAACAGAAACTTCTAATATGCCTTCCTTCCATGTGAAGCAGAAGGGAAAGAATATTGCTCAGAAGTGAAGAATTTGTGGCCCCCAAAGACTGCTGAATAACAAATCCCAGCTTAGTTCAGTGACATTATATTCCCCAGCCAAAATGCATTATTCCCTTCATCTCACTGTGATGAATACCTGGGGGAAAATATCTTATGCTGGATCAAATTATTTGTCTAGCCCTAATTTTCTACTTGATTGCATCGTCTGAATATTCCCCATCACCTGCTCTGTTTTAACTGAATAGGTCATACACCGAATTGGGATTTGAAATATACAAAGATATATTCTCTGGACCCATTGCTGACATTCAATATTATGAGCCACGGTGACGCAGTGGTTAGAGTGCAGTACTGCAGGCTACTTCTGTTGCCTGCCAGCTGCCTGCAATTTGGCAAGTTCAAATCTCACCAGACTCAAGGTTGACTCAGCCTTCCATCCTTCCAAGGTGGGTAAAATGAGGACCCAGATTGTTGAGGGCAATATGCTGACACTGTAAATCGCATAGAGAGGGCTGTAAAGCACTGTGAAACAGTATAAGTTTAAGTGCTATTGCCATTGTTAATTGGAGAAGCTTTCAATGCAAACTTTAAAGGCGTACAAGGCAGTTTTGGATTTAGAAACAAGAGATTATTGAGGAACATGGCGATATAGCAGTGATTTAAGGACAGCTTCATTAATAGCACTGATGATAAACCTTTATTGGAACCTTTCTATATAACTAAATAGTGAGGAATCTGATAAAATAGCAGAGACTCCATGGATGATGTTCATGTGGTTGGGACTGATTGATTCCCACCTTTAGGAGATGGAGGGACAGAATCAGGTTCTTCCTCCTCCTCCTTTTATCCGAGATATCATGGCTGCATTTTTCCAAGGTAGTGAAAACTGTGCAATGTTTTGCTTGCCTTGCTAGTGTTTTTGGTTTTCTTTTAATTTTAACCCTCCACTTCCTGCACTTAATTGTGTTTAGCATTATATTGCTTTAATGTATGCATTGCTTATGAATGCCATGTTGTTTTAATAGTTTTTCCACTTTCTAGGGTATTAACTGTTCCAAATGTTGGACTGGTACCAGACAAACCAAAGCTCAAGTCCATCCTCAGTCACGGAAGCTCCCTGGGAGACCTCAGTGGTAATCATTTTTTTCCAGTCCAATCTACTTCACAAGATGCTTATGGAGAAAAACTGAAAGCAGAACAACTATGCACATTACATCTGCTCTTGAATGAAAGATGGAAGTATTCTCTCAAACTATCTATCTATATCATTCATAATACTGAACAATGGAATACCCAAGGCTCATCCTTGTAGCAATTCATTTGATAATACTGTCTAATTTGATAAGAATTTATTGATGAGCATTCTTTCAGTATGATTCAGTTATACATTGTCATGTCATCCAACTCATGGATAAATAGCCTGCTTATCAGAACAAGATGGGATACTTGTCGAACACTTTGCTGAACAAGACACATTAGGTTTACAGCATTTGCACCTGATCAAACAAATGAGGTGTGGTTGCTTTGACAAGCTTTATTTTTGACAAATCTGTGCCATCCTCTGATAATTTCATCAGCGGTTTATCACTTTACTATGCATTTTAGATTCTTTTCAGGAATCTATGACTAACTCAATTGTTTGCAATTTGCTGCATCTTCTTCCTCTGCTGCTTTTGAACATGGGGACATACGCTTCTCTCCAGTCAACTGGCACTTCATGGATCTCAAGGGTAATACATAATGGCCAGACCATCATTTAGTATACTAGGAAACAATTAATTTGGTCCTGGAGATATTTGAATAAGAATTACATTTCTGATTACGTTTCTGTCAATCTCAAACTTCAATCATGTTCCCTAACCTGGTTTTTCACAAATGTCTTTCACAAGACCCTTTCTGTTGTAGATGACAGAACCAAAATAGGAACCTAGCAGCTTTTATTTTTGTTATCGTTATCTGTTAATGCAGTTGCTGTGTTCACTGAGCATATGGTTTACTGATTCTTTTCATTTACTTTTATTTTTTAATTTGAACATATCTAGGTAAGTTCTTTTTTATATTATTAGCATCCTTCACTGACTTCAGCTTATTCTGAGTTTCCACATATCAGTTCCATAGTTTTTAGTACTTTTCTGCACTATATTTTGTGACCTGTCCCCATATAAATTTCCTGTATATGCCATTCTTTATTTTCAAAGGGTTATATGTTCTTAGAACACACCAAAAGAATATGAAGTACTCAAAACACTTCAGATATATAATCGCTTCAATAAAAGATTGTTCCAAATTGAATGACAATACAAAGGAATGTAGCATTAACACTTATTAGTGTTCATCAATGTAAGCCACTATCAAAATAAGAAACAGAAAGTAACTGTTATACTTTCATCCAAAAGATATTTTTTCTTCTAGCTCTTTAGGTGGGGGAGGTGCAAGAAATCTGATTGTATTAAGAGAGCTCACATTTAATACACAATAACTGCTGGTATTTTTTTCCCATAAAGGCCTTATATCATTGCTGCAATAAATCTCATCTGAGCCTGTATGCTGGAAAATATATTGCTGTGTTTTGTTTTGCTTTGCTAGCAAAGACATGGGAAAGCAAGTGCACACTGAGTTATAGCCACGATATATATGTGTGAGTATGGATGTGAGTATGCAGAGAGATTGAGAGGAAATGTGTGTGAGAAGCTAAATATGAATTGAAGTTTCTAAAATTAAGATGCACAGAAAATTATCCCATATGATTCAACATGTAAAAGGTCAAGGAAATGATTGGTCCACTAAAAGGAGAAGATGGCAAGGAGGTGATGGGCAGCAGGGAAAAGAACTGCTTAATTCATTGTTTGCTCATTGTCTTTACATAAAACGGAAAAAAACAATCCAACCTATTGAAAGCAGTACCGTAAATGACAGATTAGGAATATAAATTAAAATAGGCAAGAAAATAGTAAGAGAACTCTTATCTACTTTAGACAAATTTAAATCACCTGATGGATTACATCCCAGAATTCTGAAGGAGCTGGCAGATGTGATCTCACAACTAGTAAACCATATATTTCGAAGATCCTGGAGCACCAGGGAACTATCAGATGATTGGAAAAGGGCTGTTGTGGTTCCATCTTAAAAAAAAAAAAAGTGGGGGAAATGGATCCAGGAAATTACCGATCAATCAGCCTGACATCAATACCTGGGAAGATCCTGAAAAAGATAATCAAGCAATGGATCTGCAAACATCCAGAAACAAGCAAAGCAATTATTGGAAGCCAACATGTGTAGTCAAAAACAGATCATGCTAAACAAACCTTACACATTCTTTGACAAAGTGACTGTATTAATGGGCCAGTGAAATGCTGTGGACCTAGTATACTTGGACTTCAGGTACAGCATTTGACAGAGTAGACCACTTCTTGCTAGGAAAAATGTGGGATACGAGAGTAGAAGAATTTGTAACTGGTTGACAACATGTAGTCCTCAATGGATCTTTATCTACAAGGATGGAAGCAGGCAATGGGGTAATTCAAGATTTTGTCTTAGGTCCAGCACACTTCAACATCTTCATAAATGGTTTAGATGAGGGGACAGAAGAGGCATTGCCAAAGCAGTCCTAGACTGCATCAACAGATGCATAGCATCAAGATCAGGGGAAGTATTAGTACCACTTTATACTGCTTAAGTAAAACCACACTTGGAATACTGAATCCAGTTTTGGTTACAATTATACAAAAAAGTGTTGGGATTCTAGAAAGAGTGCAGAGAAGAGTAACAAAGATGGTTAGGAGACTGGAGGCTAAATCATATGAACACTTGCAGGAACTGAGTGTATCTAGTATAAGGAAGAGAAGGACTGGGGATTACATGATAGCAGTCTTCCAATATTTGAGGGACTTTCACAAAGAAGAGGGGGTCAACATATTATCCAAAGCACCTTAGGGCAGGACAAGAAGTAACAGATGGAAACTTATCAAGGAGAGATTCAAACTAGAATTAAGGAGAAATTTCCTGATAGTAAAAGCAATTAATTAGTCAAACAACTTGCCTGCAGAAGTTGTGTATAGTCCATCACTGGAGACATTTAAGAAGACACTGGATAGCCATTTGTTCGGAATGGTATAAGATCTTCTGTTTGAGTAGGGGCCTGGATTAGAAGATCTCCAAGGTCCCTTCCAACTTTTATATTCTATTCTAATGTAAGTTGAAAATTACATAGAACAACTGTGCAGGCCACAAAAGCATATATAGAACGGTGGATTTAATCATTTTCATCATCTTTCAATATTAGTGATTGAATATACAATCCAGTTCACATTTCATAATGTCACCTGTCTTCAGAGAAGCCAAGCTGATTTTCAACCCTAGCCTGCTTTATTTTAAACTAATAAATTTAAAAACCTAAAGTGAACTGCTGCATTTCTTCAAACCTTGTGACCAACTCAAGAGCAGGAACTTCTTTTACTTCCTAATTCAATGTTCAAACCAGCCATGATTCTCTCTCCCCTTTCATCTATTTTCTAGAGCTTAACTCTTTACTCCTCAAAGATATCAAGGCAGTTTAGATATCAAGACACAAGCATTTAACCTTCACATTTCAGAAGGGCTTTTAAATGCAACAGAAAAATACTGCAAAATGGCTGGAACAGACTTTTTTAAAGAAATCCTCAAAGGCATAAAAATACTGACATATATGGATGCAAGAAATTTTACAGCACAAACATTTCCTTTTTATTTATTTATTTTATTTATTTATTTTAGATTTATAGCCCGCCCCATCTCCACTTTTTGTGTGGAGAAGGGTTTAAGAGATTTTTTATTGCACCAGGAGTTATCGAAGGTCAAAATGTGGCACCGGTTGAACTATACTCTTTGTATTCTTTGTATTCTGAGCCTCAGTGGCGCAGAGGTTAGAGTGCAATAATTGCAGGCTACTTCTGCTTACAGCCAGCTGCCTGCAATTTGGCAGATTGAATCTCATCAGGCTCAAGGTTGACTCAGCCTTACATCCTTCCGAGGTGGGTAAATTGAGGACCCAAATTGTGGGGGCAATATGCTGACTCTGTAAACTGCTTAGAGGGGGTTAAAAGCACTATAAAACGGTATACAAATCTAAGTGCTATTGCTATTGTGATCCAAAGAGGTTGACCATTGGAAGTTCCTGTGCTCTACAGTGTATATATACTGTAGGTATTAAATAGGGAGGGCTTTTTTTTTAAAGTATATGGTTTTTTTGCCTGAGGGCTTGTAGACATATGTATTTGTTATTTCTGCAAGTACATTCTCTCCAAACCTCAGTGAGGATGTTTTGTTTTCTGTACAGTATTTTGTTGGCAAATACATGATTTGGCTTGAGGCTCGGATCCCAATACATTCTCTATGTACATTTAACATTATAGTAACACTTTTTTTTTGGCTTTTATTAGATCAGACTATTTGTCTATCTAGCCTAATATTGTCTCATCTAGCCACAGGCAGACAATTTCATGCTGAATAGACAAATAGCCTGATCTAATAGAACCTGAACTTGCCATTCCTGAATCTGGAAATATATAACCTTTAGATGTCCAATGTACCTTTTTCCTAAGAGCAACAGTTAGATTTCCTGGACTTTAGAATCTGAAATCTGAGAAGACAGATTATACTCTCAAGATTGTTGGAGTTTTCCATTAACTTGGCCATGTCTCATATGAACCATGTGAACAGAAATGCCCATTGTTGTCATGGTACCATCTGTCCCCCTAATTACATAGCCCCCTTCTTAATGGATTAGGTGTCTGCGGAGAAGGAGTGGGATCTTGCCCTCCCAACATGTCTGAATGACAGTTCTCAACATTCCTCATCAGTGACTATACTGGCTGCGGTTGCTGTAAAGTGTAGAACAGCAACATTTAGAGGGCCTCATATTCCATATCCAAATCCTACAGTTTTGTGAATGTCTGCCACCAGGTCTCAAAAATTAACCTTAAATTCCTCTTATCCATTTCTGCATAAAGAACTCCACGTGTGCGAACAGAAGCTGGTTTAATAGGTAGTATAACGTGCTTAGTTTCTCTAGATTAAATACTTAAACATCATTTTAATCAGCCTCCCAGAGCTGCCTGCATATTATCTCTAACTCACTCACATATCAAATGCAGTTAATTGAAATGCCCCCCACCCTGGGGGGAAAGCCTCTTTTTACGTGCTGTCAGAAGATTCGGGGGGGGGGGGGCACGCCTCGAAGTTCAGTTTCTAGATGGCTGCCAATAGGAAAGAAATAAACCATTTGATTCACAGACTCACATTATCTCAGTGTCCTGAACACCAATGGATGCACTGCTTCAGGAGCAAGGATTTCCCTGGAAAAGTTCCAAAATACACTGCAAGCAACCATACTGAGAATCCCCGACCTTGGAGATCTTATATATTTGAAAATAAGTTCAAATATTGGAAAAATGCTCCTTGCATTATCAGCAGCCCTTCAAGCCATTTCCATAACTATACATTTTTAGGGGAAAGCTGAAAGAAGAGGGGAATTCTCATAAATATGCTGCAACTATAGTGTGATTTAATTTACTCACACTATATACAGAGACTTCCCTTTTAAAGTAATGCAGTAATGAAGTAATGTGGAACAAATGCTAAATACTTCAATGTTAACTAGTACATCATCTCACTATGATGAGCTGGACAATTTTTCCTGGTTCTACCATGCGTTACTGGGCTCCACGTTCTCTTCTTCTGTTGTTCTCTGCCATTAAGCTTATATTGATAATACCAATGTGGATGGTGGGAAGGTTTGATATGAGGACACACATATATTTATCAGAGTGATGAAAAACGACCGAAACTCAGATATTTATAGACAAAATTCATGGAAGAAATGAGCATTGTGCATATTATTTAGAAGTCTTTGTTCTGAAGTGTAAATATGGTTGCTATTTATTAACCTTTACCTAATTATGTATAGTGCTTTCAGAAAATATTCAGAACCCCTTCACTTTTGTCAATTTTGTTATGCGGCAGCCTGATTCTACAGTTGTTGAAATTCATTTTTTTTCTCATTAATCTACACTCAGTACCGCAAAACAAAAGTGAAAACAGAATTTTAGCAATGTCTGTATATTTATTAAAAAAAAACAAAACCCTGAAATATCACATTCAGACTCTTCACTCAGTACTTTGTTGTAGCACCTCTAGCAGCAATTAAAACCTTGAGTTTTTTTGGGTATGACACGACAAGTTTTGCACACCTGGTTTGGGGGATTTTCTGCCATTCTTTCTTGCAAATCCTCTTAAGTTCAGTCAGGTTGGATGGTGACCATCGGTGGACAGACATTTTCAGGTCCCCCCAGAAATGTTCAATACGATTCAAGTCAGGGATCTGTCTGGGCCACTCTAGGACATTCACAGAGATGTCCCTAAACCACTCCTGTGTTGTCTTGGCTGTGTGCTTAGGATTGTTGTCATATTGGAAAGTGAACCTTCGGCCCAGTCTGAGCACTGTGGAACAGGTTTTCATTGAGGATATCCCTGTATTTTGCTCCATTCAGCTTTTCCTCAATCCTGACCAGTCTCCCAGTCCCTGCTGCTGGAAAACAATACACATCATGATGCTGACACCATCATGCTTCACTGTTGGGATGGTACTCGGCAGATGATAAGCAGTATCTGGTTTCCTCCAGACATAACGTTTAGAATTGAGGTCGAACAGTTCAATCTTGGTTCCATCAGACCAGAGAATCTTGTTCCTCATAGTCTGAGAGTCCTTCAGGTGCTGTTTTGCAAACTCCCAAGTGGGCTTTCATGTGTTTTGCTCTGAGGAGAGGCTTCCATCTAGCCACTCTGCCATGAAGTCCAGATCAATGGAGGGCTGCAATGATGGTTGTCCTTCTGGAACTCTATCCCATCTCCACACGGGACTTCTGGAGCTCAGTCAGAGTGACCATCAGGTTCTTGGTCAACCCTCTGACTAAGGCCCTTCTCCCCCAATTGCTCAGTTTGACCGGGTGACTGGTCAAGGGTCCTGGTTGTGCCAAACTTCTTCCTTTTGAGAATTATAGAGGCCACTGTGCTCTTAGGAACCTTCAGTGCAACAGAAATTTTATTGTAAACTTCCACAGATCTGTATCATGCAATAATCCTGGCTCTGAGCTCTGCAGGCAGTTCCTTTGACCTAAATATGCATTGTCAGCTTTGTCAGTTGTTTTCTGCTTATTTCCTTTTGTGACAGTCTAAGTCTTTTTCCTGTTTCCAGCTGAACATCCTTACTTCCCCTCATGGGGTCTATTGCACATATATCCAACCTTGTCAACTTTAAGATCTGTGGACTTCAACTCCGAATTCCACAGTTAGCCATGGTTGGACACCCCTTTGTAGGGTCTTTGGCATGCCACCACTTCACAAACATAATAAAAGTTGCTTAGTAATCCCTACAAATATTTTTTTCAGGTAAGCATAGCTGCAGCCTGCTCCAAAACTTTTGCTGGCATTCAGAATTCCACAATCCTCAACTTGAATTGTAAAATGGATTCAGCAAGTCAGGCTTCAAAAATGCATTTTGTACTAGTGAAAGAAACCATTCCATTCAATGGGAGCAATAATATTAATTCATTAACATGCAGGAATGTTCTTAAGATCTGCAAGCTCATGACTTCCCTAATCTGCTATTCTGCATAAGTACAGAGAAGGCAACTGTCTAAATTTTCCATCAACATGGTATATACTGGAGAGATTCAGGCAGCAACAGCCTTGAATATCATTTGGGGGTGCTGTCACCAACCGTGTACTGTGCTGGGGGCTCCAGGGAAACCTTCAAATAGCTCAAAATAAGCATTATTTGGAAAGTACCATTAAGGAAATTCAGTACTGCACATCTACATTACTTCCCGGATTCTGGATGCACAGACTGTAGTCAGTCATAGTTTAGCCACAGTTTATTAAAGAAATTACAAATGACTATGAGGAAGACCAAATCCAGAAATCATGAGTTAAAAACAATAGTTCATCAAAAAGTTAGTAAAGTTAATAAAAATTATCAGGTCAGATAAGGTAGACATGCTCCTCGTGAATGGACCTAGTCCATTCCCCTAAATATTGCCATCTAACAGGAGCTAGAAGTGTGCCTTTTCTATGGCAGCTCCTGTCCTCTAGAACCAGAGTCTCCACCTTTCAGACCGCAGGGACCACCAAATTCATAATTTTAAATCCTGTGGACCACTAATAGGAATCCAGTGTGCCACTCGCTGAAGCACCTGGACTCCAAGTGACAGGATGAGGTCCTTCAGACACTTAGCTTGGCCACCTGTTTCTACAACCTTAAACACTCAAAGAGCCATTTGGACACATTTCCCTCAGAAAACAAACAAAACAGAGATCTGTCATCTCTCTCTCTCTCTTTCTCTCTCTCTCTCTGTGTATCTTTCTTTTTCTCTCATCTCTGCATCTGTCTCTCTGTCTCTCTCATCTCTCTCTCTCTCTCTCATCTCTCTCTGTATCTCTGTATCTCTGCATCTCTATCTCTGTATCTCTGTATCTCTGTATCTCTGTATCTCTGTGTCT
>JAOYMU010000002.1:24790197-24802782 GCA_025802295.1 Psammodynastes pulverulentus
GCTCTCTGGATCTCGTGGATGCCTCTTAGGTCTCCTGCATTATGAAGGGCACTAAATTTAACTGTGCTGCAAGAGCAGTGGGCAGGCCATGGAGGTGCCAATAATAGCGGTGGAAACAGCCGAGCCGGGCCAGCGTCTCAGGGCAGAGGGAAAGTCGCACATCTCCCCATGCGACTGAGGTCCACAGAGCACCAACAGGGGCCAGAAGAAATGCCCGCAAGACCCAGCAAGAGACGAAGCTTTGCTCCCGCTCTGGAATACGGAACGAGTCTCCATCCCCTGCCCTTCCCTTCTCAGGCCAGGCGAGGAGTGACTGGGAGGGGAGGGTGAGGGGCAGGACCAGCCACTGGTGGCTTCAGCCAACAGGAAGCCACAGCAGGGGGACAAAAGAGCCGCAGGTAGCCAAAACCCATTGATTTGGCCCACCTGCACCGCCCCCCCTTGCTGCAACGGCACCATTACCTCATTTTGGCCGATGAGGGCTGCACTACTCCTTGCACATTGCAAAGTTGCAAGTTGAACATGCCTCCCTCTATGGCGGAGATTTCCAGTCCCACCATGAGCTGCCTGGCTGGCCCATATTCCAGAGCTCATCACAGGACTGGCCCATTGGTCATCCTGGAGAAGCTTCCCCACCTGGGTGCACTGAAGACCAAAACTTTCTCACGGACCACCAGTGGTCCCTGGACCACTGGTTGGAAACCTCTGCTCTAGAACATTCTGCCCCCTTCCCCCAAAAAGTTGGGCAGGGCTCCACTCTCTTATAACTTTTGATTAGGAGCCGCCCAGAGCTGGTTAGAAGATAGATGGCTATATAAATGTTTTAAATAAATAAAATATAGACTTGTCTCAGCTATTTCTACAGGATAAAATGGCTCTTCATGGTACTAACTAGCTAAAAGTCATTTCTTTCACTGAACAAAATCATCAAAAAGCTGAACTGTAATGCCTTTTTTGTAAAGGTACGTACTTGATATGGCAAAAGTGCTCTCTCTATTCTTCATCTTAAAATATGAAGCTGGGATAGATTTTCGAATATGAAAGGTGGCAAAATTATCTACTTATGAAACTACCAGTCCTAGGAATTGTTCCAAGAAAATATCTAATTCAGGGTACTGGAACAGAATGCTAAAATTTTAACTTAGATCATTTCAATTCAGGATACATATTAATTACCATATTTATTAGGTATTAAGTAAGGAATAACATTTTTATCAACAGGAGTGAAATTGAAAGGGATTGAAAGGTGCCAAAAGGCTGCCTGAGAGAAATAGCTTGAATGGATATTGCATTGTGATTTATGGCCACCTCTGGAGTTAACCAGGAAATAGTTAACTCCAGTTTTTACAGGCCAGTTTTTCCATGGTTGGAGCTAAAGGATTTAGTGTTATTTGGGTGGCAGAATTAGAGATTGTTAGTATCTCTGGTGATTCTTTTGCAGAATAATCCAGACTAGCAGGGAAGAATGCTAAAGCAATTTCTGCATATAATCTGACTGACTCCTAATGTTATTTTTAAAAAAACAACTACGAAGAGTGTAGTTAATGATCTGACTGAACTTCCTTACAGATGTCAGCAATTACAGGAAGCCATCTTCTACTATTTCTGTCTCATAGGATCAACAACTATCTGGGTAGATGATGGCAATCCAGATCCTGAAGTTACAGATAGATTTCATTTAGTAACTGTCTCATTCAGCAACCATTCACAGTTGTGACAATAATATAACTTTATGACCAATCCTCACATTTATGACCTTTGTAGGTCAGTAAAGCAAAGGAAAGCTGAAGCAAGATCAAAAGCACAGTCCTGGTTTCACTTAGTAAACACTTTTCTTAATGACTAAGTTGCGAATCCCAATTTGGTCACTAGATGAGATCTACCTATACTTAATTGAAAACCTCTCAGTGTGAGTTTCAATGCTGAAACATTCCCCAGTGATTTAAGCATCTTTTAATATTGTATGATGAGATTAAGTTTTAGGGGCTGACCAGAGGAAAAGGACTTCTGATTAAATTATGAACTGTGTTAGTGAACTGTGTCATCCAATGAAACCGAATCCTGGAAGAATAAGGACAGTCAAAAGGATTTTTTTAAAAACACAATGCAGTCAAGCTTTAGAATTTGCTACAGACATGGTGCTACCTATCAGGTTGGCTGGCTTGGAGCAATTAACTGAAATTGTGTGGATCAGTGATTATTAGCCTTTATGGCAGTGTGACTTCAATGAAAGTCATTGTTGAGAGATTAAATTCTTTTTGTGTTGGTTTATTTCCTGCTGTACTAGATTATCCAACAGGACACCACTTATATTCTTAAGCAGCAGTGTCTACATTTATCTTAACTTTATCTTATGTGTGAGGGAGATAATATCCTGGGGCATGTGAATGAACTTAAATAGGCAAATATTTTGTATCCTTTTTGATTCATTACCAGAGGAACCTTGGAAGAGTAAGTGTGAGACTTTTCAAGGTGACCCTTTTTTGATGAAGTATTCCATTTTAACTCATCCCTAGGTATGGTTTTCTGGGGACTGGACTTGGATTGTCCAAGATTAGAAATATGGCTGAATGAATAATTCACACTTGAATAACAAACAAATTTATCAGCACTCAGAGTCAGCTTTAGCATTTGAAAAATGATATGGCATTTGATTTACATTCAAAAGAATAGCCTTTTGTGGATAGTCCGCATACTTTCAAAGAAAAGGCTAGCATGATTTCTCACAGATTAATGAACAATAAGTATCCCAAGTAGATTACAGTAAAATGTAATGAGCAAAGCAGTCTCATGATTCTTGACAAACCTGAGTCATGCCATTTAAATCCTCAAAGAGAGCACTATTACAAGGGTGACTGCCATTGAAAAAGATATGATGTCAAAGAGAAACACAAGAGACGGTATTTCAGATAAAAGATAGGGTCACTTTCATGAGCTCAGACAAAGGGCAGCCTAAATCTTGACTGGATGGCATGAGTTCAGTCTGAGTCACAGAGATCAGTGAAAGACCTTGATCTTTTTCAGGGTGAGCCATATTATATAAATATAATATAGGAAAGATGACGTAAGTTCATATTAAGATAGTATGAACAACAAATCACTTCAGTAACAATCACAAGATGAAAAAAGGGAGAGGGAGGGAGGGAGGGAGGGAGGGAGAGAATTCCAATGTATTTCTGATAACAAACCTGCGGAGAAGATATTCTAAAACCTAGCTTAATATTAGACTTCAGATAGCATCTTTTTTCTTTTCAAAAAATTCAGTTTTGAATTGGTCAAAAGCAAAACAAAACCCTACAGTTGCCGTCTTTGATGTAGATGCTTATATAGGAGTAATTAGCATATAGAAATTTTATGTCATCAGTTACCTATAACGGTACAATCGTTCTTTTATAAAGCAAGAAACTCCATCAGCAGTACATTATAGGTAAATACAAAAATGAAACACAGGACATTGAAAAGCACGACTGCATTTCACAACCACCACCCCCACCAGATAATAGATGTTTATAAAACAAAAATGGCTGCCTATAATAAGGACTAAAATATCTCCCTCTCTATACCTACTGGATTCTGTCAGTTTACCTTAGAAAAATCTAAACAGTTTGTATCCATTCAGAAGCAGAAATTTCTTCCTTCAAATGTTTCCTTTTGACTGGAAGAAACACATTTCACCTGTTACTTAATTTCAGGAACAGCATATGTTACAATTGTATCTAAGATGTTAGACTAAAAATGTTTAATCATGCTGAAACGGAAGAAGTGGTCCCTTTCTCTCACCTCAACTGTGGGCAAATGTCATTCTGCATTTTTTTCTAGTTCTAGTTTTCCTTTTTCTTGTTCACTTGTTCAGCCCTGTAACCAATTGACTGACTTTTCATTTGGGTTAAAGGAAACCATTCCTGGCAGTTTCTTTTTCTTCCCACTAGATGTTCCCATATCTTCTGTTCCATCTTCTATCACTTGGTTGAAGCTCCATCCAGACACACAAAAATTCTTCCCATCTTTACTGAGAGAATTAATTATCAGGAGACTAATGACTTTAAGGTTGTTATGAATATTTGTATACAGCAAATCTAATATTTCTGAAAAATATCCCTTGGGTCTACATAGTGATTTATAACTTAGAAGGCATATCAACAGTATCTTTAGGAAATGGAAGAATTTATATACACAACAGGCATTTCAAAATTGATAACCATTATTTACATCAAATCATTTAAAACAGTATATAAATAATATGGTCATTCTCAGTGCATTCAGCAAGTCTTTATTAGAAATAAGGATGAAAACAACTCATTTCATTCCACACATTTTTCAATTAAGGTGTTAACACAACAATCTTTTCCACAATTCCCACAGAATTTGAAGACCACTAACATGTTCTTTCTAATTCTTTGCCCAGTATGTATTATTGCTTCTTTGTTTACCTTGCATTTAAAAAACCCAAGAACAGGGACATCATGGTTTACAATCCTGAAAATTACCATGCAAACTAAGTATGTTGTGACCGTTTGTATCACAGAATAAATTGAAACTATGACTTTTCTTTATGTATCTCCTTTAGTAATTCTTTATGTCTCTTTACCCTTTGACCCAATATTCAGCAACTATTTCTATCACAACTTTCTTAATCTCTCTAGATCTCTCAGGTTCTTTTAAGATGCTGGTTATTTTTCATTCAGAAACTACTATAAAAGTGACTCACAGAAGCAACAAAATCCAGATGAATCACTAAAATGATTACTGAGGAACCAATTTAATAATTGTTTATCGTATGTCAGATAGAAATGATAGTTAATTCAGTAATTATTAAATAAGTTGTTCTAATACATGTATTATTTCCCTCTTAAAGGATAACTTTAGTTTTGTGCAATACAGCATAACTACCATGTTGTAATTCTTTGAAAGTACTAAAAACAGTTTTGGCAATTTATTCTAAACAGAAAATAAATTAAATGGGAAGTACCTAATTAAAAAAAAACATTACAAATCTGACAAGATGAAGAGGTGAGTAATGACAATAGTTTATATTAGCAAAATAAAGTCTAGCATCTTCAATGTTTTAAGAATACAAAACCATTCATAATGTAAAGATCAGTTAATGGTACCCAACTTCTGCCCTCATCAGTTGAAAAACTGTTTCCCACTCACAGCACACATAAGCACAAATTATTTTAGTAATTCATGTATTTTGCTTTACATAGACATTACTTTGCTTTTCTCTTTGTGTAAAATTAGAAGATTTGGGGGAATCTTTTTAAGAGATAAAAATATTATTATTTTCTTTTGTAATTGATTAAAAGTATTTTCCTGTTCCTATAAATTATTTAGAAACCAAATATAACTAAAGTCTCTTTCAAATATTTCAATAAATTACACCTGGTGGCTTTTTAAGATAGAGACTATGAAGCTATTTTATTATTTTTAATATTATTTTTAAAGTAAATAATTCATTAAGTTTTTACATGTTCAATAAGCTGTTTTAATATTTTGTGATATTTTTCAATTTAGAAAGTATTTTAAAAATACATACATTTTAGTTTCTAAAAAAGCTCCCTATAACTGCACCTCTTAGGAATTCAGAATATATCACTGAAATTTCCATAAAAAATGTGAAATCAAAATTAGAAACACAATAGTTATATAGATTGTCCCATTCCAATAATTATTCTATATATACAGATTTTAATTCATAGTTACTGAACAAATTATTTCTTCACCTAATTAAATGTTTTGCTTCATTTTATTTTACAACAGTTATTGAGAATTGATATACTTGTATACTACTTGTCTTCTCCATAAACGTAATATGTAGTGAAGGCAAAAACATGAATATATATTCTCTAAATAACTGTTTAAACTACAAGATAGAAAATTTGTCGTTTTTTAAAATTTGTGAGTAATATGGTTTTTGGTCTCTATCTGTTTGACCCTATCTTCAGTATTGTCATGTTGCTGCCACTATTTTCAAAGCTTAGGTGATTCTTATAAAAAAAGCAGTACCCGAAGTTAATAAAAAAATGCAAAGTGAACATTCAAACTTAATTCATACCTGCAGCACCAAGCAAAACAATACTTTACAAGACTGCTTTACAATTCATTTAGTGCAATAAATATATTTATATTTGCTGACTTACAGATCCCATCTAAGTGTTGAATGGGAAATATGCAACTGCAGTGAGCAGCTTTGAAATTAGGATCCAGCAGCATCTAAAAGACTAGCTATGGTACTATATTGTGAAATAAGCTATACTGATCAAAACCCATAATTCTGATTATGGCAACATTTTGACAGATAATCTGCCTGAATGTCCTCAAGCTCAAAACTGTCTTGTGTCCAATACATCTGTTTGCCTATAAGGTACTTGATTATTTCTATTTTAAGGGAATATGTATTGAAACAGAAATGTTGAGTATTTTAGACTCATTAAAAATTAAGTAGAATTCTGGTTTTCAGCGGGTGCTTTGTGTAGGCATTTTAATTACAGAATATGGTATTTCAAGTTATTTTCAGACAACACAATACACATCACTTTTATTTCTCTAGTCAGATTTAAATAATCAAGTTCAATACACAAAATTGTAAATTTTACTCTCATGCCACACTCTGAGCCAAATATCAACAGTGTTAAAAAACAACCTAAATACAAAATTTATCTTTGTTTAAAACGATTAATTTATATTAACTTTCACAGCATGACAGTAATCTATTGAAGAATAAAATATTTCTAACCTAGTTAAATTTGGCAATATTTGCATCTGATCAAAATAGTTGCCTTGCAATCAACTCTTTTTTAAAAAAAAAATCATCCAAAAATAGCTTAAGCAAAGGATAGTGGTTTAGTTTTTGCGCATCTCAAAAAAGTTAATTCAAACTTCAAGGACTTCTGAACTTCTAACTAAATTCAAAAGTATGATAATATTCCCATTGAATATTATCAAAGATTCTATTCTTCAATTATGAAGCATGGAAGAAGTTTAGACAAAGATACACCATGTAACTACATGGTTAGATGGAAAACAATAATTGTGACAGGAATAATAAAAAATATATATAATTGAAAATTATTACAATTTTGGGGCAACTGATAAAAGTGAATTTGAGCATTTTAAGTACCACACAAGGGACATAAAACAAGACAAACCTATATAACTATCAACAATTTTTCCCATAAATTCAGCATTAAACAGTTGTCACTACAATTAATGTAGCAATAACTATGATTCTTCAATTCCCATATTTTTGTACTCTACCATGTTAAATCACATAGTAGCACAAAAATGTTTGTATAATTGGATGCAATATTTTTATCATATAATTCAAAATATTTCCAGTATATGCAATTATATTTTATTGCATTGTACACAAATCATGCTAGAATCTGACTATATAGCACCAAGCATGTTACTTCTGCCTTAAAAAATGATTATAAATGTTTCAACTAAATTAAAACCCAGTTCATGCCTGTCTAAGTTCTAGTAAGTACAGTGAATCTTACTTTTATGAGTGTGCATAAAACTACAATAACTTCTTGAACTTCCTTTAGAAAAGTAATTACAAAGGCCAGGATCATATCATGGGACACAGGAGCAAGGGTTTTCAAACAAAAGTTCTAATAGACTGAAGGTATTTTGGAAATGCCACACTGATGAACAGATAAGTTTTGAATCACATTACACATTTTATGCTTGTGACTTGGTAACATTTTGAAACAAAGAAAAACTCCCTCACCTTTACACAAGTAATTGAGAAATCACTTTTTTATACTATATTTAGATTTAAGACAATTTTATTTAAGAACCATATTCATGTACCACATATTTTTGGAATTTAAACACTAAAACTTTTTCTTAAACAGAAGCTCAAACATACTGTTGAAATGTATGGTGTTCTCTAACTGAATGAAGAATCCTCTTAAGATCTTGAAATCAGATCAAATCAAATTTTTATTCAGTTATAGACCAACAAATTAAGATCTTCAGAAAATTGGAAATCATTTGACACTCCCAGGTGCAAAAAATTGATTTCATTTACAAAGCAATAAAAGGCAGAGCTTTCCAGAGCAACAGAGTTATAGTCACTTTTCCAATTTGCTATAGAAGGACTAGTACAAAACTTACAATTTTAAATAATTTATATATATATATATACAATTAAAAGTAGTAAAAAAACCCAATAACACTATTCACCCATTCCACTGTTTTAGTAATTTGGAAATAAACTGGAACAGAACTTTGAATGTGAAAGCATTTCAAAATTGTGTAGAAAGCTATAATGATGAAACAATTATCTAACAATATCAATAAAATACATTAAAATGATGGTTTAAAAACATTACAATTTCACTACGCTCTCATCAAAAATACTACAACTTTTTAGAATATGCGTCACTTAGAACAGTGGAAAATATCATGCCAACATAGAATATAGGACAACCAGAATAGCAAATTAGAAAACACTAGTATCATCCCATGTAACTCACATTTCTGCCACTGATTACTAGTTTTTGAAAAAAGTAGCACAAATAAGACATGGTTTATACAAGTCACATAAAAGAAGCTTTTAGAAATAAAGCTTCCCCACATAGTTGAGGCTTGGAAGCAGTGAAGTAGCTTTGAGTATAACCTCTCGTAGATATGCTGAATTACAGTTCCCATCATCTTCAGCCAAAGTTGTTTTTATATTTATTTTATAGAGCTAAGAGCTAATATATATGTCCCTGACCATATCTTTACTTCTGGCTGAGTGGGTACTAAAAAACTTACAGGACTTAATCCTTGTGAAAATCAGGCTCTCAGTTGAGAATCCTGAAAAAGTTTTTTTTTTAAACATAAGAGGAAATTTTGTTTTACAGCATTAAGACTTTTAAAAAGAATAATCAGGTTTATAAAAAAAACTGTATGTCACAACAACCACATGATACAGGAGGAGAAACTCTGGTGATTTCCAAGAAACAAAAACAACTCTCAGATAACAAAAGCAAAAATGTAACTATTAAAAGTATTTTCAGCACTGCAGTTTAAACTTCAAGATGCAACTTTCTGCTACTTATTTTTCTCCAACTTACTAATAATTTGTAATAACAAGAAGAACAAAGCTTACCTTAGTTTTTTGGGGACTGAATAATCCACTTCCATGACTTTGCCATGCAACTCTGCTTTACCTTAAAAGTAAAAATAAAAGAATCCATTTCCAAGTGTGAAAGTTCTGATTGCTAAGCATCCAAACTCTGTTGCAACTGACTGTGGGCATCTCATTTTTTGATTACCCAGAGATGATGTTAGAGAATGGAAAATGAGAGAAATTTGATGGGGAAAATAGCAAATAGTCATCCTTTGGGAGTAAAAACTCCCTTAAGCAGAAATGGGCTTTCAAAGCATTTCAGGCATGCTGTGGGGGGGAGCCGTCTTTGTTTCCTCAAGTGAACTATTTGGCCAAAGAAACTACTTCATCCCATGCCCGTGGAAACATTTGACGGGGAAGGGGGGTGCCCTTCTGCCCGTCAGGATCTACAACTGGGACCGTTCACACGAATTCTTGCGCCAGCACCGCGGTTCAGTCCAAAAGACTCGGAGCCTGCTCCGCTGGTGCGTGAGCGGCCCCCTCCCCCGCGGCCCATTCAGGTAGATTTCTTCTGGCCAAACTATTTCCAGGACCGCGAACAAACGACCGAGGAGTCAGCAGATAAATGGCCATATTAAAGGGCTGGTGCTTAAACAAACTGGGCTCCGGCTAACATTCAGCCTCCGGAACGAAGCGGCGAGGCGCGTGTGTGTGAGCGAAGGGCCAACTACTCCAACTGGTTCTTTGCAGCGGCACCAGGCCGGCCCGCTCAAACCCGGTGGACGGTCTGCCTCCTGGGGCTGGCCCAAACGTCCCTTTTCGTCAATTCAAGCCGCGCTCTGCTCGTCCCCGGTGTGACTAGCCGGCCTCAGGGCTGCGCGTCACTCCGGGGCCCCGGGCAGATTTGGGGCTCTTTGCTCCGGGTTCCCGCCGAGTTGGGACAGGGCACCTCGTAGAAAGGTGCCCCAGATCTAGCGGATGCCGGGAAAACTAAATGGAGCGGTACCCCTCACTCGGGAGCCGCTCAATAAAATCGGAGAAAAAAATCAGCGAAAAATCCCTCCCTCGCCCGCCGGGCCGCCTGCTGAAGCGCAGCGCGCTCAGGGCGAACGGGAAAGAGCGCCCAGGCGCGGGCACCGGCTCAGAGGCTCTGGCGGCAGCACCGCCCTCTGAGAAGCATCAAGGATCGCTTCGGTTCGGTCAGGAGGGGGGCACCGGGTCCCCTTTCTCCGTCTTTTGCCGGGGAGCTGAGTAAATAAGGGAAAGTCCCCCACCCCCTGCGTCAGCATCTCGCCCAAGCAGGGATTCTTCCCGAGACACACTCGCTGCCCTGCCGGTTCCAAGGGGCCTGGTCCATCCAGCCAGAAGGCGGAATAGTGGCCAGGAGCCAGCCGGGGGAGAGCGGGGGGAGGTCAAGGCAAAGAGGTATCTCCGCACGCCCTCTCCTTAGTCTTGAGCGCGGCGCTTCCTGGCTTACCGGAGAGAGTTTCGATGGCGCGGATGGCCCAGTTCTGGTCCGGGTAGTCCACGAAAGCATAGCCAGACTTGAGCAGGACCTGCCCGGTGAGAGGCAACTTCCTGTCCCCGAAGAGCTGCCGGAGCTCCTCGGCAGTCACGGCCGGGCTCAGGTTGCCGATGTATAGCTTCTTCATCGTCCGCCTATCAGGAGGGGGAAGAGTCGGAGGGAAGCCAAGGCCGCCACGGCCACCCCCTCCTGCTTTCCTACCACCCACCCACCTAGTGAAGCTCGAGACCCAGCACCTCCCCGCCGTCGGCCGGCCCAACCCAGCTTAGCCGCTCCTCCTAGCTGCTTACAACAGCGCCCCGCAGCCGGGCGGGCAGAGTGTAAACGAACGGGCGGAGCCGAGCCCAGCCCCGCACAAGCCCTCCCTCCAGCTCTCCGGGTCCTCAGTCCTGCCTGTCTCGCCCGGGACAGACAGGGGGCGGCGGTTGGGGCAGCAGTTATCCTGCAAAGACTCGGCCGGGACACGGACTGGTGGGGGGGAGGAGGGAGAGAGAGAGAGAAAACACACACACACACACAAACACGGGGAGAGAGAGAGAGAGAGAGAGAGGTGGACGAGCGGCGCCACGGCCAAGCAAGCCCCACCTACCTTCTCCTTTCCTCTTAGCCAGAAACACGTAGCCACGTGCTCGATTAGGGTTTGCTTCGCGCCCACCCCGCGCCGGATGGCTCCTCCGAAGCTCGCGCGGCGATTCTTACCGCTGTTTGTTTATCCTCCCCTTTCTCTCTCTTTTTAGCTGGAGTAACTCTCGGAGAGTCGCACGTGAGTCAGGAAGCTTCTCCCACTCCAAGGTCCGCGCCACCGGATGCCCGAAAGCGATGGCTCTTGCACCTTTGCTGCGGGGCGGACAGAGCGCTCTGAGGTAGCGCTTCATTGGCGACCGGAGGGTACCGGAGAGCGAAGGGCGGCGTTTTTCCGGGCAAACCTTTTTGGGGCGCGTGCAGCTCAAAATCGCAAACCTCCAGATTTCCTTTACTCTCCTGTGTGGCGAACGTGTCGGGGGAGAAGGGCCGGGGAGGGAGGTTTTTCCGTCCGTCGTTTCTAACTGCGGTTTACCATCGGAAGCAGAAAGCAACTTTTCCAACAAGTCTCTACTTTTAATG
This sequence comes from Psammodynastes pulverulentus, assembly GCA_025802295.1. NCBI lineage: Eukaryota > Metazoa > Chordata > Lepidosauria > Squamata > Psammodynastidae > Psammodynastes > Psammodynastes pulverulentus. The sequence goes on from JAOYMU010000002.1 coordinate 24,801,894, forward strand.
CTTGGGTTGGTTCGAGGGGCATTTCGTCTTTCTTCAACCAGGATTAGCCTATCAGAAGAGGCCAGGAGGAAAGCTGTCTTGGGAACGAGGTCGCAAACGTAATGGCCGGCCACTTCCTGCTTGATCGGGCCGGTGGGGACGCTGAGATGCTTCGCTTTGACGCTCCGGGTCGCCCCCCGACTTGAACCCCGTCTGTCGGCTGGAGGAAATCAGTTGGAGTGAAATCGCAAGCGCGCGCCGCATAAAGGGATTGGGGGGTAGGTGAATAAGGATTCGGAGCTTAGTTCGTCCGTATTTTCGTAGCCCCAGCCTGTGCTCTCCTCGCAGAAGCGATGCCCCCGCCCCGGGTTGACCTTCGTCGTCCGTGATTCTGCCGTTCCAGAAAGGAAGAACTGCGTCTGTCAACAAACGGAGCATGACCTGGATTGGATAGGGATAAAACGAAGCCTTTTGGGAACTTCCCTCTTCCACCATCACTTGTAATATTCACCTGTGTTATTATGGTATCTGGTGATTAAAAAACTAAACAGTGATATTAAAAGAACAATCAGGGTCATGTGTAACTTTGGTACAACTTTTCAGGCTTGTCAGAATGTCTTTTTATTGCATGTTGTCACTGTTGAAAGGAATATCCTTCTGGGTTCAGCTCCAAGTGGGGAAGAAAGACACTGGAAACATGGAGGCTGCTTGGAAAGATGGTTTAATGGTGGACAGCATGACCACATGGTCTTGATGAATAGGTTCACATGGTTTAAAGATCTTGGGTAAAGAAGGAGAGGGTGAGGGAGAAGAGGAGAAGAGAGCGAAGAGCTTGAGGGTCCCTGAGTTTTATACCCCCTGTTGGGTTCCACCTTAGTGTTTCCTGTTCCTGTGTAGGAAATACATCTCA
>JAOYMU010000002.1:24855423-24867792 GCA_025802295.1 Psammodynastes pulverulentus
TCTGTAAACCGCTTAGAGAGGGCTGTAAAAAGCACTATAAAGCGATATATAAGTCTAAGTGCTATTGCTATTGCTATATCCATTAAGAAAAGCTTGGGTTGCCTCAAGGAAAGGTGGAGGTGTCTCCCTTTCCTTTCTCAGCAATGCTCTAAACACCATTGTACGCTGCTAATTTTTGTGTCTTTATTTACATGGTGCATTTTTTATTTTTTTGTAATAGCTTTTGTGGCTTTCAGGTTGAAAAACTTATGTTCTTGCAAAGAATGATTTCAGGAACATTTATTTTATATTTAGGATTGGCTGTATAAAACTCCTGGGGATTTAGTTCCTTTATTTATACGTAAGTACCGTACAAACATGCTGGATTGATGCCAAGCACATTTAAAACGTACTGGGAATTGCCTAAGAATATATAAAGATAAACATGCACACATACAATCATCTACATTTAATAGTCCAATCTAAGAGGTTCAGTTAATACCTAGCATCTGTGATTCTTCATTTTAATTCTTAATTATGTATGTTAATTAATATTTTCAGACTTCCAGGGAAGAAATGGTAGACTGAAGGAAGTTCCATGACAAACGAAGAGCTATTTAGTAGATGAACTCTTTAATAATCCCTGCCTGGATAAAGAGAGGATTTAAGATTGCCCACCAACTGCTTCACACAGTTGTTTCTTCTCGCAAAGAAACCACAGGCAATGGGCTAAAGTTCTGGGAGATGAGGGGATAGCCATCTTCCTCAAATCACCACTAGCGTCTTTGAAAGGACAATAAGTTTGCATATTTTCCTTTCTAATCACTTTTGGAAATTACTTGTTAACTGCCTTTCAGTTATTAGGAATCTTTGCATTGAAAGAGTTTACAGCACTAAGAGTTTCCTTAAATCCTTCAGGGAAGGCATTTCAACTACAAGTTTAAGAACTATTTTTTTTAATAAACAGCAAAGGGGTGATTAAAATTGGTACTTTAGAAAGTTACAGATGGACTAAGAATCTAGATAAATTTGAAATAAGATTTTGGAATTAATTATAAACAATCCTTTCCATAGGAATCCTTTTTAAAAATGTAATAAGACTTTAAAAATTGGATGTTAAGGGAACTAGAGAGAACTAAAAAATTATATGGTAATTAAAAGAAAAGAACAGTCCAATTTAACAATTAATTACAGAACAAAACAAAATAGCAATAGCACCTAGACTTATATACCGCTTTATAGTGCTTTTACAGCCCTCTCTAAGCGGTTTACAGAGTCAGCATATTGCCCCCATCTATCTAGGTCCCCATTTTACCCACTCGGAAGGATGGAAGGTTGAGTCAACTTGGAGCCTGGTGGGATTTGAACTGCCAAATTGCAGGCAGCTGATAGCAGAAGTGGCCTGCAGTACAGCACTCTAACCACAGTACCACCGAGGCTCTAAAATATTTTAACACTGAAGATATTGAAGGATATTTTTAAACAAAGTACTCCGAAGTTAATTGTAAAAGTGTCTGTCTCTATAGAAGACTATGTTTAGAAGATGTTATGGAAGAGAAATATGTTTACCTGACAAGATTGAGACTGGTTAGAAAGTGGAATTAAAAATAACAGACTACAAAGAGGACATGAAAAAAGATGTTAAACTGGACATACACAAGAAACTGGCTGATGTCTTAATCCAAAGTGATATACAAATAACAAACTAAAAGTATTTTCCTATATTAGATTTACAAAAAAAGTGTAAAGTGTTATTTTGAAGAATTTTATAAGGCAGCTCAAAAAATGTAAAGGAATCAAGTTTTATAACATTATTTGATGGGATGTAAGATAAGATTGCTCAAAAAAAAGGAAGGAATTTGAAATTGGTTTGTTTGATCAAGGTTGAAATACATACTGGTGAGGATTTGTATTCTGCATCTTGTAGAAAGATTAGAATTGTCTTTCAACTGATTGAGCAGCCAAGTCTTGTACAATATGGATATATTTTTGCCAGTTTTTGGAGGACATAATTAGTTCTACTTTTACTAAGTAACAAAATGACAAAATTATATAGTTATAATTGTTAAACATTGCACTTTAAATTGTGTTTATTGTTTGTTGTTTACAGTTGTATTTTATATTGTTTTATTAAAATTCTTGTATGCATTACTGACGGCTTCCTTGAGAACAAAAGCAGTCTACAAGTACTATGAGTAATAATAACCCATGTCAAAAGTTTTTTGGTCTCCTGAACTCTTCATCAGAGAAATATCACAAAATGTGAAGAATGGAGAAGAAGCAAAAAAGTCCCAAAATTAGATTAATTATTTCAATGAGGTCTGAAAACAATGAGGAGGCTGCTCATATATGACTACCTGATCTGGGCTACAAAACTACAGTCACAGGAATAAAATGAACCACATAAAACCCTCTGCCATATAATGATTATCCATATCTGTGCAGTGCAACATAATACAGACATATAATACATGCATTCCCAAAGTGGATGTCCATAATCATACATACATGGAGAATAAATCAACTATTAATGTATACCAGGGTTATGCAATTCATATTGGTTTGGGTTTATAATTCTCAGAAGGACAGTCAGCATACTTAATAGCTGAGGTTTATAATCTCAAACATGAAGTGCTCCAGATGGCCCACCTCCGGAAGTTGAATCATTTCACAGAAATTTCATTGAAATCATTCTTGCAACGTAACAGAATGGAAACAGGGAAACTTACTGTGAATGGTAATTCACATTTCTGCAAACAATAGGGGATAATATACATGTTCTCTAAAGAAAGGAACACTGTTATTAAATACATTTGAATCTACTTTGTGTGTGCAAGAAAATCACAACTAAAATTATCCATCAAAATGAATTCAGAGAAAAAAGTTGCCTACTAGCAACATTTGAACGGTATCAGATCAACTGATTCCAATGGCTGCTTTATATAGAGCACATTAATAATAATCCAAATGGAAAATATCTAAGGTATGACTCATCATGAACAAGATCTCCTGGGCCAGGAAAGGGCATATTTGGGGCATGTATAAAGGGCTACCTAATCTCAGCTGCCACCTGGTCTTCAGGCAGGAGTTGTGAATTCAGGAGAACATTAGATTTTGCACCAACTCTAGTTGGGGAACATTAATCTTCCTTCTAATAAATATCACTATTCAGAGGTCTAAGACATGGGTCTCCAACCTTGGCAACTTCAAGACGTGTGGACTTCAACTCCCAGAATTTCTCAGCCAGTTTGCTGGCTGAGGAATTCTGGGAGTTGAAGTCCAAAAGTCTTAAAGTTGCCAAGGTTGGAGACTCCTGGTCTTAAGAGACTTGTTCTTTGAATTAATTGTCTCTAGTCCAAGTTGCTTAGGAGGAAAGTCTGATGAGACAACTTTTAGATATGGTTTGGAGATATTAAAAATATCTTGGACTTAAAAAGTTGTAGACCAAGTAAAGAATAATTGGTCCCTAAAGGTGATGATTAGTAAAGCAGAAACCTCCATGTTTTTGGCATGTGAAGCAGACCATGGGCTAATAAAAATAATATTGGCAGGTATAAATGATAATTTGCAGGCTGATAAAAATTTAGGAGAAAAAATGTAAATGCAGACATATCCCTTAGCAGGGAAAAAGTCACTTTTTCACCAGTTCAGTTGGCTGGAGGAAGGAAATTCTGAAGATTCTACACTCCAGTTTTAGGAGATAAATTAGTATAGATGGGAAACAATTTACCTGTGGAAACTGTTGTAATTCTATCCTTTTCCTTTTAATAAATCTTGTTAAGAAGACTCCATGAATCATGCAAATTTACTCCTGATTTGAGACAAGTGTTCAAAAACCTGATAGCAGACCAAGGAAAGAAAATAATGGCAGATGGTTTGGATCAAATAGGTGTCCTGGGAAAGTTATTAGGTACGGAAAGTAAAGATGGTGAGCAAAGAGTTTTCAGATCTTAAATTGCTACGATATCTGTTTTATAATTTTTTATTCAGAGGAGCAGTTTAGGAGATATCCTCACAATATAAGTTATCCTTTATAAGACACATCTTCTTGTGACTGTATTCCACAGAAAGGGAAATTAATTGCCATGGTAACAAGCTTTTCAACAAATGTATGAACAGAAAAGATACTGTATGTAATTTCACTGTTTCAGAAACAAAACAGATTTAAAGCAATTTAGTCTAGTGGTTAAGGTGTTGGCCTAGAAATGAGGAGATCATGAGTTCTGCTCCTGCCTTAGACCTGAAAAGTGGCTGAGTGATTTGGGGCCAGTCTTAGCCCAATCCTCCTCACAGGATAGTTGTGGGGAGAACAAGAAGAGGAAGGACTATTAATTACAGTAACTTATAAAGTAATAAAGATATCAATCTAATAATTAAAGTTCTGTCTTACAGTTCACCTCAGGAAACTATCTTCCAGATATTTAGTATTACAACTGTCATTACATTGGATAGGAGAGTTATTAGCACAACATCATGTTGGGGATGCTATAGACTCTCAATCTCTAAAGTAATTAGAAGGGTACCAATAGTGTCAAAATGACAGTAAAATATTACATTATTTTATATAATTCTTGAGATTTATGGGATATATAGATTCTCAAGGCAATATATGTACTATGCTTGCTATTGGCAGAAAAATTCTGGCAATTGCTAGTGTCGGTTGAGTTCCTTGCATCTTTCATTTCAGGTTAGTCACAGAATTCCCTGTCTCAACAAGCCCCAATAAACATGTCAGATAACATTAAGAAGTCACAAATAAATGAGGCTTCGCTGGCTATCATCAAAACACACGTTATATTTAGAAACATAGTTCATACTTAACTTCAACAGGTGAATTATATTGAATTCTTTGAAGCCAGGAATCTCTGAAAGGTTAAATACTGATTCATATGTTTGATCCCCTTTCCTTCCATGTATTTATTGTTCTTTATATATGGGTAAATCAGTATCAGTGCTAGCATTTTGCAAAAATGTCAGTTTCCAGTCTGTAAGTAAAAGGACTCATCATTTCCGAAGCTTTTAAGATAAAGGTCCTAATATTCACAAATTTAAAACTATCTGTACTAAGACATGCTGCTTAGGCCAGCATTTCTTTTTCAAAGAGGTTCTCAGAGGCAAACCACAGAGCTATTCAAGCCTTTTCCTGTTGCCTTTTTCAATACAAAGGTTTCAGGGTGCAATATGCAATGAATAGGCTATTCCTCTGCTGCTTGTAGCTGATCAGAAAAGAATGTAAGAAACAAATATTCTTATTGCTTCTGCCATTGCATCTTGTTAGAAAAGGGCAGATGAACAGCTAGTATCTAGTAAGGGGAAAGAAACAGAGCCAGATTCCATGAATTAGCAATGAGATCTGTTTCCCTGTGAGCCTTTAAAAAGCCAACACGTCACCTTCTCTTTTTGAAATTCGCTAAATAGATTGGCTTTGACTTCCTGATTCAGGACTGCTAGCCTTGACCTGCTTTTGGAACCTCATTTATGGCTATTATGTAGTCTCATTAGTAAGATCCTTCCCTAGAAACCAAAGGCAACCACCAGCAGATTTGTGAAGGTGTAAGTCTATTTAAAGCAGAAGTGATTTGCTACTGAAGCCAGGACATCAGTAAATGCTTGTCAGCCCAATAATTTTATAGCTGAGTTTTTTGAATGGTTACATTCTTATTTTAAAGTAAGGAAAACTAGTGGCATCTGCACTTCCTACTGACATAGCAACATCTGTTAAATATTTACTCTTGTACAAAACAAGGGATTTTCACATTGCTTCTTCATTAGCTACTAAGAAATGGAGAGGATGTTAACAGAACTAAGTGCAAAAAGAATAGCAATAATTTTACATGACTTGGCAGTTAACTGTTCCTACCCAATTGCAGAACACATAATTCTGCCTAGCTGCATTTTCAGCCATCTGCCTGCACAACAGCCTAACTTTACACAAATCATACTTGGTGACCCTGGGCTGGATGTGATTATTCAGAGATATTTTATCTTTGAACTGTCACGAAGATAAATATCTGGAGACAGTACCATTATATTCTCATATTTTAAATGAAGAATAAAACGATTACAATTTTGAAAATATATTCCAATCATAACATATTTTGGCATGCATGGAAAGGAATCTGTAAAATAAGATAGGAGATGCTAAGGGTTAGCGATGAATGAGATGCCATGTGATAAGTGTTCTGGGAGAATTGCAAAGTTCTGTGACTATGATATTGACTGTCCTTGGGAGTCACTTAAATCAGCAAAGTCGCAGAACTATGAAGAAAAATGACTTGCTGGCTTGACAGACTGCAGGGCAAATCAAAGTAGTCAAGAAGCCCAATCACAAAGACAGCAAAACTTTGGGGGGGGGGGCGGCTGAAGAAGCAGATCAGCTTATCTTTACAAGATAGTGTTTGAAACAAGAAAAAATGCTAGCAATGCCTGAACAGAAAGGAAAAGTCCTTTATTGTACACAGTACAGAACTAATGCAGCTTTGCAGGAGATATATAAGCCCTGCTCAGGCAATAAACATTTCACATCAATCCTCAGATTAACTCTTTTTGTACTATGTACTCCCAAACCAAATTAAAGAAATTGACAAACAAAAATAACACAGTTAATCCCACTGGTTTGGTTCAGCCCTGGGGCAGAAATGGGATGGCAGCAGTTTGCTGCTGCCACCCTGTGCTTTGTGACAGGCCACCTGATACATTCTGGGGAGAGTTGCTGAGTCGTTTATAAAGAGTTTTAGAAAAAAAGGAAGTTAATCAAAAATCCCCCAAGTTATCAAAGCAGAAAAAGGAATCCTATACAGCATTTACAATGAAACATGGAGCTGAGATGCATATTAGGCCAAGCACATTACTGGTACATGCCAGCAAGGCTCACAGGAAAGAGCAGAGGGGGGATTTCTGAAGGATCCAGAGAAGTTTTATAAATATATACATACATGTATGTATGTATACTGTACACACATACACTGAGTAACTTGCCTTTCTCCCCATTCTCTAAATTTTTACAAAAAAGTTTTATTTCTTAAAATTGCCATTAGGCAACAAATATCTGAAAGCGTAACACGACCTAAGTGAAAAATACATCTGTGTACACATGCTTCATCTCTCTTACTTGCAAGTTCAGCAACAATTGGGGGGGGGGGGACAGTTCAGCAGTAGCCAGCCAGCAGTAGTGAGGTGAATGCTACCAAGGATCAGAATTGCTATTTTGGGGAAGTTCAGTGACTAGAATTGCCTTGTATGGCAGACATGCTGTTCTCTAACAGATAAAAAGCCAAGCAACCCTCATTTGCTGTTTAGAAGGAACACATTTTGAATGCAGAGCAAGCTGTGTAAACAGTTTGGGGCAGCATCTAGTGCAGAGGCAGACAACAAAGCTGCATAGGGTAGGGCATGCATTTCAACTACTTCCTCCCAAGCTGCAGCACCTTTAGTACAGTATATAAATGCTGCCAGAAGCAAGAAACTGTCTTTGATTAGGGAGAAAAAAAGCCCAACCACCAAACATTTGGATTCAAAAGTTGCCTCTTAAACTTGGCAGTTTTGTGGCCATGCCCCCTTTCCTGTCTCTAAAAGCAAGCCATTCACATGCAGCCTTTCAACAGAGAGGGTGGCCTGCTAGATTCAAAGGGTCTGCATATTTTAAGTGCTGTCCTTTCGACTGCCTTTCTGAGATTAATAATAACCACAAAAGTAAGGAGAAAGACAACCAGAAGAAAAGGCTTTCTTAGATTGAAGAGTTTTGCACTGAGAATCTAGGGGGAAGTGGCCGAGTTAGCTCCGACAAGTCAGCCATTCCACACTAAGCCACCACCTCTTCCAAAAAGGCTTTCGTAGCACTGGCTCATTTTCTCTGCAAATTAGAGCCCTTTCCCTTATACAAGGAGGAGTACCAAAAAAAAATATATGATTGTTACATAGCATTTTTCCTTGACAATTTGCTAATCACACATAGTCCCTTGGAGTCCTGCAAACATGTACATCACACATGTTCCTAGCAACAGGATCCAGAAGTCATGACCTTCCCCTTGCTCCCCCAGTACCACCTGCCTAATGCTTTTCATGACAGCAGCCAAGGAATCAAGAATTGGATATCCTATTCACTGGTCATGTTATAGTCAGTTTTGAAGGATAGAGGGTCTCAAAGTAATTTATCTTCTTCTGATAATATCTGCAAGGAGCAGTTTTATGAACACAAATTCTTTATAAAAGTAATTTGCCCTTATTTGTTGGAGCTGAAGCCTCCAATGTCAATTGCTGAGCAAGTCAGTAAGCAAAGGCCTCAGTATATGGGAGGCTGTTGCATCGGTCCAGGTCAAGGAGGTATGCGGAATTATCTTCAAAATGTGTCAGAGGTAAGGTGTCGTCTTCATTCACATGGCAGTCTGGTTCAGCTTTTAAAAATGGGCGTTGATTGTCAGGGAAGGCCATGGAAAAAAGGGCATCAGGATCACAAACAAACTTATAGACATACCGCTCTCCAGCCACCTGAAAAGAAAGAGAAGATCCTGTTAGAATACAGATGAAGAATGCTGAGGTGCAAAGTAACCAGCCTTGCTTAACTTCCTTCCACCCTTTCCTCCCAAATAAACGTAAGCTAGTTGTTTGGAAAGACACCAAGGAACAGTATGCTGGTGTAGTTCATTCAATCGGGCAGACAGAATAGGAGTAAAGCTAATCCTAAAAAAAGGTCATCTTTATGTCCAAAGCTATTTCCATGTAACTACGCTGTTCCGACAGTGTGGATAAAAAATTTCCGTACCTTTTGCATGATGCCTTTTTCATAGTAATAACGAAGAGAACGACTGAGCTTGTCATAGTTCATAGCTGGTCGATTTTTCTGAATCCCCCATCGACGAGCTACCTAAAAAGATAAAAAACACAATTATGAAGCTGTTCAGAGTTTGCCAGTTCTAGGAATATCACTGAAAAGGATTAATCATAAGGATGGGTGTCAAATGAAAAAGGTATTTTGTTTATAATCTGAAATGAACAGATTGTGCCTTGGAAATTCTGCTGAACAAAGACCTGTGGTCTGTGGTTCAGCAGATCTAATCCAAAATATTTCAGTTGTATTTGTTTTCAGCCAAGGCAAAAACTGGGAGATTTTGTGGGATAATATGGAAAGTTGTCTTGCCCTCTTCTTGCCTCCACCTTTTTTGAGTATAGTCTACTTTCTGATCTTCACAATACATGTTCCTAATTGGATCTTTGGTACCAAGTTTTTCAATAGAAAAAAATAGGACTGCCAATAATACTAACACATTCCAAATTATTTTGAGAGAAGACACCAATTCTTAGAAAATATCTGACATAAGAATGTTCACCCCAGCCCCCAATTTCCCAGTCATGGCCTGACAGAGTCATACGGGATTTGGGATTTTATAAGCACTTCACTCAAACCTAGAATATACATGTCTCACAGTACTGAATCAGGGGACTACATACAACTTGCCACAGATACCCATGTATAATTTTCAAGTCACATCCAAGTTACATACTTAATTTTCCCGCCCCACTCTAAACCTATATTTTCCAACATGACTGTGGGAAGAAAGAAGGTTTAGCTTTCATATCATTCAATATTGACTCCCTTTTTACAGATATCAACCCCCTCCTCTATATATTTTGCTTTACAAACTATTTTTCATACAAGATTAGTATTGTTAAATGGTGCACTTTATAACTAAGCACAAAGCAGTAAAGACCTACAGATATTGTTAAAGTAAACTCAGCGTATTTTAGAGATGTAAAGTACATCATCTGCTCCTTTGAAACTTGCTTGTGGTTTCTGAAAAGTCACTGAGAACTATCCCAGTATCTTTGGCCAAGTCACAGAGTATTGACCAAAAAAGCCATTAGCATGACATCTTTATTGACTGCATCTGAAACCACAGCTAGTCAGACATGATCAGGGAAACGTAACAGAAGAACAGAGAACCTAATGGGTTGCAACAACACTGATTAAATTCTAATACAACTGTGCGGCAGTAATATAAAGGGGATTACTCATTTCAGCTCTTTGAGAGCGGGATCTGATGACATAATCTGGTTGCCAACCAACCTGCTGTTTCCCAGGGGATTTATGGAACGGACAATCAGTCAGCACTCAGAAAAGATTAATAGGATTTCCAAGCGCTAAGTGCACTAAGGCAGCCTACGTTCACCTGAGGCATTGCAAAAGACTAGAACAGCAATCTCAACAAAATACATAGTGTTTCCAGTGACCTTAACAGCTCTACAGATAATTATGTTCATGTGATGTACCGGTCAGATTATCTTTCTCCATCAGAGTAAAGATAAAATGATGAAAGAAAATTCAAAAGTGAATTATATACATATATTATTATCAGAGAAAGCAGAATTTATTCATTGAATGTCCTGCTTTATTGCAGTTGCTGTAGATTCATGTATCACCCAAAATACGCTTCCTTATTTATTGAAACATTTCAATTAAAGCCACAAGAAAAGGGACATTAGAAACAAGAGCTGGTCTGTATTTCACATATCTTTCTCCACCCCATTCCAAACTTTGCTATTGCTCAATCATATCCTGAATCCTCAATCATATCAGTCAATAAATTCAGTAGCATTGCAGTATCAAAGCCAAGGTACACACATTGTAGCATACATCAGCTTTTTTAAGCTTAGAGGTTTAAGTTAAACTCTAAAGTTTCCGGGTCTGAAGTAGGCTTGCTAAATTTTGCATATTCAGATAAAAGCTTTTTGCATTGCAGATGTCACACACATCCAAGCACCCCTGTAGCAATTCTGACATGATCATGTCCCAGCACCAGACCGACAATTTAGATACTATCCATTTTAATAATAATTTTATTAAAAATTATAATTACAACAATAAAAATACAAAAATAAAAAATAGAATGTGCAGAACAGAATAAATAGAGAAACGGAAAATGCTAAAGAATAGAAATTTATAAAGATATGAATATTCCCGTCATCACAACCAATATAAACAATTTTAATAACTTATCACCTTCTTCTTTAATACAAGAAATGATCTCTTCCCATATCCTATCTCTCATCTATAAATAAATCCTAAGTTTCATCATTTCAGTCCTGATATCAGCAAATGTCCATGAAGGGCTACCAAAGATCAGAATGTATTAATCTTTAATCTTGATCAAACAAACCAACTTTATAGCTGTAGAGGCAGACATTGTTAAAATTAACTTCTGGGTTCATTGTTCAAAAATAGCCTTCAATATATCCAGTGTTAAAATATTTTGCTCCATTCTGTGAAAGTCAAATTTAAGTGTTCTTCTCTTCTCCTTTAATTGTAATCTTTAGTCCCTCCCTTGTCCAACTTTCAAAAACCCATCCTATCGTGTTTTTTTTAAACAAGAATTCAAATCAAAAGCATTTTCCCCATGTGATGGATGCTTGTAATTAATTCCAAAACCTTATTTCAAATTTATCTGATCCTTAATTTCTATTTACAACTTTCTAAAATCCAAATTTTAACTACCTTTTACTATTGATTATTTTTTAAATTAAGTCTTTACACATGTAATTAAAACCTCCTTCATGAAGGACTGAAGGAAACTCACCCAGTGCTGTAAACACTGTCAATTTAAAGGCTCCTAATCTCTGAAAGGCAGTTAACAAGCAATTTCCAAAAGTGATTAGAAAAAGAACTATGGAAACTTAGTGCTCTTTCAAAGGGACTGACTACAGCTTGAGCAAGAGGCTCCAAGTCTCTAGGACAATTTATCACAGCAAACTCACCAGGGCCATTTCACTGAGGCCATCCTGGCATGACCCACTGTGGGACAAGCCCTGTGGGATAACTTAACACTAGAAAGGTATTTAATTTCGTTGTACGAGGTACAATGACAATAAAGTGAACTAACTTAACTATGTTATCTGCCACTGTTTCTTCTACATTATTTCTATTATTGTCAATGGAAATAATGTTGAAGAAACAGTGACGAATAATATTTGTCACTCTGAATTATCCCACATGGAAGGAGTGTCCCACATGGAGAGAGTTGAGCATGGCAAGATGGTCATGCTGGATTGGCCACAAGATGGCTGCAGTGAGTTGGCCATGATGAGTTGTCCCATTCCATAAGGAAGATGGTTAGTTCTTCACCTCCCAGAAACCTAAACCCACCAGAAATCGTTAATATTAGTTAATTGTGTTCTTGTGGCACTACAAACACCTTATACAGAGGTTGCAGATTTATTTCAGAAATAATGCCATATACAATATACATTTTGCTTGGTTCAACTGCAATTTTATCTAATGAATGATATACCGTAAAACCTCTATTTGAACGCCATGGCGCTATATTTTTCAACCCTTCCGCCGAGGTGGCGCTCAAATAGAGGTGGCGTTCAATTAGAGGGTGGCGCTTTATTTTACAA
>JAOYMU010000002.1:24898887-24912307 GCA_025802295.1 Psammodynastes pulverulentus
TCTTTCTTTCTTTCTTTCTTTCTTTCTTTCTTTCTTTCTTTCTTTCTTTCTTTCTTTCTTTCTTTCTTTCTTTTTATTTAGGTTGCTTTAAAGAACAGTCAGATTTATTTCATCAAATAAAAAGGAAGAAGGTTTAAAAAAACATAGAAATGACATGCTTTTTGAACTGCAAGAAATCCATATCTAACCAAACAAAAATTGTCCTTTACCCTATCCCCAAGTCCTGGGGAAGTTATTTCGTTTTGTGTTATTTTGTTTCTACTGCCTGGGTTTGAAACTCTGCAGGCAGAAGTGTGGTCCGTCTGACGTTCTTTCAGTATATTCCAGTTTTGTTATCTGAGGGTAACAGGAAAAGAGGAGAGGTATAATTGAGGTGTTCCAGGAAGCCGCACTTTCAAACTGGATGTGCAGCCCGAATCTGCCTTAACGCACCACCTCTCCTTCTCCATTAAATTGGAATGTTTGTGATCAAAAGTTGGAAGACGTGCTAAACCTTTGATTCCTTGTTTCAACAAGCAGTAGAATGGCATCCATGTGTGCTCCATGCCCAACTGAAGCCGTTGTGAGTTTAATTTATCACATCCTCACGATGAGGATGTTAGTCATTAGATTGCAAAGAGAGGATATGCCAGATATTGAACAGTTTCACTTTTCTCATGTCTATTCAGAAAAAAGTCCCATTGAAAGCAATGCGGTAGCCTTCCTAGAAAGCACATATAAAGTTACTGTCTTAACTTACAAAAGAATCATCTACATGGTTAGTCTCATACATTCCCCATGTTTTTCCTCTGCATGAACATTAGCTGCTCAGTGATTTATTTTATTATATTGCATTACATAAAAATGCACTATTATATGATGGTTTATAAGAAGGTTAAATATTAATGTTTTGAAAGCAATTTATGGGTGGCATGGGAGAGTCACTAATCAAAACAATGATCAAATTGGAACCAGCTGTGCATGCAGTATATGAAATTGCCCCTTTTTTCCTTCCTTCCTTCCTGTAAGAAGTAAGACATGAAACTTTTTTCTCAAGGTTTCAAAAATATCTTGAGAGAGTTTTCAGGAATTACTGTTTAGCTCCACATAGTTTCTCTTAGGGCTTAAGGATGGAGTCTTAACATAAACTTGTCAATCGAAAAAAAAAAAGATGAATATATAAGAATACAGCCTCGATTAATCATACACCTGATTTCATTTATTTATTTTATTTATTAAATTTTTATGCTGTCCATATCGCCATCAACAATTTTAAGAAGTTGATAATTAGTTTGGTGATTAATGTCTTTAAAGATTCTAAAAATTCTGGTGGCAAATGGCCCATTGAAAAACACTTTTTAAATCACCAGGAATTGCTCGTTCTGAAAATAAAAATTTAATGCTTCTGCATCTTCCAAAAATTAGGTAAGCCATATATTTTAAATAAACCCTACTGTTTCCGGTTTTTTTTTATATGATGGAGTTTTGATTAATCAAGGTGAAGAAATTAGGACATTATTTGGGCAGTTTGCAGTTTAATCACAAAAAGGTAACTCAGACTATACAATTGTGTAAAAGCTGTTTTTAGAATTGGATATATACTAAATACTATTTCAGATACTAAATTTTGCAATTAAGATGGCGACTAGGTGCCAGCAGGAGAGATGAGACTCAGGTGAGCTGGATTATTTGAGAAGCATCCTCAAGGAATACTCAAACAAAATAATTCAAGAAATTCAAGCCCTGTGTGACAATATCTTAAAATCCACCAAATTTCAGAGGATGTCAAATGGCGAGGCTGACTTCTTGGAACATAGAATGGACAGTAAGGATGCATGATATAGAGGTCGTTTAGATAACAGTGCCTTATTGGACAAAAAGAGCAGCATTTATGATTTTGAGGTATGCCTGAAGTAGGGGGAGAAGACATTAGAAGAATAGTCCAATCTTTGGCTCAGTTAATAGATTGGGAGGAAGAAAAGATGGATTTGGAAATAGACATGGTCTATAGCCGTGATAGCAAACCTATGCCACTTGTGCCAGAAGTGGCACACCGAGCCATCTCTCCAGGTACGCCAGCTGTCCAGCTAGCTGGTCCTCGCGGGAGCAGGAGCACCAGAAACTGGAAGAGCAGCTCATGCTGGCCAGCTGGTCTTCACGCGCACTGGAAACCGGAAAAGCTTCTCCCCCGGTGCGCATGCGCACGCTGGCCATCTGATCTTTGCGCATGCAGGAACGCCGGAAACCGGAAGAGCAGCTCCCCAACATGCCCGATAACTGGTCTTTGCACACACATGTGCTTTAGAAACCAGAAGACTAGGTGGATGGTGTACATGCGTGCGCTGGTAAGCTAAACTTCTGGTTTCCTGCGCTCCTATGTGTGCGTGTCAGGGAGCTGCTCTTCGGGTTGCTATATTTAATATTTTTAAATATAGAGAAAGACTTTGACAATTTAAATTGGGTCTTAATTTTAAAAGAACACATGAAGTTTGGGGAGAAATTTATTCAAGGGATTATTGCTTTATACATCTCAGCAAACTCATATCATTATCCATGGAGATTTAACTAAGCTGTGTTAGATACAAACAGGTACAAGACAATGATGTCCCTGTTTCATTGCTTTTTATTTTAATTTTGGAGGTTCTGAACAGAGACATTAGACTCTGGTGTGAAAATTAAAATTCGAGTGCACAAATTAAGAACTTTTACTGATGATTTAGTTTTTGTTTCTACAAAATGCAAAACATGGTATAAAAACGAATGACTTTGTGGTGTCATGATTAATGAATGATTTTGGAGCCTTAGCTGACTTTAAAACTAAAACAAAAAGCAAAGATGCTAGTTAAGAATATGACTGTACAAGATCATGAAATTTCAATAGGAAAGTCAGATATTAATATGGGAAACTATCTTGGAGTGATATTGACAATTGCAAATTCTAAATTGTTTCAACATAACTGTGACTGGAACAATATCAGAAAGGGTTCATTAAGGTGGGATAAACTGCAACTATCTTTGTTGGGTAGAATTTCTGTGATTATGCTGAATATTTTACCAAAGATGTTTTTATTCCAGATGTTATCAGTATTGATGATCAATGTTCCATTTTAAAAATGGGAAAGATATTTCTAAGCTCATATATAGCAAGGAAAAAAATATAAATTGTTTCAAGATGCTAAAGAGAGAGGAGGATTGAGCTTAAATTGTATTCTGATGCTTGCACTTTGATCTGGATGAAGGATTAGATGACCCTAAAAAAATAAAAGATTATTAGATTTGGAGAGCCATGAATTTTGAATGGCACACTAATTTGTGGCATAATAAAGCTAAAATAAATGCAGAGTTGAAAAATTATTTTCTAAGGGTCTGGAATAAATACAAAGCAAGATTCTCTCCTAAGATACCTCTTTGGGTGTTACCACAGGAAACTTTTTAAAAGAAAAGATAATGAGACTGGTGGACCTATGGTGAAATATATCTTTTACTAAAGGTCAGCCTAACCTCAGGACGAAAGAAGTAGTCAGAATGGCATGTTTGTCACTGACTCATATGATGGGATTCAACAGGTTCGCACCTATTCGCGAGAACTGATTGTTAACTTTTTAAGCAACTTTGGAGAACCAGTTGTTGGAAGAAATATCCTTTTCCCACTTTTTCCCCACTTTACAGGGCTAATCCTGTAAGGAAGGCCGGAAGGTAACATTCTGGTGTTGTTTCTAGCCTAATCTTTATTGCCCTGCTTACCGAAACTGCCTCTTGGTTAACCCATAGAACAGCTAAAGGTTCTTGGCAGTACGCCCAGACTTACTGTCTCCTGAGCTCCACCCAGTCACAAGATCACCCAGCCATGCCTACCCAGCTGGTCATTAGGACAAAGAACCAGCTGTTAAATTATTTGAATCCAACCACTGGATGTAATTCTTATATGTCCTAGCCAACAAGGCCAATAAAGGGAGTGATGAGAATTGTAATGCAAGTGACAATTTACATCTTACAAATATCAAATCACATCTTACTTCCATTTAGCCAAAGCAACAAAACAATTCTGCTGCCCTCACCCCCAAACATAGAGCTGAAATGTAGAAAACATTGAGACAATCCCATTTAAGAGATAACTGTTCAATGACCAGACTTTTTATTTCACTTTTTTAAAAAAAGGAACCTTTAAAAAAAGTGTATCATTCTATCTAAAGCATGAGTGTTAAATGCGGTGTCACATTGCCGTCATGTGACGTTTCGTGACATTTTTCCCCTTTGTGGAGCTGGGCTGGGCGTGGCCTATGTGTGATGCATCCAGCTTGTGGGCTGCCAGTTTGACACCTCTGTGGTTTCATCGTGCTAATTTTATATAAACCCCCCCCCCAATGTTCCTCTAGGAGGAAGAATGGTATAGAAAAAAATAGTGAGTAATTAAAGGTTGACATTTAATGAAAGGACGATGTTTTCTGATCAGTTCTGGTACTGAAGAATAAATGCTAAGTACGTAATCTTTTGTACCAGGCTTTGATGGGTAAGATGAATTCTATCTAAAACCAAAATAACTGCTGCAAGTTTGAATTTGTTCGATTCTTACGGTCTTTGATGGCTTAAAGTAACACACATAGTTAGACATCTGTTTAGGGATATAAGCCCTATAGCCAGACACAAAACATCTATGTTCAAAGACATATATTTTATATTATGAGATTATGGAAGCAAATAAAAGAATGAGTAGCAACATGTAGTCCTTTTGTGAATTTCCTGGAATCATCTGCCATTCACGATGGCAATAGAATGGTGAGCTAGGTGGACTTGGCATTATTACAGCAATTATTTATGGTCATTTCCCCTTCTTGGCTTTTCTGTTTCTCATTCCCAATCTTACATGAACCATGAAGATGGCTTGAAGCTAACCTGAAACCATCTTCACTTATGAACCTGTCTAATCTACATAGTTAAATGTCTAGCTAAGCAACAGAGTACAAAGACTGGCACTTGCTTATTGCCCCGAACCAGCCTGACTCACAGAGTTGCAAAACTCTCCTAATCTTTATTCAATGCAAAAATAGTTAAAAAGAAAAATGGTAGCATTCTTCCCATCCATGCTGGTAAGATGTTACAGGTAGTCCTCAACTTATAACCATTTGTTTCGTGAATGTTCGAAGATACAATGGCACTGAAAAAGTGACTAATGACCCTTTTACACACTTACGACTGTTGAAGCATCCCCTTGGTCACGTGATAAAAGTTCGGAGTGCTTGGCAACCAGCATGTACTTATGATGTTATGATGTCTTGGGATCATTACCTTTTGCAATCTTCTGACAAGGAAAATCAACGAGGAAGCTAGATTCACTTAACAATCATGTTACTAATTTAAGAACTGCAGTGATTCACTTAACAACCCTGTCTGTGTGTCTGGTGTGTGCGTGCGTGCATGTGTATTCTCCGAATCAGTCAACATTATATAGTTGCGTGGATCCAAAGCTGTTTTTGAACTGGTGCAATGTTCTAACGTTGAGATGCCCTCAAATGAATCTTGAATGTGTGCACTTTTGGTTTACTTCTTCCTTAACTTGGCATCCTGTAATTGAACTCTCAGTTATACTGCCTAGGAATTATGGGCTTTGATCTCCTATATACCTGGAGATTCTACTATGGAAAATGTGGCTGTATAGGTTTTTTTTTTTAAATGATGGTGAAGTTTAATATCCAATGTGTTTTTGTTTTGTTTTGTTTTTTTAAATCATACAGTCATGAAATCAAGTGTTTCTATTCCAGCACTAATTCTGAACAAGTAACTGTTGCCTACTCACAGCCATTTCAAGATTAGCTCAAAATAGGTATGCTGTCCATGGAGATTAGGCTGCACTGTATGTGCACTGTATGTGTTGTGGCTGGAACTGCCCCTTTCAATAAAAGAGTTGCCTTGGGGCATATATTATATCCATTATACATCAGAGGCGGTATTCAGCAAGTTCTGACCAGTTCTGGAGAACTGGTAGTGGAAATTTTGAGTAGTTTGGAGAACCAGCAAATACCATCTCTGACTGGCCCCACCCCCATCTATTCTCTGTCTCCCGAGTCCCAGCTGATCGGTTGGGTCTTCTTTTGTTGCCCTGCACAGGAGAATGGAGCTGTAAATCAGGTTAGTGGGGTGGGGCAGGAATGGGATTTTGTAGTGTCCTTCCCCTGCCATGCCACCAAGCCATGCCCACCAAGCCACATCACGCCCACCAAGCCACGCCCACAGAACCGGTAGTAAAAAAAATCGAATCCCACCACTGCTATACATGCAGGGTGGGTTCCCAAATACCACCTGTAATGTGATCTCTTTAGTAGCTTAGCATGTTATTTCCGGACATCGAGGTTTGTAAATAACGATTTATGGCTTAGTGTATTGAGTGAACACATCCAGTTGTGTGTGTGTTTTTAAATAAACTATGGTCAAAGAAAAAACTTGGGTAAATCTAATCTTGTTCTCTTCTGTGTGATTTCTAATACCTCAGTTCAGTGTGAGATCTGAATCATCATCTCTTTGGTTACAGCAAGATAAAGCTGTCTTCAGAAAGGCTAGATGGTGAGATTGTATCTCCTAACTTCACCCTTCAATTGCATAAGCGATACATATGGAAAAGCTGAAAATATATTGACTTCCATGAGGCTGGGAATCGCAATGGCACAGCATTCCAGGTAAATGGAGAACTACATGCTGCAAGTTATGTCTTGTAGCTAGAGGGTGAGGAGGAGGAGGAGGAGGAGCTTAGTATTAGAATATGACATAAGGCATGGCTCCACTTTTCATCCATGCTTTTAATCCTCTGTGTGGATTTAGAAGGGGTTTATGTATCAACACTTTTAATGTAGCCAGCATGTTTGTGACTATAAAGAATACATTAGGAAAAAAAAAAGGATTTTAGAGTGTATTTCAGTTTGTGTGAGCTGTAAACGAATCCAGATTAAAAAAAAATACTAATGACAGGTTTGGCTACAGTATGTGAATTCACACTCATATCTGAGAAAAAAGGCATTGTTTAAAATGCTGTCACCAAGTAAAAGTGCTGTGCAGAAAGACAGGAATATGGATCAGATGTCATACTTTGCACTCTCATCACTAATTCACCCATCATATCCTTCTTGTATCAAATTGCAGGACTGCAGCTTCAGGCAGTAAGTTGCACATCTGCTGAATCAATAAGATTGTGAAGCAACTGGATGGTTAGAATATCAGCTTTCTTACCTGGAATGAAAAAGGAATTACTTTCCCACCTGCAGTAACATTGGAAAGGCAATGTGAAAGTATCATTGCTGAACAATGTTATTTGATAAAGTGGTGACACTGGGAAGAGGAGGCATGAGAAGAAATACAAATTTTGGAGCCTACAGAAAAAAAAGTGTAATCCAAGAAGAGCATAGAGCTGAAGTTGGCAGGAGGAGATGAAAGTTGCAGAATTCAGACTCTGCAAGTGAATCCAAAGAGCCCCAAAGTATAGGCCCGAATAAGGGAAAGAATAGCAAAACTATCAAGGAAAAAGCAAATGAAGCGGGTCTATCTCTCACTGATTTATTGTTCCACTCCGGTCCATGTCACTGCTTGCATTTCCCCCACCTGGCAACTATTTCATTTGTGCTTCATTAAATTTGATGAGGTCAATCTCAGCTTAAGACACTCATACAAGCAGTTCAATTGAAAGCAGCAGAGTTAAACTGCACCAAAACTTGAATTGGGGCCAGTTCTAATTCATGTCTGGTGTCAGCTGATCTTCAAGCAGACAAGCTAGTTACAAGAGGAAGCAGAGCAACTTATTTGCTTACCGTCTCTTTCTCCTCCCCCCTCCTCCTCTCACTGGAAGCTTATTTTTAATGGAACCTTGGATCTGAATATATTTTTGCACAATGTGATCAAGTAAAAGCTTGATTAAAGAACACGGTATCTCCTGAAGTACCTACCTTACGTGGTGAAATTAGCATATATATAATTAACAGCTGCCCTTTCTTTAACATTCTTTGCCAACTTAACCATAGACCAGGTATTTCCGTAATCCTCTGCCAGTGTACTTCTTGCATGCTGTCTGGAAATGGGAGTTATAGCACATCTGGAAGATGCCAAGTTGGGAATTCTGCACTGTAAATTCAGAAATTATAATCCACTCGATTCATTTTTTGGGCAGGACCCATAATAGGCAGTGACATGTTTTATGCTTAAAATTAAAGAAAAAGCAAACAGTAGGAATTGGGGAGAGACACCGAAATTACAGTAGCAATCTTTTAGTCTACTGACCTCCAGATGCATCAGGCACTACTGAACAAGGACTTTGCACTAGCTTAAAATTTTCCCCAGGCTTCTTTGATCAGATGATGTTTATTATTTTTATCGGATGAGTTAGCCTTTCTTTCATTTTTTTTGCAGTGCTATTGATGGGGATTCTCTCTCTCTCTCTCTCTCTGCTTTCAATGCTCAAGTGAGCCATTCTCTTTCAAGGCAGATAACTATGTAGCCTAGTGCATTGCAGGATGGCTGCTTCATTACAGAAGAGAAGAGGGAAACTCTTGACAATTTGTGTTGCTTGACTGCAAGAATCTGCAAACAATCAAAACAGCCTAAATTTGGCTGCATTTTAAATAGCATCCCTGGATGGATCCTGCCTGCTCAGAGAACTTATCTCCCATTTCCCTTCCTAGTTCCAATCACAAAAACAGCATGGAGTCATAGCCACAGACAACAGCCTAAAAACTGATGGTGCCGCATGGATTTATGACTTGGCTGTTGCATAATCTACCCGTTGTTTATTGAATAAACCATAATCTGATGAATTTGCACAACATACTAGTCAGATGCCATTCATACAACATGCTAAATTAAAACTAAACAGAATACACTGTGGCTGCATGCTCTAGTCTAGCCATAGCTATGAAACCTGAAAGAACATTTATAATTTTTGGCAATTTAAACCATCTGCCTGGCAGTAATATAAAGCAAGTCCTTATCGATGCTATCCTTTTGTATTACTCCCCCAAGTCAGATTGCTCATGCAATCATGATTGACAGATTGCCATGTATGAGGACCCAGCATTCCTCTTAACACACAGGTAGTGTTTTACTTTCTCATGCTAGCAGACCAGCAAATGAGTTCTGAATTATTTTTTTCTGACTCTTTTCCAACATATTCTGGCCATTGGCCAAGAAGATAATGTTCTGGTTGATCTCCTACATTCTGGCTGGTTGGTAGAATTTTCAGAATATACATTTCTTTGCTGCATATGAGTATCCAAATGTGTGGTAAACCAATGGGATGCATACCATACCCTACCCTGCCCAAGCCTGGTTTATTCGCTGGATAGATGGAAGCAAGCAAGCAAGCAGTTCTTTCCCTTCCATATCATGCCTTTTTTTACTGAAGCTTTGCAAGACTCCTTCAGAGGGAGGGGGAGAACTTGACTAAATATAGCGCCTCTTTAAAAATGGCTCTAAATTTAACACAATACTTTTCACATGGATTTTTTTTTCTTTTGGTTTTTCTGACACGTGAGCTTTCTTGCTGCTGCCTTTTATTTCGGTTCTCCTAGAGTGCGAGAAGGCACAGCTTATTTTTAAATCAGAATCTCTGATTTATATAGCCTACAATGATTTAAATCAGATTTTGAAGATGAAATGTTCCTAAAACATGAAAATAAAAATCTATAGCTCTTGCCAAATGACATCAGTACTGGAGCTGATTAGTTTGGATTTCAGCTTAGCCAGAATAATCTTGATAGATATTAAAATTACTTTAAAATATATGTAAATACTTTAAAACATCTACATGAATTTAAGGTTGTATATACTGTATAGGTGTGTATATATTCATTTATTTTATACACAGCTATGCAGCTCATATTCTGATGACTATAATTATAATATGCTCATCTTTTGCTTTAAAGTGAAACCAGATTTTAAGTGAAAATGCATTATTCATTACATGTAGGTGTAATATTACTTAATAGTATTGTAATATTACAAAACTGTTGCATATTTTCCAGAATTAAGCATATACATTTGTCACAGCAAATTATTAAAAGATGCCTATGTATCATGGGTTATTGTGAATATTGCATGGCTATCTTATGTTCCATTCTTCACAGTTCTTAATCACAGATCATGGTTTCCCAACAGTTTAAAAAGTTGTCCATACTTGGAACGCTTCTCATTTCCGGTTAGCACTAAGTGGAATTTGAAACTAACAGTTGCCCTTAGTTTCAAATTCTGATCTGTGTTAACTAACAATGATGTGGCTTCAAACCAGCATGATACAGGATATCCATTGAAAGGCACAATGAGAGACTGTAGCACTTGCATCCAGGTTATCCATTCATGACATCAATCAGAACAGAGCTGGAAAGGAACCTTGGAGATCTTCTAGTCCAACCCCCTGCTCAAGCAGGAGACCCTATACTGTGAGAATACGGTTAAAAGCTAACATGTTATTGGATATTAACACTTCCTTGTGCATTTGATGAAAGGCTACAGAAATTTAGGTCTTATAACTTTATTGATTTTTAGGCATCCCAAAGCTCTTTCTGTGGTTTGAAAAGAATATATTGAATTTGGAAGAGGTCAAGGAAGAAATGACTGTAGGAAGTAGAAAAGGCCACTTTGGATTTATCTTGATTAAGGAAGAACAGCATATATTTTCTCTAGAAATATACAGAGGCAAGCTAGATGAAATTCCAAATGTGCTTCTACATGCCAGCTGCTAGAGGGAAGGCTTTCATGTCTGGATTATAGGCTTTCTAGAATGTCTGGGTGATTGAGATTGGAAACAGATTAGTGGATTAAACCAGTAACCTCCAGCCTATCAGGTTCTAAATGTTAGATTATAGTTTCAATTACTTTCGGTAAACTGTCATGCTGACTAGGTTTGATCTGGGTTGGGCTCTAAAAATACCTAGCTGTCGCTGTACTAAATGGACTCTTGAAGTGGTCCAGCAGGATATTCCATTACTGTGGTATCCTGGTATGCTACATACCTGGCCTATCAAGATAGATGGTACTATTATGATGGTTTTAGGAAAGTAATTAGAAGGAATGTTCATAATTTTATAGATTGTATTCTGGTTTATTTTAATTTGTTAAATGTTTTCTTAAACTTGGATATTACTTGGATATGCCCAACTAAAGATGTAAACATTAATCAGAATGCATCAAACAAGCAAGTAATGTAAGCAAACCCAAACTTAGCCATATCTGCCTTATTTTTCAGATATTTCTAGCTGATGTTATTTATGCATATATGACCTGGCTCATATATTAAACTGTTATAGTAACTTACTGCATAAGCACAGCTGGCAGGGTTCATGCAACAGTCAGAGCCAAAGAGAAGGTATTATAATTCCATGCAGTGTATCCATGAATACATCACAGTCTTTGTAAAACGCAGATGTGTTTTAAATGTGTTTTATGTGTTTATTTATAAGTCTTCCTGGTAAGGAACTAACCTACCCAGTATCAGAACACAACTATATAAGAAGATTACACTAAATGATTAGGACCAGTTCTGGAGACACCTCGTATCTGGAGCTCTGGAATCTCTTTGTCACACTTTTCTCTCAACAAGGAGGAAACACCTTAATTCAATGATAGAGCATGGTGTTTGCATGCAGAAAGTCCTGGTTTCAATTCCTGATACCTCTGGATTGATCTGGAAAAGATGTTTGTCCTGAAATTCAGGTGAATCAACATTAGTCAGATGTGACAATACTGACCTATGTGAACTAAAGAACACATCTATAAATAAACCATTTTTAAAAGCTCAGTTTGTGCATAAGCCATAATGACCCATTTCACACATAATACATACAGTATATTGGGTGGGTTCACATATAATAATTATAAATAAATAAACCACGTTATGGTTTAGTCAGTGAGATGTGTAAGGGTGAAAATTACAGCTTCCTACGAACTGACATTGTAGAAACTGTGTTTATTTTCACATAGGATTTTTTTATCCTTGGAAAAATAGAGCAGTTAAAGAGGCAAAGAAAACCTATTCTTCAAGGGATTGTATTTTGATAGTTGTCTGAGGAAAACCTCAAATTTATTTTTTTGGGGGGGAGGGGGGCCCTGATATTTATTATTGCATCAGATTTCCAGCTTCATTACTATAATGGATTATCATGTACAGTATTTGTTTTCTTAATATAAGCAAGGCTTTGATACTCCAATGCAGAGATGTCAAACTCAAGGCCCATGGGTCAGATCTGGCCCATGGGGGCTTAGATCTGGCCCGCAGGTCTATTCTGGAAACAGCAAAGGACTAGCCCATGGTGCCTGTGCCAGCAAAAATGGAGCTTGCTAGGGTTGTGTGTGGCCCTCCCAAGTTCTATTTGTGGTGGCAGAGGGTTGGAGGAGGCCACCTCAGCTGAAAATGGAGCTTGTGAGGGCCATACAAACAAACTCTGTTTTCACTGGCAGAGCACTCGGGCAGCCAAAGGTGCTGCCCAACACAAGTAATATCATGCTGGCCACACCTACCCTGTCACACCCACCCCAGTCCCCCAAGGTAAAACACAAACCTGATGCGGTCCTCAATGAAATAGAATTTGACATCCCTGCTCCAAAGTATTAATATTTAAGCATTAATTAATTATTCCTGTTGGGTTATCTTATAATTCATGCCAAAAAAGTGAACTATATGTACACAAAACTATAGGAAGTTAGGCTCTCGGTATACGTTGATTATGGAGCAAAATTGGTAAGATCAATTAAAAAATGTTTCTGCTTTTTTGCAGCAGATGTCAGTTGTACATTATATCAGTAGACTGCCATCAGAAAACCTCTCTTCCATTTTCTGTAGAGTTCCTAGGCATCTGTCAACAGGTGAGCAATGAGACTCAGGAGCTGTAGGTGGGTAACCTGGCTTTAGCCCTGTAGGATTATTGGAATATCAACAACCACAGACAAGGCAGAAGTATACTGCATTTGAAAAATTACACCATTATGGCCTGCTATTATAAATTGGAATCAACCAAGTGGGAATTCTTAAAATGAATATTTGAATTGTGGAAAGGAATTGATAAAGATTCAAATATCGCTGAATAAATATTAACAGGTCAAAAGAGATTCACTACCAGAAATAAAATATTCAGGGATACAGAACTGGGATATAGAACACGTTCAGAAAAAAAATGTGAAAATAGAAGACCTCAAAACTGAAGACTAGCAGAAGAAACTCCGATAACAACAATTGTAAATGTAGATTCGACTTCCGGTCCCAGCGGCAACAGGTTGCTGAGAGGCGAGCTCTGCCATCAGCACCTGAATCCCACCGCCTGGGAGGCCCCTAGGGGCCGGGCATCCCGGTTTGGGGATGCCCGCCATTTCAGGGCGGCTTTAGCCAGGGGCCACCGGCCGAATCCCAGGGCCGGGCGCCAATGCTGGCTCGCCTGAGGCTTCCAGGGGTGAGGTGGCTTTGGGCGGCGGCCAT
>JAOYMU010000002.1:24927964-24942901 GCA_025802295.1 Psammodynastes pulverulentus
AGCATAGCTGGCTGAGGAACTCTGGGAGTTGAAGTCCACAAGTCTTAAAACTGTCAAGTTTGCCCACCCCTGATCTATCATCTATATAATAATTGGAGGTGGTAACCGTAAGTGTCCAGAAACACTAAAGGAGATGATATTTTGTATCTAAGTTTTGTCTATTTTTTGTGTATATCTGGGCTGTTGTGTTTCTATATCAGTGTATCTTCTGAAATAGGAACTTTCTTGTGTTTGGTGAAGAAAATGTTGTGATTTAGCTTGAGGGCTCATATCTACTTCTGTTTCTTGGCCAAGTCTCTGAACTTTACTGCATCGGCCTGCATTTTGGGAAGATGGGCATTTAGCCCCACCAGGTTGGTTTCCATTTCATGAATGGGCAAAATGTTGTTTGCTTGACTGTCTTTCCGTGCATATTTCAGTCAAACACTTCTTTATTTCCAAATGAATCCACTGTCCTGAAAGGACTGGAAACTGGAATTTGAAGGCAATGTTTGGAACAGATCTTTGTCAACCTCATCTTTTATTGACTGAAGCTCCCAAGTTCATTTAAAATATTCAGATAGCAGATCTACAAATACACCTACATTTGGAAAGTTACTACCAGCATGTAGAAGCTATACAGGTAGTGACTGGATGGGATACTACTTGTACCTACTTAAATGCTGTTCTGAGTTCCCTGGGGAAAAAAATAAGCAGCATGCTAAATTTATCAATAGTCTGAATCAATAGAAGGTAGTTTTATTTGTTCACCTTATAATGGAAGTCTTGGCTAACAAAGGAGTGTTAACTTTTTTTGCTAGGGTTAAATTACTATGACCCTTCTCCACATTTTGCTTTGAAATGAGTTGGCTAAAGCTCTCAGTTCAATTTTTTTCCTACAAGGCTAAGTTACAGGCACTGTAAGGCAGCCTCACGACTTGTGATCCAGTGATCCCCCTGCACATTACCTACGGGTGCTTTTGATGCTCAAGTGAGCATGTTCCAAACATTTCATTTGATTTCATTTGATTTCATTAAAATGACTTTATTGGTAAAAGAATCACATTCTGAGGGAAGCACAGTAACAGTGACAATGCTTCAGAAGCAAAGCAACAGCGGCAATGCTTCTACATTTGGCAGCACTTTTTGTGCAGATTCTACTCGTGTTCAGAAAGATTTGTGCACTTGGTGCTTGTGTCATCCAAGAGTATTACCAAATGCACAGATGTTACCAATTTGTGGTTTTGAACACAAATGTCTTCCCTTAAAAAGGCACTATTTGGGTCAAGGATTAAACTTTTTTCAGCACTCAGAATGATGATGCAGCCAAGGATAAATAAATAGGCTTGCTTCATCTCTTTGGGTCCTTCATTTGGCAAACCCTCCTGTGCACAGGCATGGTTTCTGTTTGGTTGCCTTTGCTGTGCAAGGGAAAAAGTGTAGCATGGATTAAAAACAAATGACAATCAAGATGAAACAAATGTGAGAACAAAGCAACTTTGTCTTTTGAAACATAGACATTTGGCCTATGCCGGGATGAATCTGCAGTGCTAAAGTTGGAGTCATTTCTTCTGCAGCACCCCAGACCAGCATATTTAATTTTCCCAAACGAGGTCTTGCCTGAATGACTTCAAAACTAAATATTAATGGCCTCAAATTATTCTTTCTTCTACTCTGGGAAGATAGATTTCATCGCTGAATCTTTAAAGATGGCTCCCTTCCACATTTGTGTGTATTCCTTCAGTCCCTGAGTTATCGGAGAAACAAGCCAGCATAATATGCATTTCCATGATGGCTTAACTCTAATTTGCATTAGCAAGAATGCTTGCCAGTGCTTCTTACATCCTTACCATGAGACAAGTTAAAGGCAAGATTTGGTAGGTTTCTTTGGTGTTATTTCCACCACCTCCCAGCATCAGTAGATAGTCAGAGAAACAACCCCCACTCGTTCTCCTGAAAGTGTGATGGAGCAGGTTGGGCAGAGGCTTTAGCTGTATTCATGTTGTCTGAGTGACAGATCACTTGAGCTATTTCAGAACACAGGTCAACGGGTTGCTGGTCTGGAGGAAGGAGCTTACACAGCGCACTAAGGCAATGCCCTTCTGCCTCATCCTGGCCCATCCTTAACTTGTCAGCTGGGTTATTTTTGGACAAAAGCTTGCCAGTCTTCTAGAAGTCTGGTAAGCTTACAGAGAGATTTACCACCTTCCTGTCACTTGGGATAGAAGGGGAAACTAGCACAACTCTTATCAATTTCCCTCCAGCTTCCAAATTGGTAAGACAGTGACTTATGGGGGAAAGTGAATGGACATAGGCATAGCAACATCCAGATGCATCCAATGGAATATCCAAAATGGCATCAGAGCAAGAAAATAATGTTGCCTCACTCCCAAAATAATAGAAGCAGCAGAAAGCACAGCCATGCCAAACCCTTGTCAGCAGAAGCAGCAGAAAGCTTTAGCAAACTCGAGTAGAATCAGCAATATATACCTCCTCCTGTTTAAACAATTAGCAGATCCCATTTTTATTCATAGGTAATATTCATATTACTGATCTTTGTAAAACTTTTGAACAAATATTCAACAGTAGGATAGATCTAGTGATCTACAAAAAGGCTGATATGTGTATAAGTGTATGAAAGGAAGTCATGCTATGCTTTATGAAATGTGAGTTAGGTATTACATCGGCAGATGCTTCTACAGAAACCTGAGATTCCTGCAGCCAGGGTGGGTAGTGCCTTGACCAGAGATGAAGACTAAGCAACCTTAATTGGACAATAGGAACTCTGAAGATGCCAGTTTCTGACTGCATCATCACCGGATTTGTGAATGAGCCATTGCAGAGTCTTCTTAAATCAGGATGTGTTGGAAAAGGTAGAAAACATTGCTACTTTAAAACTGGAACAGCTAAGGACAATTTAGGGTGCCTCTATGGGTAGGCTGGAGATAATCAAAAGCTGCATCATAAAGATACATCCTCTAAAAATGATTTGTCTTTATGCCATTCGTGAATCTGAATCTATACAATTGTTTTCCTTCCCCAAAAGATAGAAAATGAAATTTTGATTCAGATCTACTTGTATGTAAAATCCTGTAGAGCCCTGCTGTAATATGCTTATCTGGGGAACAACAAGATGTGTTGTTCTGAGGATTAGGTTAGTGATGGCTCATGTAAAATTGTACTGTTAAATCCTCCACCTGATTCAAGATTAGTTTTTAAATAATCCCCGTTTGTGTTATCCTACAGAAGTAGCCGCTGCAAAAAGTAATAATTGATAGTATTAAGAAACTGCTCCTCCCTATAAACCTTGCCCTGACATACCTGATTTAGTTTTCAAGCTGGTTAGCCATTATCATCTGGGCATGTGTTATAAAGGTAACCTGTGAGCTGACATTGCTGCTATGCATGAACCCATTTGTCTCATTTCACAAGAAAAATAGTGAAGAGGAACAATTATAGGCTGGGAACCTTGCACTGTGGGGGTGGGTAGATATGGCCCACAGATCAGATATTGGCAACTTCCTGCTTATTGCTTTGAAGTTGCAGTTCTTAGAAAGCCACCCATTGCAACTGAGGCAGCCATTAGTGAGAAGGTATTTCAAAATTGCCCTGCATTGTTCACAATGAAGTTCATGCCCAATGGCTTTTTTTGAGGATTGTGCTGTAAATGCCTACAGATTTGCTGCTGTACTCATCCCGCCTCAGGCCTCTCCACTCGGCGAGTCTCATGCATTAGTCAGAAGGGAATATTCTGGAGAGAGTGCTGTTTCACCACCCCAGCAGCTTTCTTTTTCCTGTTTGTGCTGTAGCCTGTAACGGCATTAAAGCATCCTCTTAATTACTCATTCTGTTCTGCCTAAGTAACACCTGTTCTGCCAAGCTCCTTCCAATCCTCTCCATGGTCTCCCACGAGGATATTCTTAGAATTTTCTTATTTTCAGGCATGTGCTCTCATCGGAAGAGCATTTCAGAAAAATCTCACAAGGTGATCCATGATTCTCCATGACAGAGAATGTACCTTTTGTTTCCAGTAGCTCGGCACTGCTGTGCCAACAATGTGATTAGCTTAAGGCCTTTAATATTTCATTACTTTGCAAGATCCATTTTCTGTAAAGCTTTAGACTCACTGGAAGCTGGCAAGGAGCTGGGGGAGGGAATGGCATTGAGAAGAATTAAATAGGCACCTCTAATGAATCTTACATTAATGATAAACTTGGAAATAACGGCTGCCTGTAAAATACTCCTTTAGAATATATCATAGGTTCCCGCTCTATCTGAAATCAATGCATTCATGTTGAGGGTCTGGAGGGATTACCAAAAACAGTATAGATTGTCAGAGATGAACCCAGGCCAAAGGGTACTGTCCCCTTCAACCCAGGCTCACTTGGAAAGGCTTGAACACTTTATAGTACTATAAGCAATGAACAAGTACCCTGAAGGAACGTTTTGAGCAGGATAAGTAAACTGAATTGAAAGAAGGTTGCACATAGCAGCTTCTTCAGCAGAAATTAATTAAAATTAAAAAAAATTAAAAAGAAACTGGTAGTCATAATCTCAGACTTCTTACAGCACAAACTTGTTGCCTAGGGAGAAAGCAGGTGGTGTTTGTCTTGGGAATCCTTCCTTACATGTGCAGCTGGGAGCTAGCAATGTTGGCTGCATTCAGAGATAATTTAGAATTGTGAATTAAGTCCCTTTGGAAATTGTGTGTGAGAATGTCAATAGGCATACTGGCTAATTCTCAGGGTGTGTCCTGCCTGGTTTCATGCCATCTCTTCAGCCTTTGCCTGCCTGACCAGCTTTGCCTCCTTTACCAGCTTTCCCGCAGCTTGGTACACCCTTCAGATGATTTGGGACATATCTCCCCAAATTCCAAGTCACTCATTATGGTCAGCTTGTCTTTTTGAAAGATGTACTGTTTGCGGTTGGAAACTGAAATGCCAAAGTTTGAAATAGTAAGGAGGAAAACAAAGTTGGACTGAGTGGCCTAAGAAAGAGAAATAAAGCAGGAGAATGATTGATCAGTTTCTTCTGATTCAATAACTTCTTCAATACTAACACATTTTTTTAAACTTTAAAACATACCTGCATACATGGGCATTGCCAGATGGGGCACTCATAAATCAGTTTCACTATATTATTGGTACAAGATGGTGAGAGAGCTCAATTATAGAAGCAAAAATACGGACAGAATAGATTGTGAGTTGCTCACAATCAAGCTAAAGCAGGTCAAAGCCAACAGATTTCCAAGATATGAACTTCAGCATGTACCCAATATTTTCAAGGACAACATCAGGATTTTCTGGACCCTTTTCAGTCAGGATTCAGGCTGGGCTGTAGTACCAACATGACATGAATTACATTTGTGGATTACTTTTGGAGGACTCAGGATGGGGGTGGTCCTTCCGGATCTCTTGGTGACTTTCAATAACATCAATCATGGTATTTTACTGGACCCGCTCTAACAATTGAGAGTGTGTGGGGGGGCAATTTTGTGATGGTTTTCCTCCTGTCTCCATGACTGGTACCAGTCAGTATTAGTGAGCAAGGCTAAACCCTAAGCTCCTTTTATGTCTCGCTCCCCTCCTATTTAACATCTATATAAAGCCACTGGACATGGTATTTGGAGCACGGAGTTCAATATCAACAGTATGCTGATGATTCTCAACTATACATCTCTACCCCATGCAGAAAAGTGATGCTGTTTAGTGCCTTGAGTCTGTAAGGGCCTGGATGGGAAAAACTGGCTTTGACTCAACCATAGCAAGATGGAGTGATTGTGGATCTTTGGCTCTCCTAAAGTCAGGAGAACTGACATCTCTGACTCGAAAATGGGATAACATTCTCCTGGAGAGAGGATCCACCCGAACTCATGGCTCCTGGTAGAAAAGGTGGTGGCAGCCATGGTCAGGCACAAATGTATCTTGTGTGTCAGTTGCACCCATTCTTAAACTAGGAGTCCTTGCTCATAGTAATACATGATTTAATCACCTCTGTTTGAATTACTGCAATACATTCAAAGAAAAATTGGAAGTGCAATTGGTTCTAAATCCAGCAGCACATACATTTTGCATGCCCCACATTTCACCTGAGAAACACCGCTTTTGTTTGAGCTGCATGGCTCCCATTTTTTCTCCAGGTGCAATTCAAGGTTTTGGTTATCACCTTTAAAGCCCTACAATGCACAGCAGCTGATTATCTGCAGGATCACCTCTGCCCTTCCTACTAGATTAAATAAGGTTAGGCATGCTCCAGGGCCCCTCCCTTAAATGTTGTTTACCTGATAGGACCTTGGAAGTGTGCCTTTCATAGTGGCCACCCCAGCCTTTTGGAATAGCTTCTCACCTGAGATCTGAGGGATCACTGCTCTTTTAGCTTTTAAAAGAGTCAGGATGGCATTGAGCTGGAAAACTTTTTGGTCTGTTGTAAATCAGTCCAGAGTTCTTATTCAAGGCACAGATAAGATTCAAATGATCCTATTTTGGATACATTATGCAAAGACTCAGCTTCTTAATAATGATAGCAAAGGTCTAGCAGGTGACAAAGAAAAGGCAAGTTTTTCAGCTTCTATTCTTATTAGTTTTGTCGAAGTAAAGGTGTGTTTTCCACCAGATAATTATGAAAAGCTGGTTTAAGGACCAGGTTTGAAATTCGAAACTGATAAAAAAAGATATTCAGAGAATACCTGTTTATTCTGAATGAATTCAAATATCCAGGGCAAGATTCATTCATTCATTCATTCATTCATTCATTCATTCATTCATTCATTCATTCATTCATTCATTCATTCGCTGTGCTGGTGCAGTGGTTAGAATACAATACTGTGGGCTACTTTTGCTGAATGCCGGCTGCCTGCAGTTCAGCAGTTTGATTTTTACTGCTCAAGGTTAACTCAGCCTTCCATCCTTCCGAGGTGAGTAAAATGAGGACCCAGATTGTTGCGGGCAATATGCTGACTCTGTAAACTGCTTAGAGTGGGCTGTAAAGCACTGTGAAGCAGTATATAAGTTTAAGTGCTATTGCTATTTGATTTCTGTCATATCTTTAATTTAGGCATTCAAGACAGAATTTACAGCATTTTCTGCTCTTATAATTTCACACAAAACAGCTTGGTGGCAGTTTGGGCTGTGGTCCAAGGTCACCCCATGAGCTTGGATAAAATATTTATCAAATCTGCAAATATTACAATGTCAGGCGGGATAGCTCATACCCAAAGATTGTATAAATAACTTTAACAATTATTTTTATGTTAGAGAACTGTGCCTAAAATAACAGAATGAAATTTAACAGGAACACATGCAGGATTTTTCACTTAGCAAGCAATCAGCTGCACATGTGTACCTGACTTGGCAAAAGCATTTGTGAAAAAGATTTTGGAACTGTAGCCGATCACAAATTGAATATGAGTCAGCAGTGTGATGTTGCTTTCAAAAAAGCCAAATGCAATTTTATGCTGCTTCAGCAGAAGTATTGTTTCTAAATCATAGGAAATCACTTAATTTCTTTTGGTCATATCCCGTCTCAAATATTGTGGCCAGTTCTAGATATTGTACTTTAGGAAAGATTTAATTAAACTACAATAAATACAAAAAAGATGTCCAAGGAGGGGCAGGGATTTAAGAAAGATTGAAGGAATTGGGAATGTTTAACCTCCCAAAAAATAGGAGATGCTACATAGAAGACCAGATTCTGTTTTCAACCACTCCAGAGGAGATTGCCCACAATCATAAAAAGATATTCCAGACTGAATGTTTAGAAAAAAAAATCTTAACAGTTCAGCCAGTTATCCAGAAAATTGGATTCCTCTTCACCCAGTGTGTTCAAGTGAAAGCTAAGCCATATTTGAGATATGCTTTAATTTGAGCATGTTCTGGTACTCAACATGCAGTTGGAATGGCTTCTTTCAATTCTTCAATGGCTATGGGTAAATGAATCCTGGTTTTGGTCTTCATTTTCACAGATGAAATAGGTTGTTATTTTTCATTAAACTGCATACCCCTAAGAAACCTTGTTTTTTGGTTCTTCCAACTTGTCAGGCATTGAACACAGGAGATTTTTTTTTTGTGGCCACTGTAGATATACAGTACAGGAATGACTCCTAAATATCTGCAACTTCCTACGTGCTACTTTTACCACATTCAAAATTCTAAGCCACCTCACCTTGGACACAAAACTTGAGCTCCTTGGCATCAGTAACCACTGAGGATTGCAACTTTTCAGGTATTTTCTTGCTCATGCGGTTATAGCTGCGCTGTTTCTTGGTTTCCCCCCAGAGATTGGAGCCACCATACATGCTGGGAATGTTGAGGACTGCAATTCCTTCCAATGAAGTGCTAGTCAGATCCAAAACAGTTCCATCGCACTGATACAGAAGGAGAAAAAGATAAACAAATGGTTTTATGAAATATATTTAGCATTATCTATTAAGCTATATCACGAACTATCGAAATATTTCTATTCCACCTTTCTAAATATCCAATTGACTTCTAATTGTCATAAAATAATTGAAACAAAATTATTAAGATCCACATTCATTACAATAATACTAAGCAATAAGCTTCTATCAGTTCAAAATTCAGGTGTAGATGGCTAGGGTACCTTTCAATGGAGTCAGCAGGAGCAGTATTGTCTAAACAATGTCTTACTTACTTAAGACCATTTTAACCAGAATCTAAATGTACCACAAACATGCAGTTTAACAGGGGACATATTTTTTGAAGCAGAAACCTTCTCGTTTCTCATGCAAAAGTCTGGACAGTTCAGTAGATGTGAATGAAATATTTGATCCATGAACAAGGGGCCTATACAACTAAATATTCTGAACATTTTAAAGTGTGGTTTAAATATTATCAGGAGTAATATGAGTAAAGTCTAAGTAATCTAGTAAAGATTAATTTAAGCTTCAGTATAGTTGACCAGTCTTTTCCAATCTGGTGACCTCCTTGATGAACAATGCCATCTATACAGCCAACATAGCTATACACATCCAAGACACTGCCTATTGTATTCAAGATCAGATGCCTGCAGATCTTATTAATTTTGTGAGCCTTTATCACCTATGAATATTGCTATTTTGCAAATTGTGTATTATTTTTGACAATAGAGGGAATGTTTAAAGCAGAGAATGGAGACTGTAAATAATGTGAAGATTTTACAAGAAACTGGCTGGCAGAAACAAAAAGTTTAACTAATAACACAGAATAATGAACACAGAAATAATAATTTATATCACATTTTAAAATATCAAGCATCATATGTGAATCCATTTAGCTGTATGGTTGTCCCCTCTCCCTCTAATTGAAACTAGAAATGATTGAACACAAGGTGTAAATAGGGGCTTTTTTTTGCAAAGAGCAATCTAAAGCAACTTAATAACATATTTGGCAAAAGCTATAATTGAAAAACAATTATTTTGGTCTGCACACAAGTCCTTTGATATTTATCTAAGGGTTGCAAGTGCTGTTCTTTGGTCTGTGTTCAGTTCTGCTTCGTTGTTTTGCTTGGGGAGGTTGCCAATGAGCCTCTCCTGTGCTGTCTGGGTAGCAAAATGCTGGCAGGCTGCAGAAGGTGATATGGACGCCATAAATTCACCCAGCAGAGGAATGAGCATCTAATGGCCAGCAACTGTGTTTTCCTCTTTAACTCTGCTTTGTCTCTGTGCCAATGTGGTACAATGGCCTCTTTGAGAAGGGGCAGCTGATGGGTTGTTGGCAGGAAGACTGGAAGTAGACATTTGCAGCTAGGCAAAAAAACAACTTTATTTCTAAGCGACTACAACTGTAACTGATGCCAATTTCCAAAACAAAACTGCCATTTCTCCTGTGCTCATGACAGATGCCTGGAGCCAAAAGGAGGGCAAACTGTTGCTTTCATCTTAAAATGCTGTTAGATTAACACTTTGCAACCCTTGAACTACAATATCCTGAACATGTTTGCAGAAAGTTCCAGGACTGAGAAACTAAGTTATTTTTTCACACAATATATTTCAGCAAATACTGGGAGGGAATACACTTAGGGTTTTTTGGGGGGAGGGGAATAACAGATAAATTGTTGTGCAATGTGGAATCTGTCAAAGGTTGAACAAATACAGCTGAAGTATTTTTCCCATGTCCTCACTATTGATGCTAAACCCAAAACAAGTATAATAAAAGCAACAGTGGATCAGTGTAAACCCTTGTGTGTGTTAGCATTCAGTTCCCAACCAAGGCCCCATGGAAAGCCCCAAAAGACTCAAATCAATAAGGCTCATGATGTGTTCTTGGCAACTGTTATTCAGTCGCGTAATGATGTTGGAAACATGATATCACTGTTAAGGCTACTTGCGATAGCAGCTTTATCCTACCTGCTCATCCTAGATATATAGAGGGTAGAAAGAAACAACATTCACTGTTATTTCATTATTTAATATGCTGCTTGACTAAATCACAAACTGAAGTCATGTGTGGTACTAAGCTGCTTTGAACCCAAAAACTAATCATTTGCCTACTTAGTTTGTTTAAAATGTTTCTGGGAAAATGTGCTATTTGAATATTCCATGTCTGACTTCAGCCTCTCAGGCACGAATCCGCATTGGGAGGTTTTAGGAGTTGCACTGATTCACAGACTAAATACAATCTCAGCAATTGATGGCTAGGGGAAAATGCCAAATAGCATTTTAAGTCTGCATCTATTTTATAGATGTACTAGGTGAACTGGACGTGGGAGGTAATAGTAGTGTTTGCTGAAATACCACACCAAACTAAACACAAACCTTCTCATATTTTAAGAATAGCTGGACAATGGAAAAAGTTCTTCAGAGATACCAAGAATGTCTTTCCTTGCTGCTTCTTTTTTATTTAAACATCCTGTACTCAAAGGGGTAGGCTAGACTAGTGCTGGAAGGAATAAAGCTGGGGAGTGATGAATGAGCAAGGGATGTAGCCAGCTAAAACATTTGAGACAGCTGAGAGAAGTATACGTTATGTCATTTACCCTTTTTGACAGCAATCAACTGAAACTTATTCTTGATCTGGGTTTGGATGAGTTCCAATTTCCTTTAAAAAGCTTTTCTCTCCTTCCCTGGCTATTATTAGCCCCTTAAGGTGGTGGCTGCAATAAAATCAGAAGGCCATAGCTGTGTATAACCTTTGAAAATAAGAGTAGATGTCTTAAGCACGTACCAGCATCTATAGAGGCTAAAGGAAGAATCCTTTTGAACATTGGCGCAGAGGAATGATTGCAGTAATTGTAGTAATTGCAAGACTTCTGCTAACAGCCAGCTGCCTGTAATTAGGCAGATCGAATCTGACCAGGCTCAAGATTGACTCAGCCTTCCATCCTTCCGAGGTGGGTAAAATGAGGACCCAGATTGTTGGGAGCAATATGCTGACACTGACTGTGAACCGCTTAGAGAGGGCTGTAAAAAGCACTGATAAGCAGTATATAAATCTAAAGTGCTAAGTGCTAAGTGCTATAATGATAGTTTACAAAGAATTTGAAATAATTATCCAGATCCACAAGCTTTGGTCATGTTACATGAACGAAAGGAAAAAGAGCAGGTTGGAGTGGATAGGCTGGCATTTCACTGGCATTTTGGAAAGATGCTGTGAAAATAGGAATGGGGAATAGAAAGAGATGCATGAAGGAACCCGCAATGAACTCTGAGTTGTATGTCCGCTTGGCATCTTTTTGGTGTGGTCTTGAAATGCAATGAGTTCCTTAAAACTATCCAAACCCAGATTTGAGGTCACGCTGGCATGCAAAATTATGGTCACAGCAAAGATAGTAGGACCAGGATCATTTACACAATTAGGAAGCAATTAGAGAAGCCAACTGAGCCCAGGATGTTCTGAAATGATTTTTTGTAGAATGACAGCTGATGGGAACTGTCCCTGTGTCAGCCCTTGAGTGAGGATGCCTGCCCTCACTTATCACAAGGAACTGAAGGGAGGTGATCACAGCAGACTGAAGAAGCATGGCAAAGCATGAACTTTGACTGACAATTCCATTTTCTAGTTTTAGTGAGTAATTAACAAACACTGCATTTATGTTTTGAGACTACGGATACTGAAAGTATAGCTCTCAGTCCTTAAAAAGAGGATGGTTTGGATGAGGTTGAGGAGTGGAAATGGTTATGGAAAATACACACCACATAAAATCTCAAGTACAAACTATGAAATGATTGACTTCTTAGTAACTGCTGGTGAACCACACATTTCCTAATTAGAGGCTGTTTCCACATAGCTAGAAGGTGGTAGTAGGCAATCACAGAATCTACAAACATTCACAACAAACTTAATTTTAGTCAAGCCCTGAAGTGTACCTATAAGGGCATAATTCTGTTCTCCCAAAACTGGCTTCAAAGATGAGGCACCCAGATGTCCATGCCAACAAATATACTTAAAGGGAATCCATAAAACAGAAATACGCTGTGCATTTTAAAAATGCTGCTCCACATCTATAATGTTTTTTTTTCCCTTCCACTGAACTGTGTTTTGGACATCTGTTTCCAGACAGAAGCTTTCTCAACTATAAATGTACCTATCTTTCCCTGCAAAACATCTTAACATGTTTCAGTGGATGGAGATGTTACTAAAAGCTCAGCTGCAGTTGCCAGCTGTTTGTGGGGGAAAAACTTCTGTTGACATGCTAACAATGTGGGAACCACAGGAGATATATTGTTAATTGGAAAGCATTCAGATGCGTGGAATCTAGAATCTTGTTCAATCGTATCATTCTGGGTCAGAATCAAGGCCATGAGCCAAGGACTAAAAAAATAAAGAGATGAGTATTGTGCTTGTGAAGGCTATGGAAGTGATAAACTTTTTTAAAAAAGTGTTTTCTGGCATTGTCCCATCAGGCAAGACTTTCGATGACGCTTTCTCCTGTCTCCATCCTACATTATGGATTCTGCTAATCACTGATTGGGATAAATGGCCAATGCCCCCTCATCTTCCTATTCTTTTCCCTCTCGCATATCCAGCAGTCCAGGGGCAAATAGGTGAGCACAGAGGCCCTTTCTCGTCATGTTGCAATCTTCAGTAGAATGGCAGATAGGGTGGCTTTTTCTTTGCCTGCCTCCTCCTCCTCCTCCTCTTCCTCCTCTTCTTCCTCCTGCTCCTCCTCTCCCCACTACACTGTTCTACTAAACTGTCAATTAAAAGTCAGTAAGTGAAATGTCCATAAATGTGTATTTGTGAATTTTCTATTATTTGTGATCCAAATTTTAAAATCCCTGTTTCAGATGAGGAGATACTGAAGGTTTTTTTAATAGGAGAAGGGGGCAGATTCTTGTATTGGAACTGGTATTATTTTCAAAAACTAAAATATTTATTGAAAGAATGGAAAGGTCCCATAGAAGCATGTGGCTGGTTTAATAGCATCAGGGTAAACTG
Organism: Psammodynastes pulverulentus; assembly: GCA_025802295.1. NCBI lineage: Eukaryota > Metazoa > Chordata > Lepidosauria > Squamata > Psammodynastidae > Psammodynastes > Psammodynastes pulverulentus. The sequence continues at coordinate 24,941,317 of JAOYMU010000002.1, forward strand.
AGCAAAACACATCTGGCTCCAGGGATAGTGCTATGTTGGTTACATAAAGACTAGATCAATGCTAGTCTTTTGAATCAATTATTGCCATAAATTGTAGAAAGTCTATTCACAAATAAAATATATTCATGGAACACCACTACTTGAGCTTTCGAATATGTATCTATTCAATTAAATCATTTTAATTTATTTTTAAAATTCTAACCTGTAAGCAGCACAGAGCTGTTACACCCTATTTTTTGACTAAAATTTTAAGGACTCCAGAGATGGAATGTAGTTTGAAGTTAAAGAAGGAGGGAAAAATAAACCATAAATTTGCCAGGAATAATTTTCCAATAAACCATGGAAATTCTTACTCCACAAGTTTGACCCTGACTTTTCTAGAACGTTCAATAGTCTACAGTATGTTTAATGTTTTAATGAAATACAAGAACACATTTCTAAGAAATTATTGACACAACCATAACACAACTTCTAGAGAAAATTAAGACTTTGAGGTTTTGGGGAGACTCACCTCAATCTCTACATAGTCGTGAAGTTTCTTGCAAGTGGCTGAAAATGTTTCTGTTGTACCGAATTCAAAATACCACAATTTATTCTTCATTCTGACATAGAAAAACAAAAAAGGAAGAGCATTCTGGAGCGATACATTCTCATGATACTTTATCTATAGACGCTGCCTTGCTAGTAGCCTCAAAGTTTGCAGTCTAATATGAGCTACCATAGCGTGACCAGGAAATGATAAGAGTAAAAAAATTCTCCTAGAAAATTAGGCAACTTATGGAATTGCATCACAACAGCACTAGGTGATGGAATATTTCAATTCACCAATTATTTTTTACATTTTCCTGTTCTTTTCAATAAAATTTATTTACGAGAAAATTTCCATCTGCCTTTACAATTTTAACAAAATGTAAAAATCTCCTATCTAACAATTAATCTAGATAAATCTTCAGTAAAGATAAACATATTCCGGCAGAAACTGGAAAAACAAAGAGGAAACGAATAAGAAATTTGCCTGTTCTGTCAAGAGAGATAATGGTTTTACATCCCAAGCATTATTTAATCTCACCTGGCCAAGTGCTTTACTCTGATATCATGGTATCATTAAAATTCAAAAATTACTTTGTTAATTTTTTGAAAATATTGTTTGCATTAAGGTTGTTGCTTTGTTTTGCGAATTCTGAAGACTGAAATATTTTTTCTTAATAGAATAATTGTTATGTTCAGAACCAAATTTTAACTCAGGATGAGATGCCATATTATTCTATGATACATTGGTGCACACCACAGTCATACAGATTGTTTGTATCAGAGGATTTACCCTGTATTTAGCAGTCCAAATGACTTATGGAAAGTAAGCAAGAATAAGGATGTTTCCACAAGTTTCCAGTCCCCAATATCTCGCAACCTGTCCAAAGCCAGTTTCAAAATAGGCAGAATAGGCAGCTTGATACCATAAGTCAGGGGTGTCCAAACTTGGTAACTTTAAGCCTTGTGGACTTCAACTTCATGTTTGTTATTGTGCCTAGCTTCCTGCCTGGTCCATTCTGGCTGAATCCACCCTGTTTAGGGGAAGCTTTTGTAT
>JAOYMU010000002.1:25011209-25028483 GCA_025802295.1 Psammodynastes pulverulentus
TATCACTTCCGGGTTTTTTTAGCGCGCGACGGGGGGAGCGTTCCGGCACCTTTCGGCGCCGAAGAAAAGCCCTGCTAGTAAACATTTTAAAAGTCAGCAGTTAAACAGTTATAAAGATATTCCTAAAAAAACAATAATTTCCAGAACATTTTACCATTAGCTGTATATAATAAAAGGGACATGGTGGCTCAGTGGCTAAGACGCTGAGCTTGTCGATCGAAAGGTCGGCAGTTCAGCGGTTCGAAACCCTAGCACTGCGTAACAGAGTGAGCTCCTGTTACTTGTCCCAGCGTTTGCCAACCTAGCAGTTTGAAAGCATGTAAAAAATGCAAGTAGAAAAATAGGGAGCCCCTTTGGTGGGAAGGTAACAGTATTCTGTGCACCTTTGGCGTTTAGTCATGCTGGCCAATGACCATGCTAGATCTTCGGCTTTGAAACGGAGATGAGCACCACCCCCTAGAGTCAGGAACAACTAGCACATATGTGTGAGGAGAACCTTTACCTTTTATATATAATAAATAGACTATGATAATAACAAAACCAAGGTATCTGTCTGAATTCTTTTTCTACTTAAAACAAATCCATGAAGTAAAGCAATTTATTTCTTCCTCCTAGTCCTTTGGCAATTCAGTTTCAAACTCAGCATTTTTGTCTCATCCCTCTGAAATATCTTCTGTCCTAGTTTCTTGTGATTTCTCTCTTGAAGTCACCCTCTAATCTGTTTGTGAATCAGAGGAATAGTAGATATGTGCTAACTTTTTAGTTTCCATGGAAACCAAGTTTCTTCAGTCATCCCATCCCTGCCAGGAATCAGATTGTGTTAAATGTTTAGTGACCATGCTTAAACCTGCATAGCTAAACAGTTGAGCATTGTATCACGGTTACACACTGTTCAAAGAAGCAATGTAGAAACCAAAAGGCTGCTTGTTTAGACTGCACAGATCATGATGAACTTTCATAAAGACCAATATTTTCTGTTACAGATGTTCTCCAACAAAATAGAACTTTGATTGTTCAGATCTTTATAGAAAGAAAGCTCGATGGTTTGGAGGAAGGGTACAACCTCAGGGCCAAGGCTAAATGCATGCTTCCGTATTCATTTGGTATGAATTTTTCCTGTCTGTTCACCTGAATTGGACTTTTCCTTCACATTCAGCTGGACCAGTGAGGTCCTCGTCATCTTCAATTTCAATTTCAATTTATTTCGATTTATAACCCGCTCCCTCTCCCCCAAGGTCATCTTGGCTTTCTACTCTTGGCTTTCACTAGGTATGAATCTCCTCTGCTATGTCAGCTCTTCCAGATGAAACAATGGATTGCTTATGCCTGATTTTGACTAAAGATGTAAAAGAATTATTCATGGATCTTGTCCTGAGCGAATGAAAGAATTCTGCCCCCAGTAAACTTTACATCAAAGTTGGTATCAAACAGATATTCTTGCTTTTTCCTGGACAGAAATGTGCGCAAGCACACACACAATCAATCAAAACCACAGTACGCTTAAAATCTAAAACTGCTTTTGATACTTGCATATGTGCAGATATAATTACTTTAAAAGAATGTTTAGCCTGGGCTGGAATTTTGTCACAATAAGAGCACAACACTGAGGAGAACTATGTTTATTGCAATGATTATTGGCTGCCTGTTTTAACATGGGAGACCTTGAACAATAGGAAAGCAATTTCTATAGAATGGACTAGGACTAGGCGGCAGGAAATCCTGGGGGTCCAATTGGCTGCTCAGTTTGGGGAACTGGGTAAAATTCTTGTCAGTGAGTGTACCCAGAATGAGTTCTATTGCTAAGCAAAAGGGCCTTTCAGGAGAGCAGCAGAGCCCCAAAGTTTGTTGTTATTGAAATACAATGTTGAGGCCATCCACTAATAGAGAATGGAAGGTTGTGGTTTTTCTATGTCACAAATAAGGCTGCCTTTTGGCTGTACTATCTGGTGAGGATGTTTCTTTTCTTTGGTTTGATGGGATTGCAGGAGAGTCATTTTGGGCCTCAGGGCACAGAAATACAATAGAAGTCAAAGTACCTTTAAAATAAGAAACTACTATTGATAGTTCCATATGAAAGCTAGTTAAAGTGAGGCACATCTGATTTTATGACCTTTTTTGGGCCATGGTTATGAGATCATTGCAGTTCTTAAGTGAATCATGTGATCATTAAATTAATTTGGCTTGCCACATTGATTTTGCTTGTCAGAAGGCAACTGGGGCAGTTGCAAATGATGATTATGTGAACCTGAGATGCTGCAACTATTGTAAATACATGCTGGTTGCCAAGATCCCAGATTTGATCCCATGACTATGGGGATGCTGTGACAGTTGTAAAAGGATTGGTTGTAAGCCACTTTTTTCAGTGCCATTGTAACTTCAAACTACCCAGACTAATGTACAAACATTGCTAGATGATTATTTGTAAGTCAAGGACTACCTGTAATTACTTTAAAAGGGCATTTAGAATAGCTGAATTTATATTTAAAAGGACTACCACGAAGGGTAATGTCTGATAAAGAATGAAAAAATGGCAAATTGCATGTTTTATGTTTATGTTAACAGTCACAGTATATAATTGGGAGAAGATATACAATAGTGCCAATGTTAAGGAACATTTTCCTATAGATTTTTAAAAATCTATATATATCCTGCCAGAGGAAAACACTGCTCTATTAACACCAACAGTACAATTGAATTTTCTTGATCAGCTCATCCATAATTTTTAGCTCTAATTGATGTCCCTTTGGTCTAGTATCATACAGAATATCAAGGAATGCTATTTGATCCTGATTCTTAAATTTGGGCACCCTTTTGATGACTGGTACTCCATGTAATATTGTTTGCTTGGCCAAAGGCACACAAACGCTTTTGGGAGAAATTTGATATTTTTCTTTATTCTTTCCCTCCCCCATTCCCCAAAAGCTGGCATTATAGTTTTCTAGTGTTTCCTATTTCAAAATGCTAGGAAACTATGGCACCAGTATTTAGCAGCTGGGATCAGAAGTGATTCTGGGAAGTGCAAAGGGATTCAGTGCCACATACAGCTTAGGGCCTGAAATTGCTCACCAGTATCTCGGCCACTGTTACCGGCTATTCTTACTAGCTAGTCCCCTTCCCTAACATTTCTATGACTTGCTTGCTGGTTAAGTAAATATCCTGTGAACAAGCCAGTTGTGGCACCAATAGTTTTCCTAATTATTACCACAAGTGCTGGATGTTAAAGGAGGCACAAGCAATGCTGAAAAGAAGGAATACTGTAAGAGTTCTTCCCCTTGTACAAAAAAGGTACCTTTGATAGATGCCTAAACATGCTGATACTTGCTGTAAGCCCCATCTTCAATCCTTCTATCTATACAGAGGAGAATCTAGGCCAGTGACAAAAGTTACAATAGATTTGCACATGTCTGGATTCAGGTAATACTCTATGTCAAGAAAGGGAAGTGTTCAGTTTTGAGTCTTGACTTTTCCCTTTTAAACAAATAGCTCGATAAATTCTTGCTCAAAATATTCACAGTAATTCCAGGGTGATTTTATTTTAAAAATTTTAATGAATGCAGATGCTAATTACATCAATGTTTGCAGAAAAACATCTATTTGACAACTTCTAGTATTTATTCATGAGGCTATTATTACATGGCATATACAGTCTAACTGCTATTCCCATTCACCCCTCCCCCCCAAATAATTGCTAATCTATCATCAGATCCAAGAGACATTTTAAAAATATACATTCATCCTTATCCATTTGGATGAAAGTGGAAGGCCAACACTTCTGGAGAAGTAAAGGCAAGGCAGGTGATAGTGAGTAAAATCTCCATGCCTATGTTAAGACACAATCTATATTTGGCAATAATGTTTTCCCTCTTAGTATTGAGTTATAATGTATTCCGATCAATAAAATCTCACTGGTATTAAAAATGATAGCTATACATATATCAGCATATACTTTTTGTATAAGGATTACCTGAACAAGGAGTTTCCTTCTTTCCCAGATAATTGCTACTGAATCTACTGGAGATCCTCTGTTTGGATTACTAAAGGATCTAGAATTATTTACTTCAGTTTCTTGTAAATGGAAATTCCTCTTGCATTTGCATATTTCTGTTCCACAAGATTATTAGAACTTGGTCAGGAATTTAATCATGTCAATGTCCTGGAATACAGGGTGAGGCAGGCTTAACTCCAGTAACTGGTGCCTAAAAATATTCCTTCATATGGCATATGAAATTTTAAAACAATAGAAATGGAGTTTCAATAATACAAAGAGTTGGAAATGAATCCTAGATTGTCATCACCATATGGGATATGCCTTGTTGAATTGGTGCCTGCAGCAAACACCAGTTGGTTTGTTGCACAGGATAAAATGGGCAGAGGGCAATCTCCTTTGGGGAATTCCCATGAAAAGTACATTCATTCTCTTGGTTCTTGCTATTCCATATATTTGCTACAGGAAGATCTCTACAAAGACTCTCCAACATAATATAAATGGGTAAAATAGATATATAGTTACCTCTCAGCTTCCCCATGTAGCTGCCCTGAGCAACATATGTTGAGCTAAAGGTATTTTAGACAAATTTAAGCTCTTCCAAAATATATTTTAAAAAACGATGAGACTATTTCAACAACTTTTCTTAGGCCAAAAGAAAGAAGGATGGGTGGGAGAAGTCCTGTGTGGAACCCTTGTGTGATATGGCATTAAGCCCAATCTCTCTAGCAAACCCTTTTCCACACTGGATAGTAAACTGGGGGAAGGAAGATGCTGGTTCTTGAGTCTTTCCTGAATGACATTTCATGAAACCTTTGTTATACTTTGAAATGTAAGTTAAGATGTTTACACTGATATCATTTGCTATTTCTAAAAGAAAGAGATATGTATCTATTGTGAGACACTGGGGTGTTTTCATATATAATTAATGCAACAACTGAATATTCTCTTCAGTTTTCCAAGCTTTTAGCTGTTGGCAATGGACTACTATAATAAAAGCTGTCCTTATTCCAAACTGTTCATAGCATATCACTCCATAACACTGGGATTCATGCTGCACTGGTATTTATAATCCTTTCTATGATACTGTAAAGAAACATGGAGATGCTAGAAAGAAAACCTTCTGTTCATAAGTCCCAATAAGGACCTTGCATTTTCATTCACCTGCTGTCCTTGATTAAAATCTGTCAGGCAGTGTTCCGATTACGTAAGAATTATTCCCATTTCTATTTACAAACAGTTGCCGAATGGTAGATGATGATTTGAGAGGGTTCACTGGGTGACCCTGAGACATCTGCTACTTCTGAACCTAACTCCAATAATGTCAGCATTAAAGGAGGTGACATCATGTATACCGTCTTCTGTTCATGAAGAAAGGCAACGTATATGTTAATAAATAATTCTTTAAAAATCAAACTCCAACCTTGCCTTTAAAAATTAATGTAACTAAAAGGTGTCTAAAAGGGCTTGTGTTTTTGTTATTCTTTGGTTAATTAAGGAGAAAAATGCAGTTTGACTACCAAGCCAAATATTGAAAATTAAGCTGCCAAACTTTAAAAAAAAAATCAAGCTGAGTTTTGACAGGAAGAGATCCAAACTACCAATATGTGTTGCAAAATGTATTATCTTCTTTCACGCAAATATCTTGACCAAAATGGAACTCAATCTTAGAAAGTAGCACTACAATGTCAGTGATTAAAATCCTGTTTTGTTGTCCCAAACAATTATAATCCTTTTTCTTAATGGTTTAATCTGGAGTTGCTTAATCTATGAGAAACCACAAATAAGGCAGTGGATGAAAACCATTATCTTGTTTGATCATTTGGGAAGCCTTTCTGAATTTAAGTGTAGTATAAGATTTTGTTTATACAAACACAAACGGTACTTATTTTCATGGTTATCACTGGCACACACAAAGTGTACAAAATAGGCTTCCCATGTTTTGCTCCATAAAGTCTCTTAAAACGTGAGAACGGAAATATTACTAGGATAAACAGCATTGCATATTGATTGTGTTTCAAGTAAAAAACATTTCTCTGTTCAAAGGTAATTACAGAGACATAAAAACACATGATTATGTTTACATGGAATTCCAACTGACTTCAATGGAGGTAAACTGGAACAGGACTGCCAGGTATACTGGAACAGGACTAGAACCTAACTAACCTCCTTTTTAATGCTGTTTCCCAAGATCTCATTTTAGTTGGTGTTACTTGTTAAGATTTTAGGACTAAAATCCTACAAATACTCACTTTGCTTCAAATCCCAGTGAATTCAATGGGACTAACTCCCAAGTAGATGTGGTTGAGTATAATATGGTGGTTTGCTGCCTCTTTTATACAGAAAAGATAAATTTGGCTTCTCTTCATGTTTGGACCAGAAAGTGTTAAACATTCACATTACTTTGATATCAATTCTTGACGCAAAGTAACACGCAAATATAGCAGACAGCTATACTGAATTGATCTGTGCCATGGTTAGCATAAATTTAATAGAGCATGTTAAAGAAAACAATATTGAAAAACTGTTCATGGGCAAGTCCTGAATCTAAATTATTGGCCTATGTTTACTTCTCAGCTCTTCAGGAATGCCATGGCTCACCTGTCTATTAGATGTTTTTGATGAAGTGCAAAGGCTACAAAACCCCCTTGCTTGCTGTCAGACTAGACACTGCTGGACTAAATAGATTGAATCAGCTAAATTCATGAGGTAATAGTTATGAATTCATTTCTTTCAGCTAAATCTATACTTGTCCAGGAAAATGTGCTTTTATCTTCATGTTGAAATCCAAATCTCTAATTGTAATAATCTGGAATTAATGAGGCTGATTCATAGGAAAATACTAGAATAATTAAGTTCATATATTGTTATAAACCATGGCTTCCATAACCATGAATAAACTGAATAAATTACAACACTAAACCTAAAAATCCACATTGTAATTCAGACGACTGTATGGCTTCATGTGAATTAAGAAATCACTTCAGATTGAAAGGCACATTTATCATGCAGGATGTGAAAATAAACTGAGGGTCAGTTTAAGTCATGTCCTGGGGGCAGAATAAAGCAACATTGTACCTACATGCTGAATTTAGTCTGGATCTGCTCAGTTTGATAGAACAGTGCCTTATGTAAGTTGCCCTTTAAAGGATGTTTCACATTTCCATTTAAACGCACAACTGATGTATTTGGAGCACTATCAACTTGCATAATTCACTCCACCTCGTTCACCTGCTCTACATTTTTGTGCCGCAGATACTGCTAACACTAGCAGAGCAGAGTTAGATTTGTGTTTTCCGATTCCTAGACAGACGGATTCTTTTCTGAAACCTAATCCACCGAGTACCTCTAACAAAAGCCCCACTTAGCACGTGTGGCGTTCATAAACGAAGTCAGATAGGATTTTCTTCTGACTTGGAATAAGGTACTTCTTACATTGCAAAACCAGCGGTGGGAAAAAAAACTTTAGCCCCTGGAGCGAGGAGGTGATACCTCGGGATCAATGGATAACAATGTCTCCCCCCCCCAAAAAAAACCCCCCAGCCCCGCGTAGATCGCTCTCGCTAAATTGGGACACCCGATGGGGGTCTGTTTTTGTTTCTCCTCTCCTCCCACAACATCTTTCCAGCGCTTCCTTCCGTCCTGTAAGACTCCGACGCGGGGCAACATGCTTTTATCTTAACAGCATCAGGTGTCTTTCTCACATTGCACTGGAAAGAACCCACGGACTATTAAACTAAATTACAGTTAAATTAAAGACGAACCTCCCAAAGATCCTGCGGCAGTCTTTCAGCTACATCCTTCTTTCAGGTCCACTGCAGACCAACTCCCCACAAGAAGCTAGCATCCGGAGCTGCTCCGTTTGTCTGCAATGTGAGCGCCAATGAAATAAACAGGCAGTTTCGAGCCCAAGCACACAGACACAAAAACACACGTGCAGCTCCATTGGCAATTCGCGTTTGTGCGGGGAGGCTCTCGCTACCAGTCAAGTTACCAGGCGCTGCCTCCCTACCCCCTCCCCTTCTTCCTTGTATCGGGGACGGAGACCTACCAGCCCAGGAGATGGACGGACGGCTTTGAAAACCCAAGAATGACCTCAGGAGTTTGTTCTAGTTAGTCATCCAGGCGGCGTAGCCGGCAAGCTTCTGAGGGGTGGGCAAAAGCCAGCAGGGCAAAGAGGCAGGCAGTGCTTTATGGAGCCTCCTTCCTCCCTCAAGACATAGCTCGTCTCCACTGGCAGCGGCTGTCTCCTCAGCCTGAGCGGTTTCCCACTCGGCCTGACAGCTCAGTCTGACCGCTGTTAAGGTGGTTCACAGCCCCCAGCTGCAGAATTTTCCTTCGATCTAAATATAGGCGGAAATTCAGATGTACCTGGGTGCTTCTGCCTATGCTGCCTCTATCTTGGAAGATAAACGAGGAGATGGTTGGAGAGCAAGAGATGGGAAAACAATCTCCCCCTCCGCTCTCCCCCGTCCGAATTTTTGTGACTACACCGTATACTGAAATGTCTCGGGTTAATGCTGAGAAAGAGCAGGGGTCTGTTTACCCTGTGCAAGAGTCCTATTTTAGACACCCACGCCAATCCCTTGTACTGAGGGAAGGATTTATTCCAGCTGAAAGAAACCAAAGTACTGGCTCAGCCTGGTGTTATCCTTACCTCCAGCACTTCCTTAAATTCATCACACAAAAGTGAATTGTCTTCCCAGTTTCCACTCAATTCACATCCAATTGTTACTAGATTTCAATCTGGACCTGTAAACCTGAAGTGACTGGAAACGTCCAGCTGATATTTCAAGTCAAATGATCATCAAGGATTCAGTCCAAAACTAAGCTCCCACAAATGAATTAAGGTGCAATTTCATCAATCTTAACCCATCAAAATATAGGGAATACTACTATTTGACATTTTAAAAAAATGAAATGAGTGTAAGTTTTTGCTAAATATTCTGATATTCTACTGAAAAATGATGGAAACTGTTCCTTGAATTTTTTTTAACAAAAAATGCCAATAGTGCAATCCTTCCAGGATTCTTTGCAAAAAAAGTAATGCATTTCAAACTGGGTCAAAATTGGTTTTAAAACAAAATAACTTGCCTTTCTCAAAGATGCTAGAGTGTTTTGAAGCTTTTGATCTCCAAGTGAGCTCCCAATATCCATATAATTTGTACACATTCTGGTGAGGTAGAGATTAATTTGTTTTTGCTTAATACTTGGCATCTTGGAAAGAGCTTGCAAACTGTGTCTTTGTGATATGTAAAATAGTCCTAGATGCAAGGAAATATTAACATGAATAGCTTCCCATAGTTTAAACATTATGGTGTCAGAAGAGTGTTAGTGCAGTACCCATGATTATCTTCATTCTTTTTGAAAATGAATAAATGGGGGAAATATTTGGCTTTTCCTCCAGGTACTTCCAGTGAATTCCGTGATCCTAGGCCAGGAAGAGTAAAACATTCCTTTTAAATGAGCCTCAATGAAAAACTTAAAAAGGCCCAATTTGAGATTCAATATGCTGCTGTTGATCAAGTAATCTGTTTTCAATTCTAGCCTGGGTTTGAAAAATGGAAAATAGGAATTAGTATTTGATGTTTGGCTTATTTTCTGTGTGTCCACAGATTCTTAACATGTCACATGGCTATATGACTGTGGCTAAGAGGCTTTTACCTTCTAGGAATAGGTCACTTCCTGCTAGAATTAGGACATATGGTTGTATGAAATTATAGCCTATTGGTGGTCTTTTTGAAACAGCACAAGACTTTTATACTCTTATTTAACAGATACTAGCAAAGGAACAATGAAGTATTTACTATATAGAATATCAGATCATTTTGAGGCACGTGGATTATACATGTGCTCTGCATTTTCCTATTGTGCTGTTATTCAAAGAAATCTTAGTTAAAATCAGAAAGATTTTAATGTAAGAAAATTACGTTATGGCGAAATCAGTTTCTCTGTCTATCAGAAGGACTAGAAAGAGTTAAAATAGAACTGTGTACTTTTTATTATGTTAAAAATGAAGTCTTGCTAATCAGGCTTATCATTAGCAGATCAGTTAATTCAAACTATTAGTCTTAAGGATTCTCTACAGAAAACATCTGATAATGTGAATTAACCTTACTCATGCGTGGTACAAATTGTACTGTTATGAAGATCTTGCTGCTGGAGCATGATGTGCTACAATAAAAATAGGTGAAAAGTTACACGACTAGACCCAACAATAGCCATTTCCAAGGAATCATCTAGAATTACACAGATTTAAAGGGAAATAACACACAGTGGGTGATTATGATGACTTTGCTTCCCTCTCCTGCCTGATCAACTAGATAGAGCATTTGGAAATAAGATAAGATTAGATCCACCACTACTTTATAATTAGCCATGATTTGTTGGCATTCCTGTTAAAGGCATATTTTCTCCAAAGTCTATGTTAATGACATTCTCTTTGGGACAATAGCAAAAATGAGATTTCTACATTTATTGCAAGCTACATAATTATGCAAATATGTCCTTTATGTTACTGTGGTGCCTAAAATATTTGCTCTAGAAGTAGACAACTTGAGGTTCTCCAGATAGTTTTCACTAGAGTTCCACAAATCCCTTACCACTAGTCAACTGGCTGCAACCAATTAGCTGCATTATTCTGAGGTGAACAATACAGCCATAATTGCCTGACTGGAGCTTCCTTGTTCTTTACAACTGAGACGTTACCAGACATGGCTTCAAATTCATTTGGGAAGCACACTGAGTCACATATTGATTAGGTGGTGGCATCAGGTGCTTTCCATCATGCCAGATCTTGTCTGGGTCCTTGTACATTGGAAGGGTTTTACATAAGCATGGAAATTTCTGTGTGGTTTTGGGGCTACATCAGGTATCACACATCAAAGGAGAAGGCAAGCAACTCATCCACACTTTTTCAGAAGCAATTTAGTCACTAAATTTGAATTCAGTGGGTATATGGAATATGTTTTAGGTACACTGTACTATTACATACGAGGGACAAGACAGCAGAAAAGATACAGACAATACTGATGTTCAGTATTGCACACAACACAATACAAACCTACCATACAGATAATGTCTGAAATAAACACAGAATACTTGTTAAAATATTTGAAGGCTTTTCTTAGTGAGGACCATCCTACATTTCATCTTAGTAAAATTACAAATTGCACCAAGACCTGTTAAGCAGTCAACATCACCATAAATCATATCAGTTCATTTGGGCTTGCTTTTGGTTAAGATCTCTTGCTAGCAATTTCTCTTCTGAACATATATTACATTATCTGATGTTTGAGTGGTGTTTAAGTGTTTAAAATTTTAAATATGTTAAAGTTAAAAATGGGTATTTTAAATTTGTTGCAAAGTGTTTTTTATGTAGTTTATCTTTTATGTATTATGTATTCACTTTGCAAAGATTTTGAGTGTTAAATGAGATAAATGTTTATAAACAAAATTAAGGGAAGAAAATACCTTTTCTAATGAACCACTGTAAAAGAATAATATAAGAGTAGGTGCTCGTTTGCATGAATTTTTAAAGTGTAGACACATTTGGCAATAACTTGGGCCAATCACACTCTCTCAGTCAAACTCACCTCACAGAATTGTTGTTGTGCAGAAAATAGGAGGAGGGAAGTGTTGAATATGTTCCACACCTTGAGTTATTTATAAAAACAAAGGTGGGATACAAATAAATAAAATAAAAAGTAAAATAAATTTCTGAGATTTCAATTAAAATACATTTTGTCACAGTGGGAAATAATGTGACCAGGTGATTGTGTGATTGTTTAGACTGCCTCCCAGGTGCTAACTGTTGATAGACTCTTGTTTCTTTTCTTTTTTTAATTGTTAGGTTGGGTTTTGGCTGGACAACCCTTCTGACAGAGGCTACTGTCAACCAGAAGAGAGTTTTCTGACAGCCTTTCAAACAGGAAGATTTTTGAGAAGGAAATTGAGCTACTAGCTTTGGTTTCTTATTCTGTGTGCATGAGGTATTTATATTAAATATAATATGTTTAATGTATATATATTTAATATATATGATATATACAAAGAGAAAGAGACATTTCTCCCTTAAAATAGTTTTTAAAATAATTAGTTTTATATTTCTTTGGGAAAGCATCTAATTTTAGAGGACATCAAATGGCAGTAGTGTTGCTTGGCATTATGAGACTAAAAGTAGATATGAAGCATGGCCATTCTCATTATTTGAGTTATATCTTTTGTAAGAATACTGTATATGATTGATTGCCGAGTATCAGAAATGGAGTGACAGAGCAACCTGACAAATATTTTCATGTATTGAACACCTTCCACCCTCAGTGCTGGGCAAATTCTTGCTCAAATCTGTAAAAATGAATTTTATATTGCTGAGAGAAGGAAGGCAGTTCTAAGAAGAACTTTGTCTAATTTGACTCTGGCTTTGTTTTAGCATGGTGTGTAAATCTAATAATTACGGTCTGTAAACCAGTTTAGTTGGATACTGTGGATTATTTAATAAACTAAGATTAAAATTAACTTTGCAAGTGTGATGTACAAAACCAGACATTATCTAATCTTTTCAGAGATAGGATTTAAGAGAAAATCAAAAGGCCAATACAAGAATCTCTTCTCTCCTAATCTAAAATGCATCCAATATGATATCTAACTTTTCAGCTTTGACTGTGTTTGGACGAGGAGATTCTGGCATAGTAGGACAGCCCACAAGGGTGTTACAAGAGTCCTCTAGTCAAAGGTTTCCCCTTTTGCTCTTATCCTTCTGTCAAATTTCTTTAGAAAAACAAAGGAAGTCTCTGATCATTTTCCTCCATGGCAAAGGTCGAATTTTCCTAAGGAACAAAACAACCACTGCAAACAAAATATGCCAAAATAGATTTAAAAAAATCTCCCCTCTTTTTTCCATGACGCGCAGACATTAATGTTGAAAGGCAATGCTATTTCAGGCATGTTGCATTATTTATATTTAATCATATTGCACTATATTCATTTTAGAAATATATGCCTGTACTTTTTCTCACATGTACACTTCAAAAGCGGGGAAGTAAAAATTACAGCTGAGCACCATGCTGACTAGAGATCATGGGAGATATACTCCAAAACAGCTAAAGACGGCACACTGAGGCTTGAACCAATGGGAAGTTGATGATTTAGTTAACCTAATATACAGTTAATGCTAAATTGCCACAGATGTGGAGGTTGTAGCTGCAATCTACTGGACTCCCAGCTGTTCCATTTTATTGGAAGACAAAGTTATGTACTCTACTTATCTATGTCTAGTGTAGTAGAGGGCGTATAGATTCTCTATATGAACTGGGGATGCATGTTGCCCTTTGCCCCAGATGATAGAACATCTTTGGTTGGCCCTATTTGCATAGGCCACAGTACTGCTTCATCACTCTTGTACCCAACATTTATTCATTAGAGTTGTTGCTACATGGATCAAATCAGAATATTGATGCAATATTTCCTATAAGCACCATGTGACCTGATGTCTTGCTGGCTTTCATTGGGTAGCAAGGCAGGTTTGTGAGGGGAAATACCACTGTGATGTTGGTTCCAAGCCAGCGTAATCTCTCTGGAACAAGGGAGAAATAGTTCAGATCATTCACATGACAACAGCTGGTAGTCATCAGTATACTGCAGAAACTGCCATTTTTACAATTAGTTTATGAGTGAAGTGGCTGAGAGTTGGGACTACATCAAGTTTATACTCATAAAGCAGATTTTATGGACGTTAAGCTTGACCATGCCTTATATCTTCATCACTTTGGGGGGCGGATTTTTTAAATTTAATTTTTTATGTTTTTGCATATTTGAGAGATTAAGATCTTCAGAGTAGGAAGAAGAATGGTGTAAATTTGATTGCAATATATATGGAGCAGAAGTCCTCTGTGCAAACTTTTGAATATCTTTCAGTTATGATTTTGAACAGAATAAGTCAAGTGTTTGATAAAATTAACAGAGCAATGAAGTTGTAAAACAATAATCTGCAACAAATGTGTATAAATTATTTTGAAGGAGTATTTAAATATAATACAATGGATATGATGGGCAACTCATTCACTAAAGTAAATAAAAAGATATTAAATCAGGAAAGTGATTTGTTTTCTACTTTGAGTTTGCTATAATTTTTAAGCCATAGAAATATTCAAAAATTGTATGCCATATCCTTTAATAAAGACTCCCCAGAGGTAGTGTCCTTCAGATGCACAAGATTGCAACTCTCAGGATTCTTGTCCAAAAGGGCATCACATTTGGACAGTTCCAGATTTGGGAAGGTTGTAACCTTAAGTGGTAAAATCCTTTCCATGGCCACAATGCAGTATAGGTTTTTCTGCTGCTAAGTAGAGCTGAATAGAGCTGAATATGTAGCTTTATGCCTACATCCCCAACATGATGCTAACACACCATTTGAGTCCATGTCCCTCACTTTATTTTTAAAATACTCTTTTAATTACAAAAAATAAAATAGCTAATAGGAGGCAAAGCACCAGTTTGAAGTATAACAGGTAGTCCTCGACTTACAACTGCAATTGAGCTCAACATTTTTGTTGCTAAGCAAGATAATTGTTAAGTGAATTTTGCCCCATTTTACGACCTTTCTTACCACAGTTGTTTAGTGAATCGTTGTAGTTTTTAAGTGAATTCACGGTTCTTAAGTACATGAGGCTTCCCCATTGACTTTGCTTGTCAGAAAGTCTCAAAACTTGATCACATGGTCCTGTGACACTGCAACCATCATAAATACATGCCAGTTGCCAAGTGTTCAAATTTTGAGGTGACCACAGGATGCTGGAATGGTCTTGGTACGATCTGCTCAGGGTTATCTGAACCATGAGATGGGTGGTAAATTTGATAAATAAAATGATCATAAATGTGCAAAAGGTCATTAGTCACCTTTTAATGTTGTAACTTCAAATGGTCACTAAACAAATGGTTGTAAGCCGAGAAATACCAGTATTATTATTTCCCAGGAGGAATTATTGAGAACTATACCTTGATTGGAAATGTAGTTACAGGTCCAAAGAAAAGACATAAGTTTGTTTAGCTACAAAAAGCATCCCCGGAGTCTGTGTAAATGGTGGTTTCTGTTCTGATATATTGGTGAGTAGTAATGTCTAGTGTGGCAGCCATTTCGTGAGAGTGCCCAGAACATCCTCTCAAAATTCCATGTATGTCAGTTCATCCCCAAAGATCAGCACCACTGGTTCAATATGGGTTGAATAGTCAACTGCAGTTTCCCTTCATTCTTGAACTGTATATAAACTAATTACATTACTATTGGTATTTCAATTTAGGGAGATAAAAATTCCATTAGAGTAGCCTGCTTCCATGACAACAATATTCTGCAATTGGTCTTCAACTTATGCCATGATGAATAAATCTCCACAATTAATAGCTCTTGATCAGTTTTAACTATCTCAGGGAAATTTCCATGTATTACAAGTCCTTTTGCTGCTTTATCCTTCTTTTTAATGCCTTGACACAATACCCATCTGAAATAGATTGATAAATATCTCTACTAAGGCACTGTATTACTAGGTTGATCATCTTTCATTAGGCATATATGTGTTTATCGCATGACGTCACACAAGGAAGTTTTGCAGATGACTAATCTTTTGGCACAATGGCCAATACCACAAACCCCAATGGAACTAAAGACAACAGCTGCCACAGTTACTTTGTTATTATTTTTTTTATTTATTTCAAAAAATGTTTCCCTTCACACAATCAAGGTATATGATTATTTTATTTTACACTTCATCTTTAACCTGCTCTGTGGTCTGAAGCCTCTTCATGATGGGTGGATGGCATATTTCGGCATCCAGAGCCCAACACAGTGCAAGCAGATTGATTGTGCCTACCTGTAATTGCTGAGATACTTTGCAATACATCAAGGAAAATATCGCTGGTACTCTATATTTAAAAACTTCCAGGTATCTATACAGCCAGTAAATTCTCAACCTACTGCAGTGGTTTTTAATACTTTATAGTCTCTTCACACCAGTGTACAAGTCATCCACATAACTTCATTCAATCAAATAGTTGGCCTTACTAAGGAAAATGCATTACAAACATCTGAATTTGTGTTTCTCAAATCATATTAAAAAGCAGCTAATTAATACGGCCAAAAGCCAATTAAAAGCTTAGACTTTGAAGTGTTACGAGATCCTCATGTTTTAGTCCATTATCTCATCTAATTGTATTGACCAGGGATGTCAAACGTACGTCACAGCAGTGTCACATGACGTATCGGGACTTTCCCCCCCTTTGCTGCACCAGGAATGCTAGTGGCCAGCACATGACGCATTCGGCCCGTGGGCCAGGACTTTGACAACCCTGGTATAGTTATTTGAAACTTTCTGTTCACCCAGTAGATCATCTTGTTTAAATTCATTATATGGCCAGTAAAAAGGCTCAATAAATCTTGAAAGCTCTATGGACATTGGGTCCAGTTTCTATACATATTGCAATGTATGTTGCCTTGATGGCTAATCACCAATCTCTTATGTTTTGTATTAAAATCATGGACAAAAATATATGCATACCCAGAAGTAGCCCACACAGCCAATAAATTAAGAAATAACAGCTTACTAGGGTTTTCCTACCCTGCCTCTATTGATCACATGGCCCTTTCAAAACTTTCCATCCTAGCACACAGAGCACAGTTTGTGAAGCTTGGAGGAGTGAGAGTGAGGGCGCTTTGTGAAGGCATATATTTCTGACACGGTTGCACCCCCTCTAGCAATTCATTTTGTAGTTCTGTCAAAAAGAGAAAAGAAAATCATGTTTAGTTGAAGAAAAGTATTATTTTTCATCAACCCAGGCTACATGCTTTCCAGTGCCCACTGGGTATTCATTGGCGTTTTTGGTCACGATTTTTAGGCAGGGTGGCAAAGATCTGAAAGTACTAATGTTCCTGAAATAATTGCCTGAGTAGGATTCCCTACTGAGGATTTAATGGCCACTTCAGCTACATCTACTATATAGCTTGGCTTAATGCTCACTGCCTAAAAGCTTCTTATGAATGTACAAGAAATAAATAGCAGGCTTTGACTGGCAGGTCGCAACTTCAAGCAAGCCTTTTCTCTTGGCTTTTCCCCTTCTACTACTCCTTTGAATGCTGGGGCCAGGGTACTCCCTAATGGCAATAAGGTAGGCACTGAACCAGTGGTAGGATTCAAATAATTTAACAACCAGTTTTCTGCCCTGATGACCAGCTGGATAGGCGTGGCTGGGTGATCATGTGACTGGGTGGAGCTCAGGCGACAGTAAGTCTGGGCATACTG
>JAOYMU010000002.1:25065035-25081058 GCA_025802295.1 Psammodynastes pulverulentus
AAAAGTGCTGGGTCTCTCGAACCAGTAGCTAAAAAATGTGCGCAGATCATCGGAGAGGCCTCCCCGACACTCTCTGATGATCTGCACATGTTTTTTAACTACCAGTTCAACCGAACCGGCACTTTTTTGAGCTAAAAAAGTGCCAGTTCGGCCAAACCAGTAGCTGGAAAACATGCGCAGATGATTGGAGAGACCTCCCTGACCCTCTCTGATCATCTGCGCAGGTTTTTTAGCTACCACTTTTTAGCTCAAAAAGTGCCGGTTTGGCCGAACCGGTAGCTAAAAAATGTGTGCCTATCATCTGAGAGGACTCTTTGATCTTCTCAGCTGGTCAGCGCACTTTTTTTAGCTACCGGTTCAGCCGAACTGGTAGCTAAAAAATGTGTGCCGATTAGCTGAGAGGATCAAAGAGTCCTCTCAAATGATCGGCACACGCATGTGCAGAAGGCACGCACCAGTAGGCGTGTGCATGCACAGAAGGGTGGGGGAGCATGCACACACAGAGGGGGAACATGCGCACTGCACTTGCGCGTGTGCGCACATCCACACAATAAGTGAACCGGTGGCAACACTGGGAGGAAACTACCACTGGTACTATGACATTAGTGACTGTGAGCAAGGGCTATGTCTCCATTACAACTATATATAGGTGATGGGGAGGGAGACTTTTCCAAGGAATGAAATCAAATTTCTGTATTCCTTTGTGGAGATTCATAAACAAGTTGACATCATTTATTTAAATATATGCACTTATATTCTTCCTTTCTAATGAAAAAAATAGACACAAAGAAGTATCTTCCAGTTACAAATTTACTTTTCTTTTTTTGTAATCTGTCTACTCAGCAAAACCATGAATCATATATTCATTTTTTTGTGCAAAAAAACTTAAATATCAGCAATAAACATAGATATTGTCTTTTCTTTGATTTAACAAAGTCAATTTAGCCATCTCAGGAAGTTCTATCATCTTCACCAACCATTCTTCCATTATGGGTAATGCCGAACCTTTCCTTTTTATGCATATATTGTTTCTCCAATTCCGTATTGAACTAGGAAATCTAAAAAAAAAAATGGTCTCAATTTCTGTGTATTTGAATCCAAAATTTTACAGATTTTACATGTCCATCAAACATGATAAATTGTCCCTTCATTGTATAAAAATTCTCTGTAAGATCATAACATAGTGTAAATGTCAATCCTTTCAACCACATATGTCTCCACTGTTCAAACTGTATAACCAAAATCATTATATCTCTTCACACATGTTTAACTTGTTCTTGTTTTAAATATCAATAAAAGTTTGTACATTTTAGCAATTACACATTCATAATCTGTACACAGTTCTGTTTCAATCTGTTTTATAATATTCAAAACCATACATTATTGTACACTTTAAGTCTTTGTAATAATATAAATTATATCGCTCTGCTACCAATTCTTCTCTTGATTTTATTTTACATTCTCCATGACAAAATTCTAGTAACTCATAATAAGCTAGCTATTTGTGTTTGTCTATTCTTTTTTGTCTATAAAATGCTTCTTGTGCTGAGATTGTGAAGGTGTTTTGGATTTGTATCTATTCTATATTCTCAAAATGGCACATATAGCATTGATTTTTAAAATCTACAATAAACTTAATCTTAACCACAAACACTCATGCCACCCAAATCTCAGGTCATGTTCTTATAATTCCAAGAGCTTCTCTTTATCAGCAGCACCCATCCTTTCCTACAAACTAAGCTGCAAAATATAATTTTAAATCAGGTAAACCTAGTCCTCTTCTTTCTTTTGTGTCTTATAACACCATATATTTAACTCTTGTTTTTTTCCTTTGACACACACATTTTGATATATCTTTCTGCCAAATGGTGCAGTTGTTAAAACAGGTATTATTTGAGCAAAAAGATCATTTAGGCAAAACACTCGTTTTTATAGCAGAAATTCTCCCCAGCAAAGACAGTCGTAGCTTGTCCTATCCTAATGTATTTTTTTAAACTTCATTCTATGTCTTAACATAGTTCTTTTGAAATAATGTCTACATGATTTCCAAAGATTCCACTTTTGAGTTGTTGAAGGCTCAGACAGATGAAGCTCTCTGGATTCTGATAAAAAGCTAAAATGGGAATTGGAAAATCTTCTCCCTTCATGAGCTTGCTCATACGTTATGAACTATATTATATAAATCATGATTCAATAAACTGAATACATATGTTAAGAGAGTTCACATATTACTATAGACATCATGCTTACAAATATGGAAATAAACTGCTACTTAAGCAAGGAAATAAGCTACAGATTTTTAACAATGAATATAACATGTGGAATTTAATACGTTACAGAGTAAGAGTGCTGAATTCATTAGTTTTCTCTTACTGTCACTTATGGAATATTCCACCAGCCAGCAAACAGGTGTGTTTTTCCAAATTCCTTTTATCTTCTGTAGTGGGATAGGGCTGAGGAAAGGAGAACTAGCTGCCTTTCCATCCCTCTCCATCTTTTTCACCTCTGAATCTGAATGGCAGAATAGTATTTTCCAGTCATAGGAACCTAATTAGGTTTCTGTATACTATGCCTCTAGTATGCAGAATATAATGATTTGTAATTGATCTGGTATTCAGCTGAGGAGCATTCTAGAACTCCCCCCCCCCAAAAAAAAATTTTTTGTTTTAGTATCATTATCTTAAGACAATATTCCCTGGATCTTCTTCCTTGGAAAAACAAAAGAAGATTGCAACTGCTTGGAAAGAACAATGGAAAAGCCATTGCTCAGATTCCAACTGTAAATCAGCATGTCTACAGTTGGAAATTCTCCAAGTTGTAGTTCCAGCATTTCCGGAGGGCACCTTCATGGAAAAGGCTGGGATAAATTTTGTTCAATGGCCAATTGCTTCCATAATGTTGACTTTATACAGTTATAGTACCCTATTCTCCCTGAATATGTGCTGTTATGACCATAATTACAGCAAAGGTGTTGCTTTATAGTTCAGTGTGTAAAAAACTGAGAGACACAAAGTGGCAGGCTAAGTGAGAGTACCAGTTTTGATTGTGAAGTGCTTTCAAATGCCCCACTGGGAGTTAAGCTAATGGAAGACCAAAGCAGTAATAGGGCTCTGTCAAAAAGTGGTGGTTTTCTATGTAGTCCTGAAAGACAACATCTCTAATAATTCAGATCACAGCAGAGAGTGAACCTTTTCTTCCCCATCACTTGGTGTTTTTAAAGTACCAGCTGAAGTGTCATTTGTAATT
Source organism: Psammodynastes pulverulentus (assembly GCA_025802295.1). NCBI lineage: Eukaryota > Metazoa > Chordata > Lepidosauria > Squamata > Psammodynastidae > Psammodynastes > Psammodynastes pulverulentus. The sequence continues at coordinate 25,068,282 of JAOYMU010000002.1, forward strand.
AGATGCTGAGCAAATGCTGTTTTTCTACAGTTGCCTAGAGACAGATATAAGACCCTTTGTACATGTCCAACTACTAGTGTTGCTACCAAACTGAATCCTATTCGCTGTTCACATTAATACGCCAGAAAAGTTATAAATACACATGATTGAGGCAATTCAAACTATTTACAGTGGTGCAATCCAGATATCTAGATAATTACTTTGCACTTCAATATAAGCCCATACTTCTCTAAGAATGTTGGGTGCACTGAATTAAGTGTTGGGGAATGAAATCCATGCAAGGGAACAGGATTAATTCCCACAATTTCCCCTTTTTGTCATGTTGAAAAGTGAAATTTGAAGGAAACATTTTGAGAAACCTAGGGCTTCCATCCAAGACTTGTGGGGAGATTTAACTGCAACCATGGATTTACAGGAGGTGCCTCACTTATATAGATATTCCTGAAATGTTTATCTTAAAAAGAAAAGGCCAACAAGGTGACTATTTCAGGTCCAAAACAGTTTCTGAACAGATGCAGAGACTTACGTTCCAATTCACAGCATCAGATACAATATACCATCTCAGTACTCCTAAACAATATTCACAAAGAGAATTGTTTCAGACCATGTGTACTGAAAACCTATGAAACCACTCATCAGCTGGAATAATATGTACAGACACAGACAGTGAAGCGGATTTCTGTAACATAATATTCTCCAGAAAACCCCCAATCTGACTAGAGTTTATGAGAGATGTAGTATCAACATGGAAAGCATTATTTTGGAAAGGATTGCTATAAATGTCTGAACCAAATGGTAGCACCAAATTGACCTTCTATGGGTTCAAAAGCTAAGCAGACTTGCATTGGAAAGTACTAGGGCTATAGATTATTCTGGAAAATTAAATAAATTCCAAAGGAAAGCAATGGCAAATCACTTCCATTCTATAGCCATAGCAACCATATGGAAGTGTCCATGAAGTCATCAGGCATTAAGCTGGACCTGAATGAAACGTTCTATTTTTTAAAAAAATTCTGAGACTGGAATTTCTTATAATAGTGTTATGAGTCAGAAGCTTTATTTCTCTGGGGCTGCCCATAAGGTTTTATTTCTCTGGAGCCTTGTGATAGCAAAAGATGTATTTAGGTACTTGCAATCAGAATACACATTAGAGTCTTGAAGATGATGCAAATGAATTACAATTGTGACTTTATCACACACATATATTGTGCAATGTGGAAGATGAAAGTAGAAGCTTGGCCTCCTTCCCTTTTCACTGGAACCATATCACTACAATTATATCACAAATGGTAATGGCTGAATCACCTCAGTCTGAATCACCTAAATTTTCTGAGCTGCTCATCCATCACAAAAGCAAGAATTTAAACCTGTAATATTGTTTATTGTTAGCAAAGAGCAAGTACAAGTTTCATTTTAAAAATTGTACAGTGACTACTAGGCAGCTAACTGGCTATAATCCTAAGTACATATTTTTGAAAGTATATCATGGTTGTCACAAATGTATACACACACACACACACACACACACACACACACACACACACACACGAAAATACTTAATACCAACTTACATTCAAACATTAAAACCCACATAAATTAAAATGGCAGCAAGGAGTAAGATGCTGAACAATATTGTATTTCTTATTAAGACATAATATAATTTCAGAATAATGATAATTTTTCTGCTTTTGCTTCCTAAGATTACCGGATCTCAGAATGTCAAAAAAGGACACTTCTGAAGGACTGATCTTTTTATTATTTCATCAACTAACTCCAATAAAGCACAATTACGGTATTATTGTAGTTAACTCTAATTATGTTCCACAATCTTTTAATACTTTTCTTTGAAATTTAATTTTCTGAAATATCAATTGTGCCAGATGAGAATGGAGCCATGCTGGACAATGGAAATGGCCCCTGCTTGATTTGAGTACTTAGATGCCCTTTCATCTTTAACAATGCCTACTTGCCAGAATGGCCTTATTTGCAAAGTTAACCAGAGAAACTGTGGCTCGCATTATCTTGCCTTGGGGAAAGAGTCTGCTTACATTCCTAAGACAAAGAGCATATTTTCATTGCCCTCCCAAAGCTTCTTCCTTAGGACTTAGCAATCAATTTGAGACAAGGAATTGATTCTTCAATTCTTCCGTAGAAGCCTTATTAATTCCAAGGAATATTTCATACTATTTTGAGGAAGAAAAGATATGACTACCCTATTACTGTCCTGCTCTAGTATCAGTAATGTAATAGCAGCACAATCATGTGTGAATACAGTTCCAGTGGGCACAGGGGAGTTTTTCTGTGACCTTTTTGTAATTGTAGCAACTTTCTTGAATCCCATAAGACTCAACAGAATCTTGATCATAATTAGAGACTTAAGTAGAACATCCTTCTAGTGTAGCTAATTTCTTTTATAAGGAAACTAAAAACCTACTCAGAAACTGCTTTCTTAATTTTGGCTTCTAATGTAAAAAATGACAGTCTCCTGGTCCCTCTTCTTGCTCATTGTAATTAGATTCTTATCCCTCACCCTTTATTTCATAACTTTATTCTTGGAAGTAGATCTGTTTTCTGTCCTGTTGGCTATTTTGATTTAGATTTAAGGATCTGTATGGTTTTTAAAAAAAAATTCTTATCAATGGCAACCACTAGCCTATACCATTAAGGTACACAAGTCTCATGTTTTTATACCATACTTGGGACTCAGGTCATTTCTTCTAGTCTCCATTTACATGTTAAGCTTGGATTTCCACCTCTATTTCTAAGTTATATTCTATCTAATGAAGATAATTTTGATACTTTCAAATATTTCATAATTTATTGTTTACTATAAATTGCTGCTTTAGAATATACCTGTATATTCTGTGCTTTTCTCTTCTAACATAGAAAAATAACCTATGTAGAAAATGAAAATTCCCAATAACTTTTTTGGGACGACATGTGTTGTCTATGAAGATTCTCAATTATCCAGGTCATGGATGTCTCGAAGGTGCATTTCAAAAGACAATTAGACTTTCTTGGTCCCCCCCCCCGAAAACGTTTTCCTTCTCATCCAAAAAGCTTCTTCGGTTCAGTTTGCTTCTAATCCAAGAAGAAGCTTCTTGGATGATAAGGGAAACATTTTCAAGAAGAAAACTCCAAGAAAGTCCAGAATCATCTTTCCTGTATATGTTCAAGGTAAAGCTTATCCTTTGTTTTAGAACTGATCATGAATGCTGAGTCATCATTATTTTTTGTTACAAGGATGAAGGCTGTAGGCTAGACATGCTCTTATCATAACCTGCACTATTGTATGTGCATAGTTGAAGATTGCCCCGTTGAGATTCAAGTTTCATTTCTCCTGCTTCTGGCTGGAAACAGTATTTCAATATGTGCTGTGTGTTATCTTTAACTGCTTATAATGAATTATATAATCCTGCAGTGAAGATAAGCTCTTAGCTTTTAAGCTTTTCTACATTGCGAAAAATATAGTTTTAATAAAGTTGTTGTAGTTTTGTATTCTGAAATATATTGGCAAATGTAAATAGTACTTATATCCACTTTTTGAAGTTGCAACCCAAACCATGTTTGATGAGTAGTTAGCAGGAAGTCTCTTTAATGCCTACATTCTGCTGCCTCTGCCCCATTTGCTATAACTTTTGGAATCCCCACATCATTTCTTGTTTCTATATACGAAAACAATTCTTTATAATCCACTTCAAACTTACTCTTGCTTCATAGAGCTCGGAAATAGGTTCAGCAAATCTGACTTGGACTTTACCTGTCATTTTAATTTGTCCTACCTCAATTCTTCCATTTTGAATTTACAATCAGCTTGTATATTTAAATGACCTATCTCAATATCTGTCTCTGTCTGACCTGTCTCAATGTCTGTCTGTCTGTCTAATTTAAAAACTGTCTATTTCCCTAATTCCATTTACAACTGTATGGTATATATTACTGACTCCCTTATGCCTACTGAAGTTTATACAGGCTTAACCTGCATGTGCGAAACTTGTCAGCACTACAGGCATTATCACTGTAGTTCTGGCTAACATTTTTGTCTGGACTCTGTTTTTTCCTACCAAGGCTCCAGGGTAGAAGGAGAATAAGCAGCCAGGGTACTTCCTACCCAACTGGAAAAAAAATGAAGTCCAAGGAGTTCCTTTAAAAACTGATGCATGGTATACAGCATAACAGGAAGAGGAAAATAATTGTTCTCTGATCAATGTCAAGAAACTTAGTATTTGTCAGTGGCGTACCTAGAACTTTTGCTGCCCGGGGCGGTCTCCAGTTTGCCGCTCGCTTTTTTTTGTTCTGCGGCGTCCTTCGCTAGGGAGGTGAGTGGCGGCCGCCACGCAGGCTGACCCAGGGCGGTGAGACGGGCGTGGAGGAAGGAGCCCTTCTGAGGAGACGACGGCCATGGTGAGCCGGGAAGGACGAGGTCGGGAGGGGCTGATGCGTGGGGACCCTTTCCACTCCCCTCACCTCGCGGGACTCCCACTCCCAACCCCTTTCCCTGACCCTCCGAGCCCCTCCCCACGGCTAGTCCTCAGTGAGTGTAGCCCAAGAGGGAGAATCCGCTTGATGCGCTCCGTCCGGCAGGGGCGGGAAGGTTCATCCGTGGAGCAGGACTCTCTACCGGGGGCTCAACTGCGGTCCCTTGGAGGACGGCAAGCTCCCGCCCTCCTTCACCCAACATGGTGCGTCCTCCCAAGGCCGCGGAGTGCGTGGAGTCAGGGCGAAGCCGCACATGCCCAGCGTCCCTCAGGCCAGCGGGCTTCTGGCCTCGTGATCTCTCTCGGTGCGGGCTGGGCTGCCTGAGATTTTCCGCGCACAGCCTTGGCTCTCGCTGCCCGGCCGGCTCTATATAACAACTTATTTACAACTATAACTAAAAAATGCCGCCCCAAGATATGTGCCGCCCGGTGCGGACCGCACCCACTGCCCCCCCTAGGTACGCCACTGGTATTTGTGCTAAGTTACACTCACAGTGTTCAATAGTACAAAATGCCACATATGGAAAAAGAAAGAATAATACATTTCCCAAAGTTAAGGTAAAAATACTAGATAAAGACATGCCGGTTTAAAAGTGAATACAAACTGAGTAAGTTGTGAAACAAAATGTCAGATCTGGTCAAATTGACTGGACAAGATTAGGTTAAGAAAGATCAAGTGTGATCTTATAAAACTGTATGAAGATGGATGTTGCAATGTTTGAATCTGATCCATTTCTTTTGCTTACAAGGGAAATCTGTTTCATATTTTTTTTTAAAACTGGAAAATTATGAGACTTAAAAATTTTGAGCTCCATTGAGATGCATATGGAATGGTTTACTTCTGTGAATGTATAAAGTGGCTAGAGTTCTTAACATTCTCTTTTTCCACAGCAGAAATACCCCAAGTGCTCACATCTATGTGCTACTCTCCTGAAGGGCTTTCTGGTTCCCATAATGATGAATGGCCATATAATCAATTTAGGAAGTTTTGGAAAGCAGAAGCAGCCACAGTGGAATGTCCCATGCAGTTGAGCAATATGGATTGCTTTTTGCCATTAAAATAAATGAAAAGCCAAGAACCTTAGCCACCTCTTAAATATGCAAAACTGAATCTGATTTCTCCCCCAACCCAGAATAAATGTTAGACAGACTTTATTGCTGTTAGTAATCATGTTGCCATGGTTCTATGAGAATAGAAAACCTTATTCCAGTAAAGATTCATATAGAAGCTCAATTACTCTATATCCCTCGTAATAGCAGAAATGAAAAGACAGGGAATATTTGACCTTCCTATAGAGAAATGAATGAGTTGATGATATGCATGCACTGATTTTCTTTTGCCTATTACTCTCCCAAATTTGAAAACTTTACTTAAAAGATAAATTAATAATACTCCTTATAAACCATAGATATTCTTCTACAAAATACTTGTGCCTAAACTACCCACCCCCCATTTTACCATCGTTCATATAACATAAATTTACATTACATTGTTGAAGTATTCTGTGGACTATGTCTGTCTCATAGATTTAAAGAAAATAAGAGTATTTTTCAAATATAAAAGTACCACCGAAGAGTAAAAGCTGTCAATCGTGCACATTCATATGCTGAATATTGAAATATGCTTTACCAGTATGGTAGAATCACTTAAACTATAAGATATCTTAGCATATGATAAAAAATATACAGATTTACAATCCAAGATTAACATATTTATTCAAGAATGTCTTACACATTTTAACTGCTTTTATTTTTAAAATAGAATTACTTATAATTTCAGCCCAGATGTCAATCACAGGTTAAGAACCATAACTAGTTATACAGAAGGGTTTATGGTTAATTTTCCCATGCCTAAATCCTTATAATTTAAAAAAGGAACTACCATTGTTTGTTAATCATGTTTTCTGAAACAAAATTCCAATTAAACCATTAAATCACATCAATGTAATTTCAATATACTCCTTAATATATATTATTAATATATTATATATTAATATTTATTAACTTAATATTGAATATCAATGCTTGACCATAATAGTACTGAAAATCTGAAAAGGGGCCAGATTTTTGTGGCACTCAGATAAGGGAGTATCAGGAAACCCGAGCTATAATATAGACTACATAAGGAAGTCAAAAAAGCATCCTGAAAAAAAGACTGTGGCAAACCCCTTCTTTCCTGTTGCCAAGAAGACAAGACAAATCTATTTGTGTGATTTCTGGGAGCTGAGCATAAGGTAGTCTGTGTTTTTGTAAAATCCCACTGAATTTGTGCTTCAGAAATTTGGTAAGAAAATACCAAATAGTTTCAGTTCAATTTTCCACTTCGGGAAAGGGCAAAATATCGATAGATATCTCAAAAATATGGGTGGTGAAAGTGTGTATGGGGATGGAGGCAGTCAGGGCCAGTAATTCCAATTCTATACCCTTCAATCCTGCTTTTGCATCACTGCCACATTGGCTGTAGCTATTGATTGCAAAATAGAACATCTAAAAAGCACAATCCCATCGTCCTGCCATTTAATATTTGGTAAAATCAGCCTCCTTACCTGATGCCAGAGACATTTCACTGCTGCTCTCAAAATTCCCAGTCAATGTTGGAAATTCTAGGTGTTGTTGTAGTCCCAACACATCTAAAGAATGTCAGGTTGGGAAATTAGATGGACTCATACAATGCTGTTTCATAGTAATTGGCAGCTCTTATTCTTTCTAGGGATTATCTTTGGCAAACCAATTCTGGTAGTGGGAGGTATTGGAGATGAAAATGGATGAATTATCATTTCTTCTCTCCTTCTGTCTTCATTTGTCCTTGCCTGGGTATCTGCCAGGATAGGAACATATTGTTCTTGGCAGAAGTCGGAAGTTTTTTCTTTTTAATTAAGCCTTTGGATATTAAGCTAAGAGCTTCAGGTGGGCTACTGCTCTCTACACGTATATATTAGGCAAACAATGCAATGATTGTATTGGACTTCTGAAGATGTTTATAGATGTCAGTGTGTTTCACCTTCAGAAAAATTGAGTGATGGGATGGCAAGAAAGGAATTTGCAGGTGGATATCAACAAAAAGGATCATGAAACAGGTTAGAAAAACTTCAGGAGAACCACTACTAGTGAGCAGGCAGAATTAGGAAGCAAAAAGAAGACAGGCATTTATTGTCCTAGTGGCTTCTGTAATTTGCATGCTTAAATTTTTATTCAGTGTGCTGAAAAATTGAGAATTGACAATTATAAAAATTGATGAGTTAGAAATGTTTTTTTTCCGTATTGTTAAGCCTGGATTTAAAGCTGTTTAGCAAAGACCTATCTATATACATCTATATGGACAGGGTCTTAATCTGAGCAGATATTCACAAAATTATACAATGATTGATATTATTGTGGTTTTATAATCATTTCTCTGCTCTTGAAAGAAATATTGCTCTGGTTTAAATTCTTTAACATGATATGCATGTAAATATTCAGCCGCTGATGAACTTGGTCTAATATGTTACCATCAAATCAAGGGGAAAAACCCTAAACACATGCAACTGATTATTTTAAGCTATCTGAAGTTCTGTTGACAGAGTGAAAAATCAATTTAATTCTTTATCACATTCATTTATTATGTCATTATTGTACCTATTACAGTATGGTGGTATCCTTCTGGTTCGGCCCTAATCGGGTGAACCGGTAGCTCCAATGATCGATGTTTGGGCCCTCCCACCTGCCAATGCTCTTTGGTGAGCTTTATCTGCTCAGCTAATTAGTGCGGCAGAGTGGATCACTGCGCTAAAACAGCTGAGAGGCGCTTTACTGAGGTTTGTCTGAGCTGCGCACACCTGCGCCCTGTCACCGAACCGGTAGCAGCACTGGTAGGAAACCACTACTGATGGGTACAGTATGTCCTCAACTTACAACAGTTCATGTAGTGACTGTTCAAAGATACAACAGCTTTGAAGAAAGTGACTTATGGCCATTTTTCACACTTATGACCATTGTAGCATCCCCATGGTCACATGATTTACATTCAGATGTTTGACAACTCACTCACATTTATGATGATTGCAGTGTCCTGGGGTCATGTGATCACCTTTTGCCATCTTCTGACAAGCCAAGTCAATGGGGAAATTAGATTCACTTAACAACTGTGTTGCTACTTTAAGAACTGCAGCGATTCACTTAACAAATGTGAGAAAAGTTGTAAAATGGGGCAAAACTCACTTAACAAATTTCCCACTTAGCAATTTGGGCTCAGTTATGGTCACAAGTTGAGGAGTACCTGTATACAGATGGAAACTGTTTCCAAAAATAACATTCACAAACCAACAGTACTAGAAAATTTTCATAAAGAAAACACAGCATTTGCTATTAATGTGGTTTTTTTAAAAATAAAATAAAAAAATGTTTGTGAAAAAGCCCACAAGATTACAACTCTTCACTAAAATTTGATCAGAAAGTAGAGATGACCTATGATTATCTTAAAATACCCCACAGTTAAATTGTGGGATCCTTCATACTGCTGTAAAATTCTTGGAACAGATAGCATTCTTGCATGAGAACTGATGCCCAGCTAGCAAATAGGTTGCTTTTCTACATTCCTGCTATGGGTACATATCCCAGAAACAGCTCCTGACCCATGACTGCTTTCTGGCATTGATTTCCTATATGGGTTACCTGTCTAGAAAACCAAACTACCCTTCCAGATAAACAGGCAAGAAAAGCCTCTGTCCCGACAAATTCACCCGTGCAATCATCAAGCAGTGCCTTCCAGACTGTTCAACTTCAAATCCCATCACACACTCGGACACACACCCGCACCTTCCTCCCCCTTCACCACGTTTTGCGCTGCGGCACCAAAGACTGGAAGTCACGTCCACCTGGCCCAGCCAGAGCGGGCTGCACGAAGAGTTGCACTCGGGGCCGCTTGCTGCTGGGGCAGGCGTGCCTACTCTTGCCCCGTATGGGGATGGAGGGAGCCGGGAGCTGCAGCACGACAAGCCCAAGCACCCGAAGCCCTCTTACCTGTGCGCAGTTAGTGGTCTTTGGGACTCGGAGATGCAAAGGCAGATCCCGCGGCTCCTCGGGCTCCCGTCCCAAGGGCAAGCCCCGCCGCTCCCGAAACTCTTCCTCCCCTCCATGCTGAGCTAATTTTATCGCTCCCCCCTTCCCTCGCCGTCGGGGAGCCCCCCTCCCACCCTGTGCCGCTGCCGCGTCAGAAAATAGCACATCGCCCACTCATCCCCAGGCTCCTTCTTCGCGAAAAAAATATTTATATTATTCGGCCACGCAAAGGGTTTCCATGGCAATGATGACTTTCACACTGTTGCCTTGACAACCGCTCCGAGGCCATCTTGGAGGGGCTGACAATACCCTTCCTAGACAAATAAGGAGAGCGGCAGCGACGACGGCAGCTCGTGGAAAGACGCGTAAGGGAGCCCCTCGCAGAGGCCCGGCGCGTTCTCCCCCTAGCGGTCGCCCAGCGCGCTTCCCGCTACATCGGATTATTCCTTACCAGATCAGAGGCCGAGAGGGGCTATGCTGGGGTTCACACCCCGGACAGGAACTTGGGTGAAACTTTCCCGCCTGGAAATTGACCGCCGTCAGCCTGTAGAAATCTGAAACGCTGGTCGAGTTCATACAAACCACTTAACTGAATTAATCGATTTTTTTGGGAAATATCGTTCGCTGGTTCATAAACGTACAGAAGTGTGTAACTCAAGGTATTATGCCACAAAAGCTTATCCCAATTTTGCATTCTGGGTCTTTAGATCTTTAGCTGACCTGATTAAGTGTGTTGTGTGGACGCAGTTGCAGAGGTGTCAACTCCACCAGATAGACAACAGCAGGAAATCAACTCTGCAAGAAAGCTAAAGCTACTTTTATTGAGAAGGCTCTAATAACAATCTGGAAATTCTGGTTTTGCTATTCCTGCTTCCCCTTCTAATACTCTTGTGAATTACAAAGGTGTCAGTTCTAGCTTTTACTGCATAATTTTGTTCTTTTGTAGACTTAAAATGTGCTTCACCCCTTGTTGCTTTGGTAACCAATTTTGCTTATCTCCATCTAGGTCATCTTTTATATTCTTTTTAAAATAATTCAATAATACTTGGTTCCAAACTAGATGCAACTTTATAGCACAATCTGGTATATGTCAACTCAAATTTGATTGAGTTTAGTGAGCTGATGGCAAATGTGCATTGCAGGCTGCTTCAATTGTTTACTGTCTGCTTAGCACACCCTTTTCAAGCCAATGCTAGAATTTGTCATTCCCATCTTAACACACTTATCTCGTTTCCTTTTCTCCCTGTACAAAGTCAGTCTGAATGAATGCAAATAATCCCTGGTTCAGGAAATCTTTCACAGAGCGTGCATGTGACCCTAATTAAATGTCTATCACAACTGTGTTCCTCCCTTGATTTACCAGAGTGCTTTTAGGTCAGTGGCTCATCTTCATCTGAATTATCCAAAAGTGAAGGTTCATTTCAAATCCTGTTGACCACAAAGAAACATCTATGTGGTTACTTTAATTATGGTTCAGAACTAGCTTGCCGTTGCCTTCTTTTCAGGATGATTTTCCACCCTGGAATTCCCTAGTGGTTCCCAATCTAAGCACTAATCATGTTGACAATTATCACCTACAACTGGGTCTTCGGACTTTGTAATTTTAGCCAGTATTGGCAAAAATTATGAATTCCAGGAAGTGAATCCCAACACATAAAGAACCCATATTTAGAATATAATTCAAACAAAACATGCATTATGTTTGAATGTTGGTGATCACCTTTAAAGCCCTTCATGGCATAAGTTCAGGTTACTTGAGGGATTTCCTCACCACACTGGGGTTGGGCCATCCCATTCATGCTGAAGAGGAAGCATGTTGTGGGGCTGTCAGTCCCATTATTCTGGCTGATGGGGTCCAGGAGGAGGGCCTTCTCTGTTGTTGCTCCTGCCCTCTGGAACATCTTTCCTTCTGATGTGAAATTGGTCCCAATCCTCCTATCCTTTCTGCCAGTTGGCCTGGGGCCCCAATGGAGGAACAGCACAGTGGAGTGGATTAACAAAGATCCCCTCCCCCCCATTCCGCTTTTACCTTCTCCATGTGTCTTTAGATTTAATGTTTGGTTTTAATGTGTGTATGTGTCCATGTTGTATGTATGTGTATATTATGACAGTAAGTAACCTTATGGTAAGATGGGTAGCCAATAAAATTTATAAATAAATAATATAGTCCATGATTTGAATAAGGGAGTTGATCCTTAATTTTGTTCCTTAAAGGTTGACAACATTTAGGCACTTAAGAGGAAATGAATGCCATTGGTAGATGGGAGGCCATATAAATATTCCTACGGTAATAAAAATAATAAATATAAAATTTGTCTTAAGATATGAAGTGGCAAATTAGGGTAGGCAATCTATATGTAACTATCCCAGGAATCATCAAATATGCATCATGATTATGAAATGGATTATTTTTGACAGTGGGAATAAAATAGGTCTTCCACCCCTGTCCCTTTAAGGTTATCAACCCAGATAGTTTCAGAAGCGTTCTCAAGGATCTGCACTTAAAGAATATGAGAACGTTCTTTGTCCTTAACATGTTTCTATTGTTTGTTTTAATTATTGTCAGAATTTATATAAAAAATTATTTAAAAATTCCTCATAATTCAGAGATTTCTGTTATTATTTCAGGATCTCCAAAATCTACCCAGTTTATTACATTAGGACCAAATCTGCTTGTTTGCATTTTCAGATCATCTCTTTCCTATGCCACCTTCCATTCTTCCTTAGCATAACAATCTGCCCCAAATGCCACTCGTTTGATCTCTTTCTTTGCCCCACCAAGAGGAATTGGACAGTATAGTTGACCATCCACGAATAAAGAGGAAATGAAAAACAAATGCATGTTTATAAACAAGACAAATGAGGAAAGCTTCTTCCTGACTGAACTGCTAGACAATGTGTGGGAACAAACACTGCTTTCCTTACAGTTGTTCCCATAATTATTATTTACATCCTCTGTTAAACGTACAAAGAGCTTTATTACTGCTCATTCATTCCCAGCAGAACAGTCTTCTTCCCATTAGGCAGAAACTATGAGCATCAGAGCATGCAAAATATTTGGAAGACAAGTCTCCTGGTTCAAACCTGACCCGTCTGCCTCCACAATTTGGAGGACATCATTAGTTTTTAAAAGTTGAGCCCTATATAGGAACCCTAGCCAGGGTAATAAGAAACTTATAACCAGTGGTGGGATTCAACAGGTTCACACATATTTGCGAGAACCAGTTGTTAACTTTCTAATAAAAAAGGAAAAGAATATATA
>JAOYMU010000002.1:25098345-25108901 GCA_025802295.1 Psammodynastes pulverulentus
AAAGAAAGCCAGTTTGTTTAATGGTGAAGGCACCAGGCTAGAAACCAGGAGACTTTAGCTTCTAGTCCTATTTTAGGCATAAAAACTAACTGGCTGACTTTGGGCTACTCATTTTCTCTCAATCCACAACATTAGGCTCAGATAACAAGCTGGTCAGTCAATCTCTGTCATAATTAATGGATCCATATTTTGTTGTTCTGGAAAAAGCAGATCCTACATTCCCAGGAAAAACATTAGGAAGAAAAAAAAATAGGACTTTATAATCCACGTAGGCCAGAAATTTAGAAATGTCAATACCTATAGCACCTAACATGGTGAACTTCTCATTTTCTTGTGGCTGTTGTCTGGGCCCCTCTGTCATTTCCATTTCTTCCAATTCCCCTTGAATTTTTATTCTAGGAATTTTGAACTGAATTCATTTAAAATTTCTGTGTTCAAAAGGGAAGATCATTCTTTCCAGTTTATCCCAGTGAAGTATATTTTCTGTTTGAACTTGTCAGTAAAAATAAAATGCTCTCTTTATTATGCAGTAATATGATTCTGGTTGAGATTTGTTTAAGTACAGTCATGTCTGCATTATTTATCTTCAATCTGGAAGTAAAAAGCGGCTGTAAAACATGGTCTCTAGTCTTCCTTCTAACAACGTGCACAATAATATCCCTTGGTACATTCCTTAATTTTGCAAATTGCATGTGGTTCTATACAGTTTGGAATAATCCCATTTTTCCCCTCCATATCATCTGCATCCCATTCAAAAAAATTCTTAAAGACTGAGCATCTGACTGATGTCCGATGTCTTCTCTAAGATCCTCTGGAGCAGCTCTCAGTCTCAAGCAAAATTATTTTTCTCTCATTCCTATAATGCCAAATTGTCTAAGTTCTTTTCCTTCTCTCTTTATTAGTTCTATTTTTGTTTCTAAAATTAAAATTTAGTTTCTAAAATTTCCCATTTATCATTAATTTGTTTAACTTCTCTAGTAAGATTTCCTCCATTCTCACTTTAAAAACAGCTAGCTCCTTTTTAACAGATTTTACAGATTCAGGTATCTGCTTTTCTACCTGATCACTCATCTTTGGTAATATTTCTGGAGTAATCTCTATTTTCTGTCAGTTACTCCAATAATTCTCCCCAAGATTTAAAACTTTTCTAGTGGTTCCAAAAATAAAAGTAAATCAATTGTGAAGATGAAAATAAAATAGCTTCACACACATAAATCCTTCGCCTTAAGGTTTTAGTTCGATCTATTTTTCCATATTTTTAAATGATACAGTTGATCTCACATTACACTTACCACTATGTTTTGTAAATTCTACTACCTTTTATCTTCATTCCCATAAAGATCTGGGAGATCTGATCTATTTATTTAACAATTCCAAATAGCACCCAAAGCACTTTCATCAGAATATTAATTTTTTAAGTTTGTACCATTCCATTTATCCATTTATATCTTAATCAAAATATCTTTGCTTTGTTTTAAAACGTTTAAAATATTTTTCTTTTTGCCTTATTTTCTGTCATTTGGAAGGAATGCTGGCTCAATAGGAGGCTGTTTTCTTTGTCTTTGCTGATTTCAAAGACTTTTTCAACTGTACATTTATTGTATCTGAAAGTGATTAAGAAAATGTTTCCAAATAGGTTGCCAGTCCAAAGTCACTACTGGTGCCATTCACCCCCTCAGTGCCCATAGAATCTCACCTGGATGCCCTAATGGCAGTCTATTTTTGATTATTTTTTTTAATGTTTGATGAGTTTGTAATCTGGAATAATGACATATTGCAATCTGTTTGCAATCTTATTTTAAACAGGACCGATAAAGAGGATGAAAAGGATGCCAGGGAAAGAGAGCAAAGGAGAGTTCGGCAGGAAGAAAGGTGTGTTCCTTCTAGTTTATGGATGCCCGTCAGGCTTGGTTTTTCTAGTCTTTGGGTGGTTTCATGCAAATCAAGAAATAAAGCTTGCCTTCACAATTGGATGTTTTCTTGAAATTTTGCACAGATATGATAAATAGGAGCATGCACAAAAAAGGATATGTGTTTTTCCTTGTGAATGAAGCAAAATTACTGTGATTGAATATTTGTCCAAACTGTTTCCCATTTGACTAAAGCAAAACATGTAAGAATTTCTGATAAGACAAAATCCAGAGTGTTCCTTATGGATTGAGAAAGGCAAGGCTGCTCCCCTCCTCTACTTTTCCATTACTCCACTCCTCCTGTGCCCCAGCCTGCCTGCCAATTTCCCCAGCATCTTCCTTCCCCATAGCCACAGTTTCATTTGAATCCAAGTATGATTCACCTACTCATTCCTTCCCTGATCATTTACTGTTTCTACCTTCTTAGACATTGCTAATGTCCCTGCCTTTATCCCACTATTTATTATTCTGGAAGATGTCCGTGTAGAACACCAAGCATAGATGTTTAAGATCTCATTGTAGGAGTCTAAGATGCCCATATATGATGAATTATCTGAAAATTCCATATTAGATTAACTACATATGTACATGGTAATATATCTGTAAATCTTCCAGAATTATCAATGCCATTCCTAGATCTTTTTACACCTAGATCGTAACGAATGAAAAGTTTGAAAATGTGATTTTTTTTTAAAGCAAAATTCTTGCATAAAGTATTGTACATTTTTCAAAATATTCCTTTAAAATGAGATCTGTAAGCTGGGTATAAAACACTTCATTTTCTAAACACATATTTTAGGGGAAATTACTTTAATATAAATAAGTCTCAGTTCCATTTTTTAAAATGATTTAGATGCAAAATGTTTCTTTTTAATTTAGTATTACTGAATGTAAAATGCTTTGATCAGGCAGCATGGGATACTCTATATTTGGACTGAAATTGTGGAAGTAGTTTTGTGCTGATCAGATTAAATGAGATTTTTGTAAAATCTCTGCATTATATACATTTACCCGAGTTACATTATTTTGATGCTTGACTGGAACATTTTTTCCCTCTGTTACTACCGTGTGGAGAGGTTTTCTGGTAATTGTCCAGACTGTTTTATAATTCTAACCCATTAGATTTTTATTTATTTTTGTTATTTGCCTATAAAGGATAATTTATTTGGACTTCCACCTCTTCCATAAAATAACATGCTTGATCTTTCCTACAGGAGAGCAGAGATGAAATCTAGACATGATGAAATCCGGAAAAAATATGGTAATGTGTACTATATTTTACATCTTTTTAAAGTAAAGCCTTTGTTACAAAGCCATTGTTTGTAATAAAATATAGGGGCGAGGTAAACTATCTTATATCATATTTTTGTAACAAAGAATGATGCTTAATATATTGGTGGGCTCTGCTTATAAAGCCCAAAATAGTTTTCAGGACTATATTCTTCTTTTTGTGACTGCTACTTCTTGACTCCTGCCTCTAAAGTTGAATTTGAAAGGGGTGGAGGAAGACAGTTGCACTGTTATTTGACATAGCAAGAATGGTGAATACCCACTGGTTTCAGTATTTGTGTTTCAGTAATTGTGAGTGTTCCATCTAAAGAATGTAGAACATATTTCATATACACGTTAGCTGATATTCAGGATTATAAAATACATGATAGTTTCTTTGCAACTGAAAATGCATATACTTGAGAAAACAATTTTACACAGTAGATATAAATAGCTTAACTGTAATAAATGTTTAACAATTGTTGAAAAAGAAGTTGCTAATTTGAAGGTCTTGAGCAATTTTTTTTTTTTTTACTGTACCGTATCATTACATCTGCAATCTGAATTTTTAAATATTGACTATTGTGGGCCCGGGGATACACAGATTCAAGCAAAACACAGTCCCGTTTTCATTGGAAAATGTTTATTTATTGCAATAATAAGATATGCCATACATTACATGAAACCAGCTTAATTGTTTTATTTTTTTATACCTTATTCTTACTTTGTTTTATGTATTTCCTACTAATAACTTATTTTATATTGATATTCTTAATTTTAATCTGTGTTATAACTTTGTTTTCCATGTTGCAATCTGTTTTCTGTTTTGAGGTCCTATATTTCTGTATCTTGTTTTGTTCTTTAATCTGTGTCTATTTAAAATTAATACTTTAATAATTTTAAATCTGCCTTCTCTGTCCTATTTTAATATTTTAAGGCCATTTCTGCTGCAATTTCTTCATACTTTAATCCTTTCCCCTGCAAAATCACTTGTTCATTCCAGTCAATGCACTGCTGCCTTCTCTTCTGACCTCATGTGCTGGCAAAAATCTAGTGATGGCTAGAGAGTAGGATTTTGTACGGCTGCCTTTTATTCCATGATCTGTTCCCAGTCCTCGGTGCTGCCTCCCTGTTAAATTTTTGTGGAATCCTTTTTTTCACCACTGGGTTGCTGGCCCTCTGTAGCAATCTTTCACTGTCCTTGCATGTTCCTATCTACATTCCTTCTGGCTACTATGGTATCTATGTTTAAGGTTCTGTAAATGCTGTTTCTGGCAGTTATAACGTATTGTGGTCTTCATTTTTAGTAATTGACAACTAATACCTGTTTCGTCTTTTGAGTCATCAGAATGGAGCTGATATCTAGAAAGCAGAGTTTAAGATTTCTTCTTGTCCTTTGGAGGAAACCCCTCTTTTCAGCTCTCTTCAGTCTTAACACTGAATTTTATGATATGGGTCTCCTGATTTCATTTTAAAAACCACTGGCACATATAACATAAGAATGCCTAGGACAATAAGAAGTCTTGCTTCTAGCTAAAAGAAATGGGGTATGAAAACATTTTGAGGAGCAAAGGTAGCATTTACCTTCTGGTGATCAGGAAGGACTTCATGATAATGCCAGCCCTCTGTTCCACTGCTAAATACCACTAATATTTTTAATGTTCTAAATATGTATTTTTTTTTCTTTTAGGTTTGTTTAAAGAGGAAAATCCATATGCCAAATTTGAAAATAACTAAGATTTCTTTTGAAATACACAAATATCATCTGGCAATGCTGTCTATATAATGTACAGCTGTGGAAAAAAAAGTACATTAAATGCCTTAATTACAAATAGAAAAATGGTCTTAATGCAAGATGGAACTGACTATAATTACAGTGACTGATAAAGACTGAAATTAATGAACAAACCAACATACCTCTAAAACGCTGGAGGCTGCAATATATTCATGTTATTTTTTTCCAAACTATTAAGCAGTTGCTTGCGCTACTATAATATTTTGCTTTTTGTGCATTCTTCAATTGCCAGCAAAGTCTTAAGCCAAATTTATTAAAGAATTGGGACAGGATAGTGCACATACTGTATCCTTTCCTTCTGTGACCAACAGTTTGAGACATTCTAATATTAATAGTAGAAGTAAGACAAGGTTTTAAAGATCCTTGTATATACTTAGGAATTTCCTATATAAAAATATCATACACTTTAATAGATTCTCTGGCAAAAGTGACAAAATTATTCCAGAAAGAAATCGCTCTCAAAATATTTTTTGTTATCATGGAATTCTAAAGGTTTATACTTTTATAAATTGGTTCTATATTTCTTTGCCAAAATATATAGTCCTTCTGTTTTGTGTCTTTAAAAACCTACATAGAAGTCATTAAAACTGAATGTTAATAAGAGCTTGATACTGCTTTAAACTTTATACTGGCACTCATTTAGCCATATGCATTTAAACTGTAAAGGTTCAGCTATATTCAGTCTTCTTAAAGTACGTTAATATTGTAATACAAATTTGCCAAACACTTTAATGTATAATGTATATCACATTGTATCCTTATGTATCCAAATGGTAACTTATTGTATAATGTCAGAAATAATGTTCTTTATAACCACAATGTAAGTTTATGTACTTTTAAGTCTTATTGATAAAATCTTTTGGCTTGATGCAATAGTCTGATTTCAGACAATTCTACATTCTGAGTCTTATGCACTGGAGGATAAACATTTTTATTTTTTCTGACAAGTCATATCAAGACTAAGAAAAATTGATTTTGTAATATTTAATGTTAGTTGGAAAACAAATAATTACTTTGAAAAAACATTTGAATAATAACTTTTTTTAAAAGGGTACTTATGATTTACATATTTTCCCTGAGTATTTTTACTTGACTCTTTACTAACATGAGAAATGAATGAAGAAAAATAAAACACCAGAGAATTTGGTCAAGAATATGGAACAACATTAGCCTTAATTTTTTTTCATCTGAAAACAGTTAAATAAAATGCTCATGCCCTGAAATATATAGTATTCTTCTGTAGTCTTATGAATATTATGTTGTCAATTGTACACTTCCTTTGAAATGCTTTCATATATTTACTTTTCAGTTGATTGTTTTATAAAAGTCAGTGAAATTTCTCTAGAAATTTCCCTGCTTGATTATATATATTTTAAAAAGATAGAACACCAGGGCTTTTTTTGAGCCGGAGCTCGGCGGAACGCCGTTCCGGCACCTTTTCGGAGCCCGTATCACGTGCTCCGTCTCCACCAATCGCGCGCAACCACTTCCGGTTTTTTTTAGCGCGATGGGAGGGGCGCGTTCCGGCACCTTTCGGCGCCGAAAAAAAGCCCTGTAGAGGACTATCTGTACAAAATGACTAGGGTTCTACATTTAGGCAGTGAATAGAGTAGCCAAGTTTGTACTATCGGAACTACCAAAGCTAAACCCATCAAGTGCTCAGATCTCCCTTTCAAACTCCCATTCCAGGACACCTCGCAGGCTCCACTCCTGGCAACTTACCCGTCGTGACTGCTCCAACTGCTCTGACAGCTCCTCCAGGGCACTGGTGTGGCGCTGGCGCATGTCTACCACCTGTGCCTCGTGTGCCTTGATCTCATCCTCAATGGTCTTCTTGAGCTCTGTCACCTCTAGCTCTCGTTTCGACCTGAGGGAGGAAGAGAACAGATAGATTAGCAAGGGGAGACCACCTGCTTCCGTGGCATTTACGCACTTATTGGTGAGGAACGAGGCTATTTTCTACACCCAGGTGCAGCAACCTGTGAGTGAGGTAACCTCTTGCCCTGCCCATCTTTTACCGTAGCTCCTGCTGTGCGGCTGTGGAATCCAAGGTGTCCTCCAGTTCCGTCTTTAGGGCTTCCAGCTCTTCCCCCAGGTCACGCCGTTGTTTCTCAGCTTTGGCCCGGGCCATCTTCTCCGACTCCAGGTCCTCCTGCAGTTCTGATATTTGTGCTTGGAGCTCACGCAGGGACTTGAGCACAGCATTCTTCTGGGATGATTCTTCCTCCACTCTGCATGGTGAGTAAGAATGGTCAGAGGGGCACGTCAAGGGGACCGAAAGATGTGGGAAATGGGGACTATTATCACCAAGGATCCAGGGAGAAGGAGAGCAGAGCCCAAAGACATGCACACCTCCATAGTCAAAACACCAGAAGTTCCTCAGATTCTCAGGGAGAAGCCATGACATCACATAAGGATTGGAGGGTAGGGCTCTTACAAGCGTCTAGTGCTAGAGTTTAGACCAGGGGTGTCAAACTCAAGGCCCGCCATCCGGATTCAACCCATTCCCTACAAATAGAGACCAGCCCGTGGTGCCTCTGCCAGTAAAAACGGAGCTCAGGAGGGCCATGTGTTTTCACTGGCAAAGGGTTGCAGGAGGATGGCACAGGCAAAAACGGAGCTTGGGAGCCTGTTTTTTCTGGCAGAGTGTTCAGGCCACCATAGGCACCCCTGACACAAGTGATGTCGAGCTGGCCAAGCCCACCCTAGCCACACAACCCCCCACCCCTTCGAGGTCAAACACAACCTGATGCAGCCCTCAATGAAATCGAGCTTGACACCCATTTTAGACAATACATTTCATAATTTTCTATATCTCTGATAATCAACAGCTTTCATCTCTTTTGCTCCAGAGCAGGGTTTTCTCATCCTGAGAACTTTAGGACATGTGGACTTCAACTCCCAGAATTCCCCAGTCAGATGGCTGACGGGAATTCTCGAAGTTGACATCCACAGAACTTAAAAGTTGCGACGTTGAAAAACATGTTGAAAAGCTCCAGAGACTTTCAATCTTTGGCAACATGAAGCCTTTCTTCTAACCTACATGAAAATTATCTTCAGAGATGTTGTTTGTGATTGTTTATGTGAAATGCCCAGACAGTTTGTTAAAAATAAGTCACTTTTCTTTTTCTCACCATTTCCCATATCAGAAAAGGGAACATCAAAAGTGAGAAGTATTGGGGCCTCTATATAAGCCCCTGTGGGCTTTGTAGAGGATAAGAAGGAAGAGAAAAAGGGTATTGTAACTATCAAACATCACATAGCTTGGCAAGATCAAAGAAAGCAAGACCTACAGAGATTTCATGTATCTTTAATGCTAGTCCTGGTGTGAATATCGAATCTTGGAAACTTCAAAAGAATTTATAAAGAATTTACAGTTTATAAATAATTTATTGAGCCATAAGTTCTTTGAATGACTTGAAATATTACTTTCTGAGTTTCTTCCCAAGTTGCCATTTATAAGATAAACTATCAATAAATTCCTGCCTTTTAATTTGCTTGTTACTAATTTCCCTCAGCCTCCCCACAATCTCTCATAATTGCTTAGATCAATGTTTTTCAAACTTGGCAACTTTAACTTGTGTGGACTTGAGATCTTAGAATTCCCCAGCTGGCATGCTGGAAATTAAAATCCACAGCTCTTAAAGTTGCCAAGTTTAAAAAAAAAACCCACTGTTTTAGATATACATCTGAGAAAAGGTTCAGCTTGGAATTTTTCTAGTTTTTTTCCCCTCTCTCCCAATTTCCTATGTGGAAATCTTCAGACTCTTGGTTTAACTAATTCACTTTCATAATCTTGATATCATGCTGTTCCCTTCTGCATTGGCCCAAAACTCCAGGAACTACCAAGAGAATGCAGGAAGATTTTCAAATAGGCACACTCTACAGGCCCATAACTGATTAAATAAAAAGCAGATGAGATGCCTTTTATAGTTTATAATTAATTGTTGCACAACTGACTTTTTAAAAAGTGAAGATATAAGATCCTTTGAAGTAGATCGGAATTGCATGGAGAAGAAGGAATAAAAGAGTCAGTTCAGTGTAATGGTTAAGGTAGTGGCCTAGAACTAGGAGACTGAGAATTCTAGTCCCAACAAAGGCATAAGAACCGGCTTGCCAGGTATTCCCTCTCAGCCCAGTCCACTTCACTGGTTTGTTGTATTGGGAAAAGTGGGAGGGAAGAATATAAAGTATTTCCATCACCTTGAGGTGCATATAAAAAAGGGAGCATAAAATCTAATAATAATAATTTATAATAGCTTCCACTTGTTACTCCTCAGATTAGTACCCACTGCTATAAAAAGAAATAAAGGCAAGTTATATAGTTAATTGCTATAAATGCACCACATTTTCTGTAATACCGTGTTGTACATTATATACAGTAATAATATACTATATTATTGCTATCAACAAGGTTCTGTTGATGGTTATTCTGAGAATTCACATAATCGTACAATCTCTTCTGGCAGCACAGAAAAAAAATATTTTCAATATATTCACTACAGTTTGAGTTTCTCTTTTGAAAGGTACAGATTTGGAGGGAAATCTGGATGGGGTTTCCCTTCCTTCCCTTTCTCCACTCCATCTCCCTTGCCAATTGCTTCTTAAAAAGCCATTCACGTATATTCCAAGTGACTTGAATGTTACTGCATCTATTTTGGTCCTTAGGCTTGAGATGTGCCTTCTGGATATTTATAGCATGGCTTGAACAAAGCTCTGCATTGATTTCATCTCAACAGAAGCTACACAAAGCACATTAAATTGTTATCAGCACGTCACACATTTCAAATGGAAAAAAGAGGTCCTTGTGCGGTTGTGTTTCCCGACTTTGGACATTTTAAGATGTGTGGAGTTCAACTCCCAGCAAAGCTGGCTAGTGTGATGACTCCCCCAGATACCACTCTAGTTGTCACCTCAGAGGAGGATGAACCATCCAGGCATGTCTGGAGGGGAGTTGGTCAACGGCTCCAAGCAGCCATCTAAGAGGGATCTGGCTGACATACAGCTGCAACAGGACAGCCCTGAGGCTTCAGGTGGAAAAAGCATACAACTGCAGCCAGTTAGTGATGAGGAAGAGGAACTGCCTTCTGTACCTGATCCAAGAACCGGTATGGCAGAGAAAAAGCAGGAACAGAGAAGGTCAGCCAGATTACTCGCGAGGAGAAATCCTTGCCCTTCTTGATGGGCTGCATCAGGAGTTGACTATTTAGCACAGTAGACGGATGGAAGCAATGCTGGGAACGTGTTCATTGCCTAGCTGTGTGTTTTCTGGTTGTTGCGATTCTTGCTTTGCTTTGGATTGACACTGTGTCTTGACTTGGATCATACCTTGTGAATACTGGGCTTTTCTTGCCTCGTGAGCCCTCTTGTATTATGGATTTAATTTCGCCTGGTGGGTTTATGGACTCATTGGCCATTGCTCTGTGAATTAGTAGTAAATTAGGCTGAAAAACAGCTTCTATCCCAGGGCAGTAACTCTGTTGATTTCTACTGTATAGTGCAATATAATGCAATATCAGGGGGTTTCAATTCAATGTATAGAATGTGAAGGATGTGTGTTTGTGTTTGTATTTTATTTTATA
>JAOYMU010000002.1:25167488-25178623 GCA_025802295.1 Psammodynastes pulverulentus
GGACAACCGCGCCCCCGTTGATGGACCCTCGCGCCCCCCGGGGGGGCGCGCCCCACTATTTGAGAAGCACTGCTTTAAGATAATATAAACAAGTGGTATTGTATTTCATTGTTACAGCAAAATGATTTGTACTTTTATATTATAACATTGAAGCAATCTTTAGAGATATGCAGCCTCAGCTTGATTTCACCCTTTTGCTAGATGTTCTCCTAAATGTTTGAAATAATTGTCTGCTTTTCACTCCTGGATGTTTATTTCTTGGAGTCACAGTCACTATTAACTATGTTATGGAGACAGTTGAAATCTGTACTTATTTAAAATGCATCCAGGAAAAGGTGAAAGAAAGAATTTCCATATCATAAAGATGATCTTTTCTCTAATGTGAACATAAATATTAGCGTGTAACACTAATGCACAATAATACATCAGTATGCTAATTTCATATTTTACCCCTTCCTATGAATGGATTTTGCATGATGGTAATTTCAGACTTCTTTAGGGTTCTAATTTAGTCCTGAGCATAACCTGAGCGATCATCAATTATTTTCTCTCTTACCGATCAATCTGATGCTGTAATATAACTGGAAGCTTATGAAATAACCAAGAAAAACTTTTAGCATTTGGGCTGTTCCTATTTTGAAGGTCTATTTAGATCTGTAGCCTCTGTGTGAATGTATCAAATCAAAGGTGAAATATTAAACATGCAGGACATGATAATGCAAAAATAAATAAATAAATAAATCCATAAGTTTAATGGAAATATAGATTAGGGTTAAACTTTATTTATTTATATTTAAAGTATATCCACTTAATTCAATGTGATATCAATTTACCTTGACTTGACTTTAGCTTGATGAAGCTAAATCTGCAATCAGGCTTATAACAAACAATATTGAACTGATAATGTCATCTCATATATACTTCCTATTACAACTTCTCAGTTCTCCTCTTTTACGGAACAATTAGCCACAATTTATGTCAGAAAAATGTCTGTTTACTGGCTTTTTAAACTTATACTTATTTCTGTTCTTGATTTTCTTGACTTTCTAAAGAAGAAGAAATTAATGCAGGACATAAATAGGCAAGCCTCAATGTGTTGTGTTTCTGGTCTCTTTTGATGTCATTAATACTTAGCAAGAACTTTTGACATACAGCCAACTATAGTCTGCAAAATATGGAGGAAATATATGAAAGATTTGTGGGCAAAAATCAATGCTTTTAATTATTCATTAAATAAATTCAATATTTTACAACAAAATAGTTCCTTTGAGAAAATATAATTGAATCCCCTCTAGTGTTGAAATTGTTAGAGTGAGTAACAATATTATTAATGATAAATTATATAGAAAGTGTGCACACTCAACTCATGCTTTGAATAACATTTCTGAAATCATAGTCTGCTCAGTATTCCAACAGTCTTCTCAACCCAGCTTCCTATAGTTTTCTAATACGTTCAGAAGCTTAATTTTAAAGAATTAAACATACTCAGCAGGAGAAATGAACCAGTTTGTCTACATCTGGGAGCAGCGCTGAATCCTTGTTAAGGAATAATGTTTCTGCATATTGCCTCTATCTTGTAAAACCCTTATCAGCTACCCAGGGACTTAGTAGCTGGCATGCTGATGTATTATGTTATTAAGAGAATGAAATGCTGGTTCTCCCTAACATTCTGCAGAATTCCTTTAGCACGGCAATTGAGTGCCTCAATCACTATCTGTCTACAGATGTCCACTGCAATGATTGGTTGTGTATCAGCAGACCAGTGAGATTAAAATGAAACAGCTTTGTATTATACAAATGTAACTTAATGTTTCCTGATGTGATGTGATTAGCATATCCTCTCCTTTGCTCATTTTTGTATATATTTTTCATACCGTTCATATGGGAACACAGATATTTTAGAATTCAACTGTCTTTAATTTGGATGTTAATGAATTTGTGATTTGCTAAAAAAAAGGTGGATTAGCATAATCCAAAATAGGATAATAGATTAAGGAATAGAGAGGGCCAAAACATTACTGTCTTAAAATACATAATGCAGAATTTCTGTATTACTTCACTTGTGGGTGTGAGCTGAAGGGAGATAAAGAAGCAACTATGGAAATATATCTTAGTAAGAATAAAGAATCTTATAATAATGAATGGAACTATGTGCTGCTTCACCATTTGCCCAGAAAAATCAGCAACAGGTAATTGCTGAATCAAAACAAGCAAAGTATGTGTTTGAACTGATTCGTGGTTAATCAAAAAATGAAAAGTTGGAAAGTAAGCAGTATAAATTTGTATTGGTTACTCAAACACAGAGAAAGAACAAAGAACAGAAGTAAATAACAGTTATGAACAGACTGACATAACCGGAGAGATAGCATGATTAGATTTTCCTATTTTAGCCTTTCCCAAATGGGTATCCTCCTGACATATATCTTGACTTCAGCACAGCAGCTCACAAGAATATCATGATATTGGTTATGCATGTGGTAGTAGAGCCTATTTGGTGTGGTGGTTAAATAGGCTAAAAACTGGAACATTGTGAGTTCCAAGCAAGCCTTAGATATTATGTGGCATACCCATTAGATGGATTTACAGATAACTTGAAAATGGTACTCAAAGGATACTCACTTGTAGCCTAATTTCTCTTTAAATTATGTATCAAATGAGGTTCTATAAGTGCTAGGCCTGATACTCTTCAACATTTTCATCAATCGCTTGATTGGATGTAGCAGTAATGCTTGTAATAGTTACAGATGATATAAAATTGTAGGGATTAGATAAAACGAGAGAAGTGGACTGAAAATAAAAGAATATAATTTAGAGAGGCAGAAACAAAGTTCTTCACTTAGGAAAAAGAAATAAGTTCATAATGCTAAGTGAGAGCTCTCAGACTTTGTGAGAGTCCAGATGAAAATGATTTTGGAAATGTAGTTGAGCACTGACTGAATATGAATCAACTAAATGACAAATTTTAAATTCATAGAGAGACATATTGCTTGCAAATCAAAGAAATAACCATTCTACATTATTCTGTACTAGTCAGATATCACCTCAAATAATGGACCAGTTTTGGCACCACCATTTAAGAAAGATACTGAGAAACTGGAATCAATACAGAGAAGAACAATAATGATGATCAGATTTGGGAACTATGTGTTATGCAGAGAGACCAAGAGAACTGGTTAACCTTAAAAACAATACATCTTAGAAGAGATATGACAGCTCTTTCCAAACTTTTAGAGGGCATTGATGATCTTTCCAGCGTTGTGATTTTATGATTTTATATGCTGGGTTATGACTTCCTTCCTTAGCTATGGTGGAACTGGCTGAGGGTAATGCAAATTGTGGTCTGACACATCTCAAGGTATCCATTTGGGGAAGGCTGCACTAGTTGGATGCCATATCATATGGTTTTTAATTATCCTCCTCACTGTTCCCTTGCTTTAGCATAGGAAACCCTATTGGGTAAACCCCATGTCCAGCAGTATTTCTCAACTTGCATAGATTTTAACTTTCAGAATTCCTCAGCCAGCCCTGCCTGGGGAATTCTGGGAATTAAAATCTATAGGGTTGCTGGGGTTGAGAAACACTGATGTATAGCAATACAATGTATTCTGAATCATGTTTAAACAGGAGTTGCGATGGAGACTGTTATGAGGAAGGTTATATACGCTTTTACACATGGAACATGATATGTCCACAGGGTTTTTTTAAAAATATGCTGCAAGGCAGTTTTACTCCCTTCTCTCTTTATCATATATCTAGTATTCAGGAAAGCCACTTTTGGAGACACAATCTCGTTTGCTTTGCAAAAAGATTTTGACTTTTCTGTAAGTTGAGAACTTTTGAAAATGCTGCCCCAAGCATTCCCTTGATCTCTATGAAGTGAGCATCCTCTGTTAAAAGTGAAAGAGGGTCCTAGCCAGAATTTTCACAAGCTGCCAAACTTTCTCTCATATCTCAGCTGTTCTTCTGTAACCGTTCATGAAATTCTGCATAATCCTTGGCGGGCTTCAATTATTAAAGAACTCTGTAATATGGGAGGTGCACTGAAAAAGATTGCTTTGCCTTTTATTTTACATCATTATGAGAAAGAGCTGCTTCTCCATTGCCGAGAAATCAGTCTTAAAGCCACAGACAACAGTGGTGGGCAAAGTCTTTGAGATAACCTACCACAGTCATTGTTTTCATGGAGAACCGAATGCTTTGGTTGGTTAGGAAGCAACTTAATGCCCAGGACCAAGAACAATGAAACCAATTTTCCAGTACAAAATGATTTTATTTAGCTAATTTAAATGTTTATGTTTTTCCCCTTCAGAAGTTTTGGATTTAGACCATAATTCTCTCAATGCACTCAACACAAATTGTCTTTGTTTTGAAAGATCGTGACTAGGAAAGTCGTGAAATGGGGATGGCACAGGTTCCTTCACTTTCCTAGTGCAACAAACACTATAATCTTGAGGATATAGTTAAGTGCTATTCTGAGGATGACTTATTATATTGGTATTAAAACAGTGCTTCTTGCAGTGTGTTAACATATCTCTGGATATGTTAAAGCTGCTGATTCTTTGGAATGTTTATATGATCATTTCACAGGAAACTTCACATGTGTTTGTGCATGCACAGGCAACACTTGTGCTGGAATTATGTATGCACCCAGACCCATAGCCTACAGTTCCAAAGGACATGACTCCTTTAACACCTAAAAAGCAGTCATGTCCTTTGGACCATGAGTCTGGGTGCATGCATACTTAATGCTTAACTTTATTTAGTAATGCATAACACTAATGCTAGCATGCTTTTGAATGCTTTGCACTGATTTATTTCAAATGATTTATTTCAATCTTTTCCAATCTCTTGTCTTACATAGATTTGGGCTAGAACTTCCATAACTTTCTAGTTAGAGTGATTAAGAGAAATGACCATATCTAGAAGTCAAAATTGTAAAGTATTTATAAAAGTATGAAAAAGTTCTTTTACATGTGGAAAGTGCCCTCCATTCATATAAAGCTGTTCTACATCGTGCGCTTGAACAATTCATGAGATAAATGAAATCAAACTCAAAGACATTAATTTCCTTTACAAGAATGATAATTGGTACTAAATGTGCACTGCAGAATCATAGCTTTTGTATGAAAATTTGTGTAAGAACCATAGCAGTTGGTTTTCTTCTGTTCAAAGTTCTTGAGATAAGTTTGTAAGTGAATCAGTTTGACTGCAAAAAAAAAGGATAGTGGCAGCTTTCTGGTCAAGTCTTCCAGGTAATAAGAACCATGGTAATGTAAGGCTTAGTTGTTCACTTAGCATTTATATATAGCATATAGTATTTCATAGCTGTTCACTTAGCATAAAAATATAGAATTCAACTGAATCCCTATCTGTACACCTGATTTCCTTCAAGTTATTCTAGAAGGAATGGCAGGAAATGAATACATACCATAGATTCTATTTTAACATGGCCCTGACCTCTGCTTTTAAACAGCGCAATCTGTCCCATTTATTCCAACTATCAACATGACATGCAATTTTCAAAATACAAAAAAACAAAGAGTAGTCCCAATTTGCTCTAGACAGGTCTTCTTCTCCATTTGTTATAGAAATCAAAACTGCAAAACTGCAAATCTGAAAATAATAAATAAATTCAGAAAACATAAGACAAATTTCTACTGAGGTATTATATATATTTCACTGCTTTCCCAACCTTTCCCCAAACTGCTTATCAGTTTATCCCAAAGTCCTTATTTTAATGCCCTTGTGATTGGGCAATAGATTTGTGTGTCATTACCCAAAGGAAAAAAAAATACCCAATTTTTGGTAATCTACTCAGGTTTGAGAAATTCTAGTATATATGAACTCATGGGACAAGATGACTTGCATCCAGATTCAGTGTTTCAGTTAAAAGTTCTCATACTTTTATGGTTACAGGCTTCTCTCTACAGTATGTGATAGGAAGGAACAGTGATTTTCCTGAGTTCCCAATGACATAGAAAGAGACCAGTGTGCCTTTTGGTTGAGGATGTAATCATCTTTCTGATTTAAGATCAACTTTTCTTAACCTGGTGCTCTGCAAATATGTTGGATTTTAATTCCTGTCACTCCTCGCAAAACACCTCTCCACAAAATATTCAAAGCAGACTCAAAGCAGTGAGGATCAAAAACCACTTCAAAAGGGCACCAAGTTAAGCAAGGCTGCTCTAAAATCTGAAAGAAGATCAAGAAGATAGCTGCCAAACAAGGATAGCAAGGAGATGAGAAGTTCACAATTTTGCTTCCTCTCTTCCACACTTATATGCAATTTATTCCATAATACATACTTTGGTTCCAAAGCTTACCATTTCCAGTTGTTACTGGGTTAATGCAATTTCATCCTAAAATGATTAAGCTTTATTGGGGATGTTGCTACTTCAATGGTTTAGGATTATGCTTTCTTTTTTGGCTGTATAGGCAAAGCATAGCAATTAACTGAAACTGAGGCTTTAAAAAGGGTAATACATTATACAGCATGAAAGATATGAACATTGTGTTATGGGCCAACAAGGATACACTTAGATATCACACTGAATCCTAGTATCATTTCTATTCCAATCAATCAAAATAGAGCTTGAAGGGACTTTGGAGATCTTCTAGTCCAACCCCCTACTCAAGCAGGAGACCTTATATCATTTTAGATTGATGGCTGTTCAATCTTTTCTTTAAAACCTCCAGTGATGAAGCGCCTACAATTTCTGAAGGCAAGCTGTTCCACTGGTTAACTGTCCTCAATGTTAGGAAGTTTCTCCTTAATTCCAAGTTGCTTCTCTCCTTGACTGGTTTCCATTCATTGTTTCTTATCTTGTCTTCTGGTGCTTTGGAAAATAATTTGATCTCCTCTTCTTTGTGGCAACCACTCAAATACTGGAATACTGCTATCATGTCACCCCTAGTTCTTCTTTTCTTTAGACTGGCCATATCCATTCCTGCAACTGTTCTTCATATGTTTTTGTCTCCAGGCCCTTAATCATGCTAGTTGCTGTTCTTTGCCCTTTTTCCAAAGTCTCAAAACCTTTTTTTGTAATATGGTGACCAAAACAGGATGCGATATTCCAGTGTAATCAATAATCAATATGTGAAGAAATCTAAATGTGGGTACTCTCCAGATTATTAAATGAGCCCAAATCTTATGATAAATCTTCCATATCTGTAGCCAATTTAAAATGTACCTTAAATTTATTGGAGCTACATTGAGTATTTGCAAATCCCTTCCAGATTCTTGGACATTATGAATCGGCACATTTATATGACTGTGAATGCACGAAATTGCTAAAACCTATCCAGCAATCATTTGCCTTTTTGGACAACAGCTTCAAATCGAAAATTCTCAGCCAACTACTGTTTGCTTGCCAATCAATATCTGAGTGTTTTACAATATTCTGGTTTCTCTTCAGATCATATACAAATTTCATCCCTACAACCATTGAGGCTGATGTCTAAACACTCACCGCTTTCCTCTATTCACAAAAATGATGGATAATTAAATGTGAATGTTTCTCCATATTTTAGGATGAGCACTTCTAAAGCACGTCAGAACTCCTAATGCTAGCAATGCTGTGACTTCTCCATTTGTGGTCCTTTACTTAATTTTGTCCACAGACTGCTCTGATGGACTCTCTGAAGGCAAATAAAAAACCTCCTCCAGTGAAAGCACAGGCTGTTCCTTCAAATAATTTTTGAGGTGGCATTTGCTGCCTTGAACTAGCATTTTCCTGCCCCCCGGATACAACAATGCTGGCAAAAGAACATACCAAAACATCAACACCATTCCTGGATTGTGTAGTCATGTGATCAACTTGTATGTACCAGGACTGTTCCTTTGTCTGGGAGACCTCCTAGTATGTTTTGTGCAGGATTTGTTGGAAACACTGCAGATGAACTTCACATGTTGTCTGCACTCTCCAGATGTTTTTTTGTCAATATGACTTTAATATAACCATAAGCCTATTTAGCTTTCTTTCTCTTCCTCCCCATATGAATCTTCATGAGATTGCTTTATTCTATGAATAAAGTTAGGGAATTATTTGGTATAACATTTGGAAATATTTGCATGTATTGGCCAAAATCTATATAGCCATAGCAATAACAGTTAGGTCCAAGGTCAGATAGGTTGAGGTTTTGGCGGGAATTAAAACCCATCTTTTAAAGAAAGTTCTACAAAGGGATGTAATATAACCCCCATCGTGGGTTGTGTTTGAATGTTTTTGTTTTCAGTAACCTTAATTTCTTTCTTAGTAACATTTGTTGTTATTTCTCACTCTAGTTAATTATTTTACTAGTCTTTTAGTTCTTTTACTACAAGAAAGAAATATACGAGTCCTGCTAGACTGGAGTGGTACATAAGAGCTGAAAACAAATAAATACACAAATAAATAATTCTATTGTATAATATAATAAGGAAAGAACCAGTGCTTTCATTTCAGGAATTATTTTAGTCAATCTATTAACAAATGTAATGAACAGCAAGTGTTCAATTGCTCCATCTATTGAAATATTTGTTTCTCCAAAATAATGCTTTGGGGATGTTCAGAAATTAGAAAGCATTTTGCAATATCATATCTCAGGTGTAAGGCTTTGTGGAAGGATGAGGCTAAAGTTGCCAAATAAAAAATGCCTCAAAGTTGTGATGTATTCTCAAATTAGGAAACATCCCTATTTTGTTCAATACAGTATATCTGTACTTACATCAGCACCCCATCCATCCATCCATCCATCCATCCATCTATCCATCCATCCATCCTAACAAGGGGGAAAAGTAAGATTTCAGCCTTATGCCCCTTCTAATTACATTTCACTTATCTTTGCTAAGACAATTCTGGCATTTTTTTTCTCCTCCTTGCTGATAGCTGATCAATCCTTCCCACCATTTGAGTCATCTAGAAGGTATTTTTTGCTTTCTTTTAATAACCTATTGTCTTTCCATAATTTCAGTAATTTAACTTGGTGCTTTCTTTGGCATAGACTTGCGTCCCTTGGATCTTCTCTCTGAAGTGGTTCCCCTGAACTGGGTGAAAAGTGGAATACGAATGATCCAAATCCAAGGAGCACGTGGCTTCCAGCTTTCCACAACAAACCCTCGTTTCCTCAATTTTCCAGCATCACGGATTTTCATTTACTGTGACTTATTCCCAGAAGAATTCTCCATTGTGTTTACTATAAAAACTTCCCACGTGCAATTCAGGGTAAGCATGTGGTAGATTTTATCCAAGAGAAGAATTTTTTTATTTCTTTAAAATTAAGATTACTGTAGTATTGGTGTATTTGGTTTATAATTCTGGATGTTATAATCTCATTAATTTAGCAAGCTTCACAAAAACTGTCAGCTAATTAAGTTTGTCATAATAACAGTGACTAGAACACCTTTAAGCATGTTTGCTTGGATGAAAGTAGACTCAAATGCTTGATAGTACCTGTGTATTATTAACTCAAAATTATGCCGCAGCCTATAAAATTTAATTTTCAGGGCTTTAGGCAGAGATACACATTAGTCATAGATGACAAGATATATGTGTTTATTGATTGAACTTAATTTTAAAAAATTACATCCCTTTGAGAATACCGAACTTGGAGAAACATCCTGAGGTTTGAAAGTGACTTTTCTTTTATGGGCTGTGAAACTACAGGAAGCATAATTAATTAAGGATTAATCCCAAATTAATCTTTATTTATACATGAACCCCAACTGAGTCAATGAACCTTATTTCTAAGTAAACCCTGAGATTTATTTAGGAATAACAGGAGCTACAAAAGAAGGGAAAGCAGAATTCAGTAGATAATTACTCTAGTTCAGTGTTTCTCAACCATAGCAACTTTAAGAACGCCCCAGGTCGAAGTTGGTCCACACATCTTAAAGTTGTTAAGATTAAAAATACTGATTTAGTATAATGTAGGTAAACTGAGACCCGGATCCACATCTGTTCTTGGTTTTGAATTTGTTAAGTGATGTTGGATATTGTGGGAGTTTTTTTAGTCCAACTTGTGGTGAAAATGAAAATGTGACGGGAAGACCAATATGTAGAGGGGTTAACAGAATAGGAGAGAAAGAAATGTATTCATAAATTCAATTGGGAATCTTATTGGTTTCCAAACTGGCTAACTAGATGAAATAGATTAAGTAAGAAATCATATTTTGTATTGTTATTGTAAAGACAACTACAAAAAGGAGATAGACTACACTCACCCAGTGCTCACTAAAGATTCCACTGCACCTTGGGAGAAAGAATGGAGTAGAAGGCCACAGGACTTCGTCCTGATCCCTGTGACGTTCAACATTTTAACAATAACCTGGATTATTATCAAATGTGCAGCTGATACATAGCAGGCACAGCGGAGCTAAACCTTTGGAGGAGACACAGAAGATTCAAAAAGCCCTAGATTCGCATAAGCAATGGGCTGAAATAAATAGGATTATATTTAACAGGGAGAAATATACTATTTTACATCTTGGTGGGGAAAATGAAAGGCACAAATATTGCAAGGAAGAGATAATCTAGCTTTGCAGTAGCACCCATGAAAAGTAGCTGGTTGTCCTATTTGACTGCAAGTTAAGCATGAGCCAATCAGGTACATTAAGAGGAGCATCAAATCTAGATCATGGAAAGTAATAGTTCCATTCTGCTCTGTCCTTATCAGATCCACTCAAAATACTGGTAGTTGTAGGTGCTGAACATATCCAATACACCTTCCTCCTATTTTCCCCACAACAACAACCCTGTGAAATGGGTTGAGCTGAGAGTGAATGACTGGCCAAGGTCACTCAGCTAGCTTTCATGGCTAAGGCAGGACTTGAACTCATGTACTGATATTTTATATTTAGCATGCAAGCTCTTTTATCTGATTAAAATATTGTTTTAAATAACAGAGCATTAAATCTAGCATTGAGGTTGTCTTAATATAACTGATAGTAAAGAGAAAAGAACTAATTTAGCAATAACAACACTCCGATTGTTCACAATTACATTAACTGTAATTACTGTTTTTTTATCAAATTGCTTTGTATATCACAAATTTCAACATGATGCTTTGACAATTGCTAATATTAAATAATAATAATAATAATAATAATAATAATAATAATAATAATAATAATAATAATAATAATAATAATAATAATA
>JAOYMU010000002.1:25202358-25217443 GCA_025802295.1 Psammodynastes pulverulentus
TCACTGATGGATAATAAAATTAGTAAAAAATGTTGGAGATGTGATATGGAATTAGGGACTTATGAACATATGTGGTATAAATGTAATAAAGTCAAAAAGTTTTGGCAACATAGAGGATTTCAGTCCCAGAATGAGGAGGCTTCCCAAATTCAAGTGGTCCTGAGGCTCTTGTGGACCCTCCCCAACCCTCTCAATGCAGCTTCCATCTCAATCAATTTGATTGTGGGAAGACAGCAGGAAGTTGCCTTACAACCGGGGCACTCACGAAACACCAGCAATCAGGACTGCCTGGATTGCTGTTGCTAAGCAAAGTTACATCCGCATCACTTAGTGACAATAATCCCAGTCCCAACTGTCATTGTAGGTTAAGGATTATCTGTGCGTGCAGAGCCCAAAAGGTTGAAACATATGAAGTTGATTGATATTAAACTCTTAAACTAAGCTTTTTTGTAACTCCTGCATCCATTTGACCAAACTAAGGGCCTCCAAAGGTTATTTAGGCTTGGAATGATGGAAGATGGATTCAGTTAAAAGCAGAAAATTCAGAGAGCTCATACATCCTTGTTCCTTTGATAGCATTATTACAGTATTAAGGTTAATGGCTTCCATAACATTACAACTTTTCAACTCCATTTGCTATGATGTTTCCAGGCTCTGACCAAAAATCTCTATTTTGTCTGCAAAATGAAGTCTCAGAGTCAGAGATAAGTGCACTTTTATAATGTAAAAAATTTGGAAGAGCTACATTATTTCCATTGCAAAAGCTTATCTCAGAGAATTCTGGGAAGGGTCAGCAAACTTGGGATGTAATATAATTATGGTAATTGTTCCAATACTAAGTCATGAGATTGATTCAAGAAAGGACAAGGAAGTTATTGGTCCGATGGCTCTGTGCTCTACTTCATGGCTTTGAAAGCCAGGATGTATGTCCAGGGCTTTTTTTCTGCCGGAACGCAGGGGAACCGCGTTCCGGATCCTTTCTGAAGTCCGGATCACGTGGTACGGACTTCACCAATTGCGCGCTATTACTTCCGGGTTTATAGCGACACGACGGGGGGTGCCTTCCGGCACCTTTTTTCGAAGAAAAGCCCTGTGTATGTCTATGGATCCCCTATTAAAAAAAAACAAAAACAGAGTATCCACATTGTTGCTCAAGAGTACAAAATGGCTTCTAACACTGGAACAAATTGCTCTTTTCTGCTAAATGCCCTTTGCTCTGAAGAAGTAATTTAGACAATTAGATAAAACGAGAATATCAACCTGATATATATTACTGAAACCTGGCTGGACTCGGGAGCGGTAGTGTGTGTGTGGAGGGTGTTGCCCAGAGGTAGTATTCTACTGGTTCGCACTGGTTCGAGTGAACCGGTGGCAAAAAAACCTGTGCTGATCAGCTGAGAGGATCAAAAAGTCCTCTCAGCTGATCAGTACACACATGTGCAGTAGGTGTGCACTGGTAGGCATGTGCATGCATGGAAGGGGGTAGCGCTTGAGCAGAGAGGGGGAACGCACGCGCGCTCATGTGTACTCAGCTAACCGGTGGCAACTGGTAGGAAACCACCACTGGTGTTGCCCTCTCTGAAATATGATCTGCCAAGTTTAGGGTTTAGCACCAGACAAGGTCTTATCGCAAGGGAGGAAAGGGTAACAGTTATCATTCGGAAACTTCTGGTAGCCCTCAGGTGTGCTGTTCCAAAATTGCTGGTTGTGGAACTCTGTTCCTGAAGTTAGGCTCACAGGGGCAGTTGGGATTGTTGCTACTGTACCAGCCTCCCCGCTGGGTACCAACTTCCCTGTCTGATCTGCAGGAGGCCATCTTAGGATCGGCTGTGGAGATTTATAGTTCTGAGGGACACTTCAATTTGCCATCCCTGGAGTGGACCTCTGAGGAAGCTCAGGAATTCATGGCCTCCATGACAGCCAGGGGCCTCTCCCAGGCCATTCATGGCCCAACTCAGGACTGTGGCTTCACTCTGGATATGGTTTTCTTGTAGAAGTGGCTCTGAGAGAAGAGCTGATTTTGGGCTCTTTTCTGTCTTGGTCCTGATGATCCTGATGACTTTGAAGTTCTCTTGTTCTACCCCCTCCACAGGGAGGCTGGACCCATTTAATTGGTCTGCAACCGGAACTGATGGGGCCAATTGGATTCCAAAGAGAGCTGGGGGAAAATACCTGCTGCTTTGCTCCAGGGCACACTCGGGGGCTCGGGGAGGGTGAAAAACGAGACCACTGGAAGTTTGGGAAGAGGGCTTCCAGAGCCTAGGGAGGCCATTTTCGCCCTCCTGCAGGCTGGAGGAAAGCCTCCAGAGTCCAGGGAGAGCAAAAAGGTGCCCCTCGCCAAGGTGCGGGAGGCTGACTAGGCCACATCTGCCATGGCCACGCCCACCCAGCAACCAGGCAGAGGACCCCTTGCTAAAATTTTTGAAGCCCATCCCTGGCTTGCTGCAGGGAAACAAATAATGAATTTGACCAAATCATGAGTTAGAGATGCTATTAAGATCTACCTTGTAGTAGGAAGAGTGGCAAAGGGTTAATATTTCTCCACTCTTACTGCATCCACACAAGTCCAGCAGCCTTCTTCAGGGTCACCTGGGCTCTCCTTGGGTAAGGATGCCCAGATGTCCAAGTCCTATGTAGATGCCCAGGGAGTGGACTTTGGATCTCTTGGATCTGATGCATTGGACAGGGCCCTCCGGAATGTACATGCCACCACCTGTGTGCTAGATCCATGCTCCTCCTGGCTGCTTAAGGCTACCCAGGAGGGACCAGGAAGGTGGGCCCATATGACTTAGACTTAAAACTAACTTTACTGTCATTTTAAATGTACAGTATACTAATCAGCATACATTAAAATGAAATTTCATTGTACAGGTCACCACTTCCAATATATACTACATAAACATTACTAATCAATCAATCAATCAATCAATTTGCAATTAATTATGAAAAACTATGTTCCTCAAAGAATTCATCCTTATTAGAGGGGATGTTTCTGGCTGGATTTAAAGAGGCTCTGGTACACCCCCTCCTCAAGAAGCTATCACTGGAGCACATCATTCTGCACAATTTTCCTCCAGCCTCCCATCTTTCCTTTTTTAGGTAAGGTGGTTGACAAGGTGGTAATGTTGCAACTCTAGAAGATCCTGAAGGAAACAGATTATCTGGTCCCTTTTTAGTCAGGTTTCAGGCCCAAATATGGGACAGAAACTATATTGGCATTACTTATGATTTCTGGTGAGGAGCAAGATGGAGATGAGCAATATTTAAATAAAAATAACAGTAATGATAAAATATTTTATTTAGCTGTTTAATTTCTTCCTGCCTCAATCAAAATACACTTGTTGGATTCCAATTTCCCTAAAACATCTATGCTACAAAACAATAATCAAACCCAAAGAAAGAATTTTAAAAGTAACACAACTAACAAAAAAAATCTGGAAAAAAAATCACAAAAATTAAGCAAAATATATAGTTGATATTTTTTAATGATATTTGTAGTTCAAAAGCTCTCCTAAATGGCTTTGTTTTCAATAATTTCTGAAAACCCGTAAGTCAGGCGCTTATTCCAAAGGTCAGAAAAGAAAAGCAGCTCTCGCGAGCATCCATTTTTCTTTCCTCACTAAGTAAGGAACTATTGATAGAGTCTTCTGGGACCTTCACTTCAGTGGGTTGATAATGGATGGAGACGATGGATGAAAAGAGGTTGAGCCAATTGCTTTTTATATAATGTATTTTCTTTCTTCTCATCTCCAGATCAAAGCATCTCATGGAAGTAGCCAAAACAATAAGATAATTAGAACTTTTTCTCTAGGAATATAATTATGTTTTTCAGATTTCACAGGCTTCTTTTTTATTTCATCAGTTGGACAGGGACATTAATATTGCCTGTGGTAGAAATTGGGCATAGAGTTTGTTCAATTCTACAATTTTTTGTTTAGACTTTTCCCCTCAGGACTAGCATAAAAAGGTTTTGAGAAAGGAAAATGTATTTATCGTATGTTAGAAACACAATTTGGTTTCTGACCTTTGCTTGAAAGCTCCAGGGTTTTCTATGTTTATATATTGTGTATTTTGGGGGCTTTGATTGATTGCAATGTTATTAGTTATTACTAGTTATTGTTAGTTATTGTTAGTTATTATTATTAGCTATTGTTATCATCATCTTTTATTCATTAAACACAAAACTCAGTCAACTGAATATTTAAAAATGCATCGCAAATACCACTGACTGGTGCTAATGCTTGATACGGGTTGCTGCCAGCATCCTAATTGTTGTTGTTGTTATTATTATTATTATTATTATTATTATTATTATTATTATTATTATATCATACTAACAGCATGTGTGATGATAGAGATATCTGAGGCATACTCACACATGCTGTTAGTATAATTGGACATCCAAGTAAGTCTTAAGACATTCACTTTTTAGTTCTGAACAACTTAGTTTCACTCATTATTTAATTAAATTTATTAAATTTAATAACTATTTATTAAATATAATTTACTAATTAAATTTACATACTGCCCATCTCACTGTTACAGTGAGTCTGGGTGGTTTATAGCAAAATGAAAAGACAATACAAAACAATTAAACGTTTAAAAAGATGAAATAACAACTAAAAACCAAGTGGACAGGCAACAAGGGGAAAGGGAGCTTCTCTCTACCCCATCAGCCACCACCAGCATAGAGTGCCCCTTTCAGGGCTAGAGACCAGGTGTTAAGTCTCTTCCAGAAGGCAAGCGGTGTAGGAGCCAACCTCGCATTCAAGAGGCCAGACACCACCACTCAAAATTCTGTGACAGGCGGGCTCCAAAGTAGGTTTATTCCACTGCAGCAAGGGGGGCAGGCCAATCCCATTAGCTCAGTGGTGAGATTCAAATAATTTAACAACTGGTTCTCTGCTCTAATGAACAGCTGGGTAGGTGTGGCTGGGTGATCATGTGACTGGGTGGAGCTCAGACGACAGTAAGTCTGGGCGTACTGCCAAGAACCTGTAGCTGTTATATGGGTTAACCAAGAGGCATTTCTGTAAGCAGGGCAATAAAGATTAGGCTAGAAATACAACCAGAATGTTTCCTTCCTGCCTTCCTTATAGGATTAGCCCTGTAAAGTGGAAAAAACAAAAACAAAAGGAGATTTCTTCTAACAACCGGTTCTCCAAACTGCTTAAAAAGTTAACAACTGGTTCTCATGACTAGGTGTGAACCTGTTGAATCCCACCACTGATACAGATACTTTTTCTGAGTAGTGCTCAAAACATCAGCATGGGGTTCTTTTAGTAGAAAAATGCTTCCAGGAATGCTTGAGTTTGTTTTTGTATTTTAAAACTACATCTAAATATTGTCTTACATTGCTCTTGCCAGTAGAAATATATAATAGAAAAGCTAACATTTCTCTTTTTTTGAAGTTATACTGGTTTTAGAAAATTGTGGCACCCCGATCCCCCAGTGCTAATAATAATGGAAACAGGGTGTGTTCATCACTGATTCTTTGCAATATTTTCCTTTTTGGTTTGTTCATGTCACAGTGCTCTAGACTGGGAATTTTTTTCAGTGGGAGAAGACAGCTTTTTGGTTGTTGCAAATTCCTATGATGGTGTGACCTTCTCTGTAAACAGTATTATTTACAGGTAAGTAATACAGAGAAAATGCCTCAGTTTTGTCATTTACATATATTGGAGTCTTTAAAAAGGACAAAAGAATTAGAAATGATTGAATCCATATTATTATGTTAATCTGTATAGGAACAAAAGATATACTGAAGATTACTGTTCTGTCACCCTCTGTTCTTGATGCTAAGTAACAAATATCCAGATTAAAAGAACTAGGTTATTAGAATAGATTTGGTGTTTAGCTGTTCCTGAAACTTCCCTTATAAATTACTTCTCCTTGTTGTACCTACATGAAAAGCTTTTGAAAATTACTTTTGAAAACTCATTTTTTCAGAACAGAAACTAAAACCTGGCTCATACACTCAAGCTCTTTATCTAGTAAGCAAAAGGTTAAGTTTTTCCTTTTTCACTTTTTAAAAATAAAAGTGTCACATTTGATGTTCTCCATTCTGTCTCTGTGTACACATACGCACATTATGTTGGCTTCTGCAAACAGATTTTAGGTGGGAAGACGGGAGCTGTAACTGATGGGTGTTGCACATGTAGTTCAGTGCAAGTCTGTCTTCCAGATTGTCAATGTGCAGTAGAATCCATATCAGAAAACCAACACTTACTTTGGTTAACTAACTATTCAAGGGAAGGAGGAGAAGGAAAAAAATCCCCACATACTTCCTACTTGCCCCTTTAAATCCTCTACTAGGAATTGAAGCCCATACAACAACAGCTGATTTGAACCTCACAGAATAACATCTGGCTATCTAAGTCTGATGAGTTCCTAAAGGAGAAAATTGTCTTGTAATAATCTGCTTTCTAGTGGTCAGTGAAACTACCCAGGATATACAGTATACTATGTAAAAAATATGGGAACCCACCTCTCCAAAAAGAGGGGTAGAAGTCATATAAGGCTCATTACATGCAAAGATGACATAATGTGGCATTCATATTTCTTTGCTCTGAGAGATTTGAGGAGATGGGCTGTATATGGATTCTGATTACACCTGTTCTGTAGCTTTGTTAACATAAATCTGCTTCCCTATCTGCCTGTAGAGAGGGAGTTTGGTATTCAAGTGGGGAGTTCTGAACTCGGGGGGGGGGGGGAATCAGCAGTTATTCAGTAAGAAATAGATACAGATGATAAGAGTTGCTGGAGGCCAGAAAACACCTGGGAGCCCAGCCCAAGGAAATTTGGTTTAAGTAATTCCATATTTGAATTATTTATATTATCTGTATGATAATAAAAAAATGATCTTGAATGACTAATACACTGCTATTGTATATCAGGAATAGTCATTATGTATTCCACACCAGGGGTGTCAAACTTGTGGCCCATGGGCCAGATGCATCACACACTGGCCACGCCCACCCCCATTTTAGCAAAGGGGGGGAAAGTGATTATACATCATGTGATGACAACGTGCCCCTGTTTTAGACATTTTGGACAGTCAGCTCCAGTCAATACAGTCCAAACCCAAAGAACTGTAAGTATTGTAGTCATAATAATCTGGAAAACACCAAATTGCTTATTTGTGATCTTTTATATATTAGAAGTCAGATTTTTAGAATATATCCTAAAGTTCCTAGCCACCTGGCTATTGGGCTATTTTGTTTCAGAATTTGGGAACTGAGTACATCTTAGTACATTTGGGGAATACCAGGTTGTGGAAACTGATTTGTAGGTTATCTGAGTTCACATGAAAGGAATGTTTTTCCAGTTCAATTCCATAATAAGAAACCAACTGTAAGTACTGAAAGAATGGTATATTATGAATTGAAAATTACAAACTGAGTATTTTGTCTGCACTGCAGATGGCAAGGATATGAAGGTTTCGTAGCCGTTCACCATCTTCCAACATTTGGCTGTAGGGATTGGGAAGCTTTCAACACTACAGCTGGATCTTACCTCATGTATTCAAGTGCAAAAGAACCTCTCTCCAAGGTGCTGAAATTGAAATTTTTTTGACCTGAATGGAGATTCTTGAGTTCCTGCTATAAGCAGAGAGCATGGACTTGGGAGGAATTGTTTTAATTATTCAGAACTATAATGAAATTTGTT
Source organism: Psammodynastes pulverulentus (assembly GCA_025802295.1). Taxonomy (NCBI): domain Eukaryota; kingdom Metazoa; phylum Chordata; class Lepidosauria; order Squamata; family Psammodynastidae; genus Psammodynastes; species Psammodynastes pulverulentus. The sequence goes on from JAOYMU010000002.1 coordinate 25,210,027, forward strand.
ATACTTCAATTAATACAGCCAATATAAGAAAGAGATTATTCTGGTGCTTCTCAGCTAGCTGAGTGGGAGGCTGTTGGAAATTAGATTTTAATAGATCCTTTCTGCTATTAAGTTAAATTGCATGACTGTACATTTGAGCTGGCCAAAGATATTGTGAATTCAGAAACTTTGGTTCTCTTATTCTACCCTGCCCCCATTATATTTATGAACATCATCCCTACCTACCCTAAAAAGCCACCATTATAATTCATAACATTAGGCACATCTGAGCATTCATTGCTTCTGAAGTAGGACAGTGGACTTCAGAAAAGGCATCTATCTGGCATTTATCTACTACTGAAAAGATTTGGGCATACAAATTTTTGCCCACTTCTTCCAACTCCTTGTCTGAATATCATCTACTATATCATCTACTATCATCTATAATGGGAAGAGCATAGGAATGCAACATATTTATATATGTCAGTAAATTCCAGCAACACATTCATTGTCATGGAAAGAATTCTGATGTAGATCCTAGGAGAAATTGCTAGAGGTTTTTTAAAATATGAAATTCTGTAATATGTGAGATTCATGGGACCACAAAAGCCCAACTGCTTTTTTTGGGTTTTATGAGCAATTTCCAGATTTGAATCTCAGGGTTTCAAGGGAAAAAAATTCTGAGCCTTGCTGAGAAAATTCAAAATTCAGTTACTCCTTTATTACTGGCTACCCTAGATTGCATGACATATAATCCTTATTGTAGAAGGGTGTTGTCTTTACAAAAAGTCTTGGATTTATTACGAGTCTTCCAGGTTTGTATTCTCCAGTTTTGCAGCATAGCTACAAGGAAAGAAAAGCCAATATTGTTTAAAAGTTTCTGTTTTAATCTTTAGGAAATAATGATTCTGAACTTTTTCACATGGGGACATCAGGAAAGCCCAGTACTTTTATATGGATTTATGATATCTCCAGAACAAACTCCAATCCTAGTTGACCATAGTGTTCTTAGTTTTCCTATGTTAATTTGTGAATAGTAAAGCTTCTGTTTGCTGCTAAAATGTATTATTGTCCACTCATAAAATATTATATGTAAATTGTTGATGGTCACATTTGTTATATGGATATATGGAGGTGGAATTATTTATTATTGGGATAATATTTACAGTATTGAAAGCGGTTCCTAATAAAATAAACAGAGTGATTTGCACCATCTCAGAGGTGCTGTGTCAGAGTTTATTTGCATTCAAACTTCATCTCAGATGAAATCTAACTACAGCTACAATGTCTGAGCTACCATAATTTAAGAACTGGACTTAGCCTGTCTGGATTCAATTTGACATTTATAAAAAGTAAAGCAAAGTGCGAAAACTTAAGAATTCATTACAATACTTGTATTTACTTCAAACAATAGATGGTGAAATTATGGAATTTCATATATGTGATGTGGGGCATGTGTTAAAACCAAAAACACTAGATGGAACAGGAAGTAAGTACACTGAGTAAGACAGATTGCTGTTTGTCTTGGAGTCTGCTTCGCCTGTACTCTCAGGTTAGACTTGCCTGCCTTCGTCTGCAATGGGGAATACTGTTATATTTTGTTCTATTTCTGGAAAGAAGTATACAGAAATTGGAAAAGGAATACATGGGCTTAAGTCCCCAATCCAGGATACAGTTTTAGTGGGTAACTCTGGGCCAGCCACTTTCTATCAGCCCAAACTACCACATGAAGACATGATAGCAGGGATAAAATGATGGAGACACCTCCCATCCTCCCGCATTCCATTTGCCATTCAATTAAAGTGTCTTAGTATCAATAGCCTTTTCAAGTGCTGGGTATCATCATTTGCTTACACTAGATCACCAAATATCACAAAAGTTAGCATTCAAAACTGAATGAAAAAATGAAGCTTAACCTTCAATCCTGAGAGATCCTATGCAGAATACCAACATCTCATGAGATTTGGTGATCTTACTAATGCGAAATCTTTTTTGTCCTTCTTAAAAAAACAGATGACATATTTCATTTTTTTATTCCTCAGATACCATCTAAAGCTATCATGAATGCTCTGCCTTCTGCAGGTCCTGTGTAGTAGACCAATATAATTCTTAAATCAATATATATTTTGCACCTGAGAAGTAATAGTAAAAGGTCTTTCTTTTTGTTATCTCAGCATCATAACTGCTTCTTCTGTTAAGCCAAATTGCAAGCCATTTAGTTTACATTTAGTAATGTTTGATTCATATTTTATTGTATGTTTACATCAACATTATCAACAGATGCCTTGTAATGATTACTTGCTTTAAAATATCTATGAAGATCTAGGTCATCCAGGTCATGGTTGTCTCAAAAGTGCTTTTTCAAGAGGCAACTGGACTTTGTTTTTCTTTAAAGACGTTTTACTTCTCATCCAAGAAGCTTCTTCAGCTCTGCTTTAAAATAATTGATACATAATCCCTTGACGATATAAATGAGTGCAATAGTATAAATGAATCTAGTACTTTCTGAATCTGTTGAAGCGGAATTACTGTCACTAAATTATGGGTGTCACATGACTGCATCACTTAGTGACAGTAATCCTGGCAGTCTTATTTGCCATTGCAACCCTAGGACCATGTGGTCATTATGGAGGAAGAGTTAGGAGTCCTAGGCAAGTAGATGGATGTGGAGCACAGGCAGATGTGAGGGTGCCACAGGTGGCTGGGAGAATGGGGTGGGCAGATGCTGCAAAACCTGGATGGGTGAAAAAGTGTCTGTAAAGGGAATAACTTGAGAATTGATGGCTTCCCCACTGAATTTGTGTGTGGGAAGCTGGCAGAGAATGTAGGAAATCATGATCAAACAACCTTGGCTTACTGTGATATCATAATTATGAGCTGGGCACTGAGTGCCCAGATCTTGATCACATGAATGCAGGGAGACTGAAAAGGTCAGTATTCAGAGGACCAGTCATAAATTCACCTTGGTTTGTGCCATTGTAAATCTGAGCAGACACTGAATGAATAGTTGTAATCCGAGCGATACCTGTAGGGGCATAGTCCAAAGCAACTTTTCGTATTTATTCCAAATATTTTCAACAGCCAATGTGACTAGAGATAATGAAGCTGCAATTTAGGTATAATCCTGGAAAATCTGCACTATGGAGCAAAAAGGAAAAGGCAAGCAAAATGGAAAAGCAAGCAAAGGATATGGGCACTTGCCCTTCTACCCAAGGTCTATCTTCATGATATTATTTCTATCTAAAGTCACACAAATGTTTCAGTCTTGGGTTTTGTTTCTGGCTAATGATAAATATAGTAACTATTATGGATACAAGGCAAAATTTTCTTAATAAAAAAAGATTACACAGAGCAAATGATAGTTACGACTTCTCTGTCTCATAGATTGATATACCATTATTATCTTCCTTATTTTCCATTGCAAATATTGAATTCTTCTCTGCTTCATCCAATCTCTTCAAGTTATAGCACTAAACTTTAGTTTATGCCAAATAAGCAAAATATTGCTGATAATTTAGCGCTATGTTATCTGGGCTTAAAAATCCAGAATATTACAAAATTGCAGCAAAGAATATCTTTTTGCTATCACCTAGTGGTATTCCAGCTTTTTACGGGCCAGATATAATATCCCCATTAAATAAAATTGGGTATAGTAGGTGCTTCCATGTTTTAGTCCAAAGTAAAAGGATCTATTTCTTTACGAGACCAGCTGGTGGCAGGCAGGCAAATGTTCTATTGGGAAAAAAATTGACCTCTTGCAGATAACAATTATAATCACAATAATTATTTTTAAACCCACAGGAAAATTCTTGGTAATAAGATCTGCAGGTAGAAATTATGAGTCCTTTGTGAAGAATTAGTACTTAATTTAACTCATCTCCTTGCTTCCTCCATCTTTCTTTTTCTTTATGGGCTATAGTTATTAAATTGTCAGCTTGAAGGCAGAAATATTGATTTTTAATGATTGTATAGCACCTTTTTAATAAAGGAAGAGCGAGAGGATAATCTTTTTGACTTTTTAAACAGTTTAAAAGGAAAAAATGACATTGAATGACTTTTTCAGGATTAAACTACATAATAGATGGATGCACAACCACCAGTATTTTTTTAAGTTCACAAAATGGTGCAGGAATTTGTGATGCTCATTATGAGATATGTCATAACCACATTCTACACCGAGAATTAGGAAGGAAAGAGTTTCAACATCAGACTGAATTATACCCCCATAACTCAAATATTACCAGAGGACATTTACATCCTGCACAACAAATGAATTGCAATGGTACATAAGCAATAGAATAAAACTAGTAATTAAAAAAAGGCCCCAACTGTCCTGAAATTTCTCAAAGTGTTGATTAACCAGCTGTCGCATGATGGGCCTTCAGATGTTATCACCACAAAGGGTTAATAATGCACAGAACTAAAAATGTGATCCCTTTCAACAGCAGTTTTATCTTTTCCTAGGATCACACACAATCTAAGAAAAAGGCCTTGAGGTTTTAAGGTGATCCATATTTGTGCTCCCACATGTTCCAGATTCCTTTGGGTGAGTGAAGCTGTGGAACTGCATAACCCTACAGGATAGCTACAAAGATTGACAAATGCATCCAGTAGAAATCTATATATGTTGAGTAACTGGAACATTGTAGAGTCCTTGGATCTCTCTGAACATGGTTGTTTGCTTATGTAGTTGTTTTATTACCTGACTAAGCAGCACTGATGTTGCCTATTTAGATAATGGAATGTCAGCAAGCAAACAACCATGTTCAGAGAGCATCAAGGACTCCAAAATTCAACCCTGAGCTATATATATCATATAACAACTGATATATTCTCTTATATAGTCTCTTCTATGAGAACATACATTTCCCCAAAAGTAGCGGTGGAAAGCCACGCTAGAACAGCATAGCAGAGAGTCAAAGGTACAATCAAAGGTTCTCAAGAGTCTTAAAATGCATAACAACATGCAGATGAAGACTTAATTTGGAACTCTGTTTTCAAATAGCAAGTCTAACATGTTTCTGTGCCTAGAGCAGTGTGTGAATACTGTATAGCGTTGCTGTCAAATTTATTGCTGCCAGTAGATTCTCTTCATCTTGCTTTGTTGAAGTCTGTCAAATTCTGAAAAGGTTGGATTCAACATGTTTGTCAAACAGAATCTGTTAAGTTTACAGTGGATCTCTTTTAATAGAGATTTTAACCTTAAAATCATGTAAAGAAGCGTTCCTAATTTAATATTATCTTTATTTATTATATTTATATTTCATGTTTCTAGATTACTTATCTCCCTCAATGAGGGGCTCTTTATAGCCTTCTTATTTGCTTTTTCTATTAGCTTATTCTTATATTATCTTTTCTTAGCCTGACTATTTCGGTTCTCAAAAACTTCTCAATGCCAGGAGTAGGTTTTTCTCAAGTTAAAATTATTATTCTTTTTTTTTCCTTTTTCAAATTTATTAATCTCCAGATTAGCTGTGTATTTGAACCACCATTTGAAATACAAAGTAAGCAAATGTAGAAATAAACAATTTCATCATTATGTATCTGCCCCATCTTCCTGAAGGGAATCTATTCAGCATTTTTTTTATAACATATGCTCATCCCCCCCCCCTTTTCTTGAACCATAATGTTTTTGGAATTAAAAACACATTATTAATCTGATGGAGAATGAAAAAGTATGAATCCAGGTGCAGTATAAAGTATATCCCTTTTTAGATTTGTAGCACACACACAAACATACATGTCACATATTAAATTACACCAAACTGTATGGGTCCTTGTTTGCAAAATCTATTAATTTGGCGATAGAACTTTCTGTAAGCTTTGAAGAAAGTGGTTGGTCTTTTCATTCAGAGTATTAGGCAAAAGTCAACCATGTACATATTCCATTGGCACCATGAGCACATTTGTCAGGATTATATTGCTCCATTTGAGGGTTTTTAGATTTCTCTCGTGGAATAAGATTTTGATTGTGAACTTTAGGGAGCTAAAATAAAGCATGTGCCATTCAAAGACCTTTTTATATGTTCTTTCTGTTGGGTCCACTATTGGTAACAATAGCTTAGAGCATAGGGAAACGTGGTTTAGACATTTTTACCATATTTATAATGTCAGCACATTTTTTTTATCTTTTATGAAACATTTTGTTTTTTAAAAAAAAATTAGAAAAGTCCTGGTTGAACTAGCAGGAAATAAACGTTCTCTATTTCATCCAACATTTTCTTCTTTAGAAAACAGGCTGTGTAGCTGAAGGTCAGCACTCCAGGCTACAGAATTGTGCTGATAGTCTCTTTAGGAACTCTTGTGCTAGGTAATGACTTCAAGTATTCCAGATGCTTCTTTGTATCCTCTTGATTATGCCGAACGTAGTAAACCACGTAGCTAATGACCAAGGTAAACCAGCTGAACATGGTAACAAACATGGCAACATCTGTGGTTTTCTGATGCATGTTGCAAAAGTTGATGCCTGAATCTAGGATGTGGAGCAGAGGCTTTCCAGCATATTCCTCTTGCACAGATGTTTGGCAGGTGATCTCATTGACTGAATCAGGGTCCAGTTTCACTTCCCACAAGACTTCCTGCAAAGTACATTCACAATGCCAAGGGTTGTTGGATAAACGAATCATGGCATTCAGGTTGACCAGAGCTTCCTTTGGGATTCTCTGTATGTGATTGCCAGAGAGATCCAACAATCGCAGGCCATCAGCCACACCCTTAAATGCTGCCGAATCAATCTTCTCAATAGCATTCTTGGAGAGATCTATTTCTTGTAAGTGGGCCAGGTGCCTGAAAGTGCTGTTGGGAACTGCAGTAATCTTATTTGCATCCAGCTTCAAAAACATGGTATCTTTGGGAATATCTGTTGGAATCTCCTCCAAGTTGCTAGCACTACACAGAACGGCAGTTGCTCCTGAATAATTGGTGCATTGACACTGTTCAGGGCAGGATGTACAGCAACAGGAAGGGGTGCAAAAGAAGAGGCAGAAGAGAGTTTGAGAGCAAAGGAACAGCGCAGGCCAAGATGTCTCAGTTGCCAGAAACATGCTGGTCATCCAATCAGTAATAGGGAATCCTGCATGGCTGCTAAGGCAAAGAAAATAAGTCTTTTTTTTCCGGCACTCCTTTGAATTAAGAGGGCCCACAAGAGTTTCTTCAGACTCTCGGTGGGTTGATTTGCACTGAGGTCAGGTGTGTCACAGCATCAATTCACTCTTCTCATTTTCCAGAGTACAGAAAGGTAGGGAAGTAATCTCTACAGGGGCAGAAATATGAATACATTTTCATCTAATTCCAACACAAAAATTAAAATTACCACCTATTATCAAACCAATGTTGATGACTCAAATATCTGTGACCACAAATTTCTGTAACAAAGCCCTGATAGATAACTAATTCTCTCTGTCTCTGTGTGTATCTCTCTCTGTCTCTCTCTCCCCCC
>JAOYMU010000002.1:25217507-25234625 GCA_025802295.1 Psammodynastes pulverulentus
CCTCCCTCCCGACAGAAGCAATTGAAGACAAAACCCTTGAGGTCATTTCTGTCTTCTCTTTTCAATCATTTTCTTGTTGAAGGTGATGGAGAATGTTTAGTGCTAGTGTTGTTGGATTTTGAAAACAAGTTTTTTTCCCTGGGAAGGAGACCAGTCTGCCTTATCCCATTCTAAAAAAAAATCCAAGTGGAAATAATTCCCTCTTGGGATTTAAAAGAAGCAACGGAAACCAGGGAAGTTGCAGATCAGTGGTAAAAATAAAGTGAAGCTAGGCATGGCAGTTACTCACAATGAACTCCATGGTTACTCTCACCAGGTTCTCACCACTTGCTGCTTGCTGCTTTTAAAATCTCCTCATTCTCCTTTTCCTTTCTGCTTTAAAGGAATGAGGAAGACAGAATAAGCGTAGAGTTTCTTATTTGGGCTGCTGCATTAAATATGACACAAGTTACAAACAACTTCATTTATCTGCCACCTGGTGGTCATCCAGAACTTTGCAGCTTATATAAGGCATGGGAAACGAGAGGAGATTCACCCTAAGTTTAATGGTTAAGTGTATGTGGAGGGGGGAGGGAATAGTTTGGATGACTAAAGGGGTGATGAACCTTGTATACTTAAGAGAAGCAACCACAGGGCCCTGTTCATTCCATTTGCCTCAGCTGCCTCAGCCTAGGGGGAAGCCCACTATCTCAGACCTTTCAGCAATAAATTGCCCATCTGAGGGGTTTGTTTGGGGTTGTATTATATTCTAAAGTTGCAAGACTAACTTTTAACTAAATAACTGGGAGAGCATCATATTCCACCCATGAATTTGCACCAAAGTCTCTTCTCTTTGGAAAGAATTTTTTTTAAAAAAATATTTCATCAAAAGACGAAGTTTTCTGTATATTGCAACATAGTCCTTTTATTTAAACCATAATCTGCAATCTATGTCAGCTGAACTAATAGCAATAGCAATAGCACTTAGACTTATATACCACTTCACAGTATTTTACAGCCCTGTCTAAGCTGTTTACAGAGTTATCATATTCCCCCCAACAATCTGGGTCCTCATTTTACCGATCTTGGAAGGATGGAAGGCTGAGTCAACCTTGAGCTTGTCAGGATTGAACTGCTGGAGTGAGCAGTGAGTTAACCTGCAGTACTGCATTCTAACCACTGTGCCACCATGACTCTAATCGTTTAATTGTCACAACTGCTAAGGAGAAAAAAAGCCTGTTCAGTCTGGATTCATTGTACTGGGAAAAAAGTTTGTACTTAGTAAGGTTAGGAGACTTTTACAGGGAAAAACCATTGAGTGGGGAGCGATAAACATTATAAAGAAACAGGAAGTTGCAGAATCCTGTTTTCATTTGTTTTTCTGACCTTAAGATGAGGACACTTTGGAAAGGCATTCTGCTTGTCTGTTTTATCTGCTTGCTGAGGGTGAACACATTCAGAGCAGGGTAGTTTTAGCAAGCAAAAGAGATGGGTGAAAGAAGGTAAGAATCTGTTCTCTTTGCCACTTTTCTACCCTAAACAAACTATCCAAAAAGCCTTAATTTGCTTACTTCCGTTCTTAGTACTAGGATTGTTTCGCTGTTACATTTTTTGAAGTTTTCAGATCCTAGGAGGGGAATCTATAATATGAATCCTTTTCTGTTGATGACATAATTTTTACAGTTAAGAAAACTGGCAAATAAAATGGTGCATATGAGTAAAAGTGATTATAAAAAACTGACTGTCATTATATGCCAAAGATGGCAAGATTAATTAGCCTCATCACCAAGTTGCCCCCCCCCAAAAAAACATAAAAAGGACCACAGAATTGTATGTATTCCATGCCATTTTAACTGTAATGGCTGCTTCTGGGATGGATGCAGAAAATTTTGTAAAAGATCTTTAGTAAGCTGGTCACAGACCTGCAATCCCCAGAATTCCCTGAGGAAATTGGCAGATTGAAAAATCATTTGAATTCTGTGATAAAAATAGGCCTTTTGGGGGCTCAGCTACAGTCACCAATTTGGTGTTTTGATAATCTGAGTTTTTGGGTACTCCTATATGCAACCAGCTGTGGCTCTTAGGATCCTGCTGGTTGTAGTGATAGAGGAAATTTCTCACGTAGGAGGGAATCCTCTCTATCCCTCTAAGAATGCTTCTTTCTCCTTTTCAACCTTGCCATAACCTATTGCCTAAGATGAAGCTTTCAGCCCTCAGGCGAGCTGGGGAAGATGATGTAGACAAGCAGATTTTCAAACCCTTGAAGCACTGTGACATGACAAGCAGCCCATCTGCTGTCTTTCCCCAAACTATTAAAGGTACATGAGTCATAATGTTGAACGTTGGCAACCCCTGCTCTAAGCATAACCGGCAAAGCTGCTAATCCCAATATGCTTCAGGATGTAAATATGACACTAAATCTAGCTGCAGTCTCCACCTACATCTTCCTCCCAGAGTTTCAACCATGATGTCAAAAACAAGAGCAGCACAGATACTGGTCATCTACCTAGTTACAGAGCAAAATACCCCCCCCCCCCAAATTGTCTTCTTGGATTGAGCTATTGAAAAAATAATAATTATAGTCACCTTTAGCCACTTCATCATGCAAATATGTCATGATTGATCTGCCCTATTATCACTGCCTTCTCTTCTCCCTTTTGGCCATGATACCTGAACCGAGGTCAGCTGAGTCTCCCTTTACCTGAGGATCCCAAGTTTCTTCCTCATCCAAAGCTCAGGAGCTCTTGCTCTGTTTTCTCTTGCCACACCCTTGCCTGGATGTGGGTGCAGTTCAGAGCAGCAGCAGCAGTGAAGACTTGCAGCCTGCACACAGCACTTGTTGCTGCCGTCCTCTTCCCCATCAGTCGCACACAAAGCCATTCATGGCAAATGCTGACTGTAATTGGATCGCATCTGCTTGTCACTGCCACCCTAGCTGAGCATCCTGAAATTTTTAAAGGGGCCGCTCAGTAATAAAGGACGTATTAGCAGAGATAGGAAGCAATATAGTGGTCTATTGCTTGCTTGGGTGTTACACATTACGGTATCAGATGTTTGGAACACATTAGCTGATATTCACTAGATCAGAAAATAGGCATTTAGTGTTGCTTTCCATTATTGCACAGATGCCAAAATGTAAAGCTTTGTATTTATTATTAGAAGTGCTTTTTGTTATGCCGGAGTGATATTTCTCCTGGTCATAATATCTCCTTGTAAATCTTTTTTTTTTAATCTTAAAGAGCAAGACTTCAGCATGTTCGTAAACTATTAGGAACATCTTTTTCATTGAAAGGAAAATTCATATTTGCACATTGCAATATATGCGTGCCAGTTATTTGCTGTAGTTCAGTATTAGGAGATTCCTCATAAAATCATAGAATTAAAAGGACCCCTTAAGTTCAGCCTGCTTAATACAAGACTTAAAAGCCCCAGGAGCCAAACAACTATTTAGCTCACGGTTTTCAAACTTGCCATGTCACATTGCTGACACATGACGTTTTGTGACATTTTCCCCCTTCATGGAGCTGGGATGGGCGTGGCCTGCTCGTGATACATCCGCCAGTTTGACACCCCTGATCTAGCCTCTGCCTAATACAGCTGTTTCCAGGTAACAGATTCAGCTGTCAAATTGCTCTCTCAGCAAGAAAGTTTTTCCTTACATTCAGATAGATTTTATCTTCTTGTAACTTCAATCCATTCTTCCAAGACTGACTTTCTGAAATAGAGACATATCTTGGCCATCTTGCATGTGATGTCCTTTAATAATTTGAAGAAGGCTATCCTCTTTAGTTGTCTTTTCTCTAAACAAACCCAATGCCTTCCATTAGTGGATTCTATTTCCCTATTTTATCCCTGTTGCCCTTCTCTGAACCTGCTTCAATTTCTATAGATCTTTAGTGCAATAGGTAGCACTGACCTCAGTACTTGAGACTGGGTATCCCAAAGCAAAATAAAGGGAACAGATTACTTCAGTTTTTAAAAATCACCTTTGTGTTGAGGCAAACTGTAATTTGCATTTGTCCTTTTTAATAATTACATAGAAAAATTGTCTCATTCGGTGTGTAGTCAACTTTATACGATCACCTTGTTGTTGGACTTAGATTATATTATTGGACCCACATACTCCCAGTCACCCTATCAAACTGTTCTGTAATGAACTGGAGTACTGTCTCTGCATGGAGTAGAGCTGGGGAAAAGGAATGACGACTCTTGACTACTACATGCACCTTTAAGTCATTGATTGTTAGCTGAAAACCTACTAAGGTCGTCTTGCCCTTGTTTCTTATAGGAACAAAACCACGGACTATTAGCCCAACAATTGGACTACTGTTAATGGCTTTTGTGATTTTGCATGATGAGTAAACTTAATGCAGTTTGCAAACCATAGTTTAGCATGGGTGGAGCTTAAATTGTAATTTATCCAGTTAATCATGATTAAGGCATCATGTCTTAGTATGCTGGGTGAACACAATACAAGAAAAAAATCATGTGGATATGTTTGGACGGTGATATGGCTTTTCCATGAGAATTAGTTTGATGTAGTAGTTAAAAGTTCCAGGCTAGAAACTTGGAAAGTGAATTCTTGTCCCACATTAGGCATAAAGCCAGCTGGGTCATTCTCTCTTGGCCTCTCACTATTTCCAAAAACTTGCCAAGAAAACAGCAAGGACTTGCCAGGTTGTCTTCAGGAGTCCAGCACTAATTTGAACACACACACACACACACACACACACACACACACAACCTATTCCATTGAAGTGGTAATATCTGTAGAGGATATGAAATGTTTGTTTCCTGAAATTTACAAAACCCTAGAGCAGTGTGTATGTGACAGAGAGATGAAATCCACATTACAACTTTGTAAAACAAATCTCACTCTAAGTATTTGCGTGTGATGTCACAATGTAAATATGAAAGAGTGGAGCATGTGTTATGATGTCATAATGATGTTAGTGCCCTTGTGGTTAAATATCAACTTTAAAAATATCAATTGTACGTGAAATAAATTATTATACAGTACACTCTAAATCTATCAGTGTTCAATGAATATAAACTAACAACTGATTTCCCCCAGCATTCTATACTAAAATGTGGTTGCCTAGTTTGTACAATATCCTTCACTGCATTTCTGTTTGCAGAATATGCTGCATTCATATAAGAAGTTAGGCTTGGTTATTTTTGACCTTGGCTTGTCTGTTTATTGCTTATGTAAATGTTATGTAAATCCAACCTTCAATGAATTGGACATCAGTAAATTAGCTAATTCAATAACCAGTTCAACCAAATTGTGTAAACACAGGAAGAGCATTGTGTGAGCATAGCATTGTTGGTTCTGTTGATATAGAGTATGCAGATAAAGAACACATGTATTATATGAACTCAAGCCATAGAAGTCTCAAGACTTCAGCTATAATATCTGCACTCAGAGCTAACATTATTTATTGAACATTACTCCTTTATTGAACATTTGTTTTTCCTGTATAAAACTTAGTCTCTTCCTACCACAGAAGCATGAGTGTATTTCTAATTATTCAGATTAGAAACACTGTTCAGCAGGACAGTCTGCATAATGCCTTATGGCATTGACCACATCATCTATGAAGCTTTAACAGAAAGAAGTAGGAAAACATAGTTGAAAGCTGGAACAATTAAAAGATCTTAAAGCTGCCTCAACCATGAGATGAAAATATTAAGGCAATGCTGTAAAGATGGGCCATATAAAAACAATCTTCCTCAGATGTTGGGTTGTGGTTAGGATGACATAAGGTGGAGCTTTAGGAAAGCAGCTCATACAATAGTTTTTCTTAGACTGCTTCTGAAATCAAGTTTATATGTGAAGTTAGGATGAAAATGCTGTTCTTGTTCATTTTATAGTCTGCCTTTTCTGCAGACGTTCTCAAGAGTACATAGTATTCCTTCCAATATTACCTCTATTATGACTATCCTTTTAAGCAGATGAGAGAGAATGCTGTGAGCAAAACAAATATATGAGGGACTAGGGATGAATCATCTTTGAACAGCTACAGTATGAACAGCTATAGGAGCACTTCATTTATGGAGACTGTCATATAAATAATAAAACTATAATAAATGAAAAAAAATGAGTTTCCCTTTCAGGTTCCTGGCACTAAATTATAGCATGCTTAGTTTATGCCTAAATCTGTGTATTTAACTAAGAAAACCCAAGTAAAGAGAAATATTTAGCTACAAATATCAGCTACAAATTTTCAGTTTCAGTCACAAATTGACTTCTGTGGACCTTAGTGTGCCTATCGTCGCTGTCATTGTATTTTTATTCTCTTGTTCTCATTTTTGTTTGACAAAGTCCAATAAATAAATAAATAAATAAATTTATTTACTGTTATTTATTTCTGCTTTGAAAAGCACTGGGACTTTTAGAAGCTGTTTAGGTATTTTAAAAATTATCATCCTGAGCACTGCAGTGAAAGAAAAGATATTGTGTAGACTGAAATTTTAAGAAGCAATTTGCAAAAATAATTTAGAGACACCTGTATCTGGATCAGGCAATACACTGATTTCATTTGTTGAGGCACAACACTTCTTGGTCAAGATCCAATTCATGGGCAAATACAAATATATATGTTTAGCTGTAAAGCATGAGGCCTTTTTCTACACATAGTATAATTATTACTAAAAATAAAATTTATAGATATGTGGGAGAGCACATGATTTGTGCTAAGTTCAGCCAAACTGCAAGTGAAAACGTAGCTTTAACTGAAAAACAATAAATCTTGGTTTTCCTAGATTACTTGTACTAGAAGTAAAATTTATGATTATGACTTCACAGTGATCCACATTCATTTTTAAATTGATTTTTAATTAATAACAAAATAAAGGCAAAGCACAAAAATAATAGTGATAGTGATAGTGATACATACGCTGTCGAAGAAAAGAAAAATCACATGATTGTGATTTTTGATGTTTCTTGTTGGCTTCCCATAAGCAAACTCAAGGAGAAAGTAGACAGAAAGTCAGAAATCATGGTCATGTGAGATCCCTGCTTAGCGACACAATGTGGGCCTCACTTAATGACAGCTGTTACTAAGCAATGTGGTTACGTGACAATATGCTTTACAATCACTTTATCTAGTGACAGAAATTCCAGTCCTAACTGCTGGCATAGGCCCAGAATTACCTATATAATAAAAATGGTGAATTGCTTAATCCTTCCCACTGCATTTTTTATTTGTCAAACAGTGCCAAGTATGATTCAGTAATGGATACACTGCTGAAATAATTTACCTGAATATATTTCATGTTTGGGGAAACTGTTTTCTGACCATAAGTATATTTGCATACTTTCAGTGGACCTTCTCTGATTATTTTCTTCATTCTCTTGAATATTTAAACATAGAACTAGGAACACAAATTGCTATTCAAGCTGTTTGCCTTTTATTCATTAATAGAATGAAACCTTTGAGGAAAGGCTGTCTTTGAAATCTTTATAAATAACACTGTGACATCATTGGCATTTCTGGCATTGATATATCAACACTTGCGGAAGCAAATGTTTTTTATGGTGAACAAAAAAAAGAAGCATAAATTCAGATTCCATTGACATTAAAATTATTGGCCTAAATTAAGAAATATCACAAAATTCCATCTATAATGAATATCAAGGATAAGTATTCAATACTACTGCCAATAAAAAATAGAGGCAAAAAGACTTCAGCAATGACATTCAGAGGAGAGAGAAGCAGCTTCTATGGTACTAATTAATTTAGCACATACTGCACTGAATTAATGATAACATCCATAAAGAATGAGACCAGCATTATTTCAAGGTACGAATATGCTCCTTATGTTCTTTGTAACGATAAAACAGTCTGTCCTGGGCAGAGGACCATTTGATGAACAAACCAGGAACCTCTGGAAATAGATAAGCTTTCACATTAGGGTGAAATGGAGTTTTGCAATTGCCCCGCCCCAATTTTTAAGACATATGGAAAACAGCTGTCATCTGAATTAGAGGGACGAGAAGGAAGACCCATAATCTTCTCTGACTAACCAATTCATCTAAATTTTTAATTCCAGCAGCTTTTAGGGTGGTAGATAAACAAATTTTGAGCAAGTGGTTTAAGAGGTACTTTGCATTTTTAAGTCATCATCTGTGCTTTTGGAGGAGGCATAACTTTTTTTAAAAAAAATCTATGCCCAATTAGTTTTTGTTAGCTGAGATTCATTTCACAATGGCTTTGAGTTACTTGATTTTTCTCCCCATTTTGTTAATCTGTTATTTTGACTATGGTGTATAGCACCATGCTTTTAATGGAAGCAAGCATTTAAATGTTTTAAGAAACTGTTTAAATTGTTGAAACATTTTCTATATTATGTGTGCATTGATGTATTTTATTTATTTCAAATGAAGCACTTTATGGGCAGATGAACTTGAGTGTGTATGTGAATGTATTTTCATACATAGCTCACCTTTAAATAAATCAACAGCAACTTCAGTTGTACACAAGGGATATCCCCATTCTTTTCAAAAGAGGGAAAGATTCAGGAGGCCTTAGAAATGTAGCCCACCCACTGAAAGACATGAGATATTCACAGAAGATCCTCACAAACCCACAGAAGTGTGAATCAAGCTACTGTAGCTTGCTTTAAGGTTTCAGGCCAAGAAAGAGGGTCTCACAAAGTTCAAGGCAATGCACATCTAGCTAAAAATTGAATGAGACTTTGGACATTGAGCATAATAGCCAACTGTCTGCTGAAGTGGCAGTTAAGACAGAACCCAGAAAGTTGGAATCTAGATCTTTTCAGGTTTCCTTTGAACTAGACTCCCGCACTATTTGTGCCTTTCTTCAGAAGGAAAAAAAACCCACAGGAAAAATATGCTTGTCTTCAATTCAGGATTTGAGAAGTTGTGCCCTTCTCCCCTCCTTTCAAGTATTTGAAGAATACTACCACATCCCCAGTTTTGGCATTCAAAAAATTTCACTACCGATTCTGTGGGCGTGGCTTGGTGGGTGTGGCAGGGGAAGGATATTTCAAAATCCCCACTCCCTCCCCACCCCCTTTTCAGCTCTGTTCTCCTGTGCAGGGCAACAAAAGAAGACCCAGCCAATCACCTGGGACTCAGGAGGCAGAGAATAGATGGGGGTGGGGCCAGTCAGAGATGGTATTCAAAATTTCCGCTATCGGTTCTCCAGAACTGGTCAGAACCTGCTGAATACCACCTCTGCACATACCCTTTTGCTTTTGGGGTGAGAAGTGATGCTGTGTGCAATTTGAAGGCAGAGATTGCTTATTCCCCTGCTATTAATAGTATTAAATAATATTACAAGATAAATTACAATTCACTTTATTGTATATTTTACAAATTTATGAGGCCACCCAGAGCCCTGATGTCCATTACTTCTACATGATCCACAGTAATATGTGTGGCATTTCTGGAAAGGAAATTCAGGGCTTCAATATAATGAATGAAAGAAAGCTCTAACCTTTCTTTTTTGCAGTTCAAACAAGCTTACATTTTTGGCCAAGTCAAGAAGAGTTTCGTTTCTAAGTTCAGCTGGAATGGAAAAATGTCCTAAAGAGATTTACTGAAAAGCAGGATGCAGTTTGGTTTACTGCAGTTAGAAAGAGCTCAGCTGAGGAAGAAATGCAAATGCAAAATTTAATGTTGCTCTTGGCCATTAGAAATATGCTCCCAAAAGGACCGTTGCTTTCCTCAGAAGTTCTTTGTGATTGACATAAAGGGGGATCTTCTTGTCCACCACCTGCCATCGCACCATCACTTCAAAGTCACAACCCTGGAGAAACTGGAGAAAGAAATTCCAGACAGGAGGAAAAAATGGATTACAATTAGTTTCCCTGCAGCCTCATGAAAGCCAGAAGGAAACAGTCTTGGAACGTGAGATATGAGTAGATTACCTCAAAAGCTTATACTCATCTGCGATCGATGAGTATAAAAGTCACTTTTAGGGTCTGCACTTTTTCTCTTTCCTTATACAATATAGTGTATATAGGGGTGGCTTCAAATTTTTTAGCAAGGGGCTCTCTGTCCTAATGACTGACTGGGTGGGCGTGGCTGGGTGGTCATATGACTGGGTAGGTGTGGCCAACTCAACGTCGCTTCTTTGCCCTAATTACCTAAAAAAAGATAATATACCAAAAAGTTGTTTATTATTTCGTGCATTTAATGCTTAAATAAAAGACTGGGTGAAACCAGGCTTAATAGTAGTGACTGTGAGAGGGATCTTGGAGTCTTAGTGGAGTTTTTGGTGAGTTAAGTGATTCTTATTATTTGGGAATTAGCCCTCAGCAAGCACTTTATCTAACTTGAAACTTTTCTGACGTGAGGTTATTGGGGGCTCTCCGAGACCACAGAGTCTTAGGTACGGGCTCTCCCGAGCCCCTACGAGCCACTAGCAGCCCACCCCTGCGTGTATATGACTATGTCTGCAGTAGACCTGCTGAATGTTCCTCTTATTACATTATCATAAATTGTGATCCATTCTCTATCTATCTCATACTCATGCATGCATGTCCACACACACACACACACACACACACACACACACACACACACACACAATCTCTCTTCTTTCTTTACCATGATTTTGTCTTTCCCCTTTCAGAGTGCTTTCCTAAATTTCTTTGGGCCCTTCATCTATCTCCCTGGGCACCCACCACCCTGGGTTTTGTTTACAGAATCTTAGAATTTGCATCTTGAGGATGGCATGAGGGTAAGAAGTGATCTGGTGACACATACTGAATTCAGACGCTTCATTTCGACATCATTCTGATCTTCAAAATGTACATTGATGGCCACAGTCTCTATCCAAGCATTGTCTGTGTTCCTTGGATCATCCAAGTACCCTTTATATACCTGGAAGAAGATAGGATTCAGGCAGATAATATTCTAATCCATGAACCATCAAAAAAGAAGACATTCCCAACAAAACGGCAGAGCAAACTACTGTATTTAAACAGCCAGTTACTCCACTCTCCTTCACACTAATGATGTTACCTAACCTGGTTAATGAAAAGTTGACAAAAAAGCAACCAAGCTAGCATGAAGACCCAACCCTGACCTATATATATTCTCCTATATTGGTTAAATCATTGCTTGATTACAGGCTTGTGAAAATGGATTAAAAAGTCTACTTTGCTAAATATTCAGGACCTTACATAATATGGTTACATTACTACATACAGAAATTCTTCCTAATATCAATAAATAAAATGTGCATGACCTATGCTGTGTCTTGGTAAACTGCAAAATACTGCAAAATGAAAAATGTCTGTATTGTTAAAAAGTAATCTTAAAAAACATGATTCATTCTATGTTGTGTCTGCATTTATGCACTACATAACCCCAGCATCACAAGTGCAATTCTCCACTACTGTTATGCTTTTAGGAAGGTAGTGGCAAAAGTGGCTAATGTTTACCAACAGTTCTATAAGACTCTTCTCCATTTTTATCAAGTCCCCCCACCTGCATGGCCAAATACCTCTGTTCCTTGATTCAGCAATTTCTGAAATTGTGGCCAAAACTCTCTTCTCAGAACCTGTTTTATTTTTTGTGGCAATGCTTCCCCGGGTTCAAGAGATCCCTGGAAAGAATCAAAGCATTATTTAGTGTAAGAGGCAGCTAACAATTTACACATTCTATTCACTATAATGCTATAGAAAACAGAAATTTTTGTTCAGTTGGCAGTTTTTGTAATGGGTGGCCCTAATATGTTTAATAAAATGATAAATCTCTGAGGTGCAGATAAGTATGAGTGGCTTTTTTGACTAACATCTTGGTGAACAGTAAAATCCAGTATTGGAAACTCAGATAAGAATTCTGGAATCCTTTGCTGAGGTATTTTAATTATACAACTTTACCTGAAGGGATATCATGATACTATTGAGTTTCTGGTGCTGGAAGTGTGGTGATCTAAACAGGGAAGAGCACGCTTCAATTTGACCCAAGCAAACTGGACCGATTTTGATTTTAAGGCCCCCTGGATGCGGAGATTTGCCATCCTTTAGCTCTTTGTAGGGTTGCCTTGCCCCAGGCAGAACTGGTACATAATATGGCGATCCTCCAGGAAATGGGGCTACCATTTGAGGAATGGGTAGCAGCCATGGCCAGAAGGGCTTTGTGCATAGATTTGTCCTCTATACCAATTGTGTGATTTCCTGAATTGGAAAGCATTACTAAAGATCACTCATTCCTTGATTGCCTCCTGAATTAATTACTGCAGTGAACTCTATATAAAAAATAAGCAGCATCATGCAGTAGCATGGGCAGTTATGGGTGCCCCTCAGTAGGCCCATATTGCATTCTGTGAGCTGCACTGATTCCGAGTAGGCTTTTCCATGCATTTCAAGAAGTGATTGCCTCCTATAAAGATCTTTATACCTTTCTCCAATTGTTTACCCCCAAGCCACTAGTTCTGGCTGGGTAGATATGCTCTGAATTTGATCCAGTTGATATTTCATAATCTTTAAAAATTAGGATGTTTCCTTAGATGAACCTGTCATTTTGGTTTTCTTTGCGTCTATGTGGTTGAATTGTAGGAGGTAAGTAAGATTTATAGACACATGCCACTTGATGGGAATCAAGTTCAGTCTACAACACAGAACACACTCTTATCCACATAATGTAAAATAGGCCCAACCCAAGTTTATTATGGAAAACTTCAGAAGGCAATCATACTTTTATTTTTTTCATATATGTGGTCCTCGACTTAGTGACTATTTATAGTTACAATGGATCTCTGTGGGTCTACTTATGACTTGGGTTCAAAATTCTGTTGGCCACCTCCCATGGTCACATTATTGCATTTTGGGTGCCTAGCAACTGACCCACATTTATATACCATCCTGTGGTAACGTAACCATGATTTTCAACATTTTTTGTGGGAAAACACATTTACTTGTGCTTTCGGACAAAAATGCGCATTGCAGACAATGGATTTGCTTAATGCCCATAGTATTCGTTTTAGAACTGCCATGTTTGCTTAATGACCATCGCAGAGAAAGTAAAATCGGATGATCTGCTTAACTACCAGCATGTCATGACCGTAATTTTAGGCTCAATTACAGCATTAAGTCAAGGATTAGTTTGTTGCTTTAACAGTATATATTATTAAATGGCATGATTTTATTAAATTATCAACTTAGATCTTACTGAAGATAGACTGCACTATATATGCTTACCCCAAGCAAAGCCCAATTATCCAAAAAAGGGAATTTAACCACTAGAACTTCCAGCATTTTCTTCAAGTGTTTTCTATAAATGGATCCATCAACATTCCTTCGCCAACTATAAAAAAAAGAGATTATAGCCTGCTGTTGTGTCTAAGGTACATGAAGAAACCTAAAGGTATATGAAGAGATCTGTATTACTAAAATAAAATGAGCTCTAATTGTTATCTGGATGAGAAGCAGATACAAATGTAATTTTTCTAAATATATATTGTATGTATAATCAAACTTTATTACACCAGTCAGATATTCATTATGCACCCTTCCCCTTGAAAGTAGATATAGGCCTCTGCATAGTGGTTAAAAATCATTGTGATTGATTTTTCCAGTATCTCTATCCTATTCAGCCTCAAATATTTATTCAATAAATCATAAACTAAAAACTTAAGATGAATATTTTGCTTTTTGATAGTGAGAAAAAGTCTTTTGAAACTACATGCAGCTTCTTATGACCTACATCAAATCATGAGCATCCAAGGTTTTTTTCCCCTCTCCTGTTGCCATGGATACCATACTTAAACCACAAAGGTGCTGCTGTCAACACCTAAGGCTCAGAAATGTGGTGAAAAGTGGAATGTAGTTCACAATACTGATCTGCAGAAACAAGATGTCTGCTTATAATCTCTGGATGAGTATAAAACAGGAATTAAAATAAAAACAAATTACAAAAGAAGCACATAAAATTTCCTCACCGTGTCACAACTGGATGCAGGGCATGATTGGGTCCAAAGAACCTAAGGATTCCTTGGCCCCTCAAGCCGGTCCTGCCCATGGGATTTCTGAAAGAGAAACAATAGTTCTGCCATGAGCTTGAGTCATAGGGATGCTGCCTTTCCCCTGGGAAATCCCATCTGGAAGCAAATGTTCAAGGAGAGGTCAGAGAACGATAAACTAAGCAGTTATTAACAGGGATTTAATCCGAACTAAGGCCCACTATACTTACACTTGAAGAAAAACTGAATTACTGAGGGAAAGGCATTTGGATTGACCACCATCCAACTAAAACAGTATTATTTGACTGGCCTGCCTTTCCCTTGGAGTAAGCCACCTCTAGATAACCTGCTGAAAGACAAAGGCTGGCTTCCAATGAAATATCACAGCAATTGATTATGTCTCTTAGGAACACTTCAGGAATCAGAGGTGTTTCACAATGGTTAAGTTGAGCATCTCTGGCTATGAGCCTTTTGATTTGAAGCCATTGAACATTTTCACCTCATTCTTTCACTAGCCTTATTGTTATGATCTCCTATCAAGAGAACCTCTGGGTGCAAGTAACCCAACTTTCTTTTAAATGCTGAACAAAATATATCACACCTATAATTTGACTCTGGAATGTGCACTCTCAATATATCTTGATCAAACTGCTGTGAAGTTGAAAAGGAGAGCAATTTCCTGAATAAGATATATCCAAATGGCTTATTTTGTTATCTGCTATAACAGCTGCACTTGAAATGGGATATTTGAGTTCAAGCATAAACATTCAGCACATACGTGATGGAAATCTGTTTGACTTCTAAATTGTCATGTTAACTAATTTTCAACACAAAGTGGACACAGTAACCAAGATTCCCTCTGTGTTATCAGACTCACAGTGGCAGGCCACCCTCAACAGTATAAGTCCCATGGAAACTCTGCCTGTTGATGTCCCCATCCAGGCTGTTGAAGTTTATTCTTGAAAGGTTCTCCAAATTGCTGGAAGATAGGAGCAAAACATTTATCTTTTTAGCATCTTTGGACAGTGAAACGCAACTTTTAAACCAAAGGACCTCAATGTAACAAGAAATAATCAGTAGAATATTTGTGATAGAAGCAAACAGAAGCAGCAGCTCCATAAAAAAAATATAGACAATGGCCAGATATAGTGAGAGGAAGCTAGTGGTAGGAAGCAGCTATAAGAGCACTTACTCTCTCAGGAACTTTGGTGTAATATCCTCTTGTGTTTCAGAACTATAGAAGGGTGGATTATAGATATCGAACTCTGTCTGCCAGGAAAAGAAGGCTATTTTAGACTTCAGAGTTTTGCATAGCAACATGTACTCTCATTTCAATTACAAGTTATTTTGGAGAATTCCAAAGTGAAAACTGAAATTATTTCTGAATTTCCTTAGACCTAGCGGGTCAGGTACCATAAAGGTAAAGATAAAGGTTCCCCTCGCACATATGTGCTAGTTGTTCCTGACTCTAGGGGGCGGTGCTCATCTCCATTACCAAGCCGAAGAGCCAGCACTGTCCGAAGACATCTCCGAGGTCAGCATGACTAAATGCCAAAGGCGTACAGAACGCTGTTACCTTCCCACCAAAGGTGGTCCCTATTTTTTTACTTGCATTTTTACGTGCTTTTGAACTGCTAGGTTGGCAGAAGCTAGGACAAGTAACGGGAGCTCACTCCGTTATGCAGCATTAGGGATTCGAACCATTGATCTGCCAGCCTTTTGATTGACAAGCTACCATATGATACCATATTTTTTCCTATTGTTGTAGTGTTCTTCTTTATTGTTCTTGTATTTTTGTAAGATGACAATATGCATGCCTTATAATAAACAAACATGGCTGCTCATGCATGAGCAATAGTTATATGTATATGCATGAGATAAGAAAAGGAAAAAGAAAAGGAAGCACAATCTACTTCAGGCAACGCCATTTGCTACACATTTGCATATCTTTTTTTAGACTTAAATTTAAATTCATAGAATGACAGAGTTGCTTCCACCATGCCCATATAGTGTTCATATATTGCTTGTGTTCTTTAAGCTTCTTAACTCACATCTTTCTCTTTTAAAGGATCTCATTAACTCCTTCTGGACTTCCCATTTTTCACATTGTAGTCTGATGCAATTCAATTCTTATTCATTTTTGCTATTGGATCAAATCACCTCTACATACTTTTTTCTACTTTCACTTTTTTATTCAAACCATATTCATAACCTATCAACTCTTGACCCAATCACACCCACTTCTAAAGCATTCCATTCCTACTGCCTTCAATTAATTTTATATTCTCCCTAACATATTCAACTTTCAATTCCATATAACAAAATGGGAAAAGGCATGCTCTTTACACGGACATTTTTATTTATTTCAACAAGCATTATATCCTCACTTTAATCAGGTACTATCCATTTCTTTTCTACAAGCATTTGCCGAGCATACCCTTTCTGCATTTACCAACTGAGTTCAGAGCCAAAGCCTCTAAAATAGGGTGATCAGATTCCACTAAATATATTTATTTCATTATATAGGTATTTAGTTTATAGTTTTCCAGAATTTTCAGAATTGTAGACCAGTGAATTTATGTAGAATTCTTGTTATAGGAAATCCATAGCACAGAATTCAGATTTGTTTGGTAAGAGGATAATTTAAATAAACACTACTAATATGCTTGGTCCATTTGGCATTAATCAGAATAACAGAACCAACTCTCTAAATTTAAGATTCTTACCTCCCATGGCACCTTCTCATCTGGCACAGGGAAACGAATGGCAGTAGACTTGGGATACAAGAGGTTCCTAGAACTCACATGGAACAGGATGAATAAAGATTCTGAGATTTCATCTGCTTGCTCCTCCTGTATTTCAGCAGCCCTGCTAGGGACTGAAAACCCGCCCCCCACAGTACTCTATTTATCATATGTATCAATCCAACATTTTTCTGCATTTCCATAATTTTGGAATAAATTTTATTTGCACTTGAGAAGCATTAATGACCGACACCAGGGGTCCCAAACTCCCAGTCTGGTGCCAGGTGCAGCCCAATTTAGGCCAGAATCAGGCCATGGAAGTAGTGGGCAAGCGCACACACGTGAGTGTGAAGCTGCATTTGTGAAAATGGCACGTGTGCACGAAACCATCCCCCCCTCCCCTCCCCGCCATATGTCTTTACCTCCACCAGTCTGCCAAGCTAGAAAGGTTGGGG
>JAOYMU010000002.1:25255725-25266773 GCA_025802295.1 Psammodynastes pulverulentus
AATTAAGAAGGGTTCGGTGAATGCGCATATGAAACTGGTGGGGTTCGGTAGCTCCAACAAGGTTAGGAACCACTGGTCTATAGCATCAGCAACTGCATCCTATTCCAAGAAATAACTAATTATAGACAATTATATAGTGTATATATATTACACTAAGTGTGCATTATGTTAGTACTAAGACTGGAAAATAAATATTCGGTAAATAACTTGGTAAATTGGTGATATAAGGGGATTGTATCTATATATGATGCTAAACTAAGGCTGATTTTCCTGTGGCTTGTTTAAAAAATCGTAATCAGAGTCTTGCCAATGAGCCAACTGACTTCAGGTTGCTACCACAATTTCTGGTTTGTTTCCTCCTGAAAG
Source organism: Psammodynastes pulverulentus (assembly GCA_025802295.1). Taxonomy (NCBI): domain Eukaryota; kingdom Metazoa; phylum Chordata; class Lepidosauria; order Squamata; family Psammodynastidae; genus Psammodynastes; species Psammodynastes pulverulentus. The sequence continues at coordinate 25,256,092 of JAOYMU010000002.1, forward strand.
TATCTAGAAGAGAGGAAAAAAAGAATAAACCAGAATTGTGGGTTCACAATTCTGATTAGAACAAACCATGATATTATAAATCAGAATTCATTGACCAGAAGCAAGCCATAATTTCAAACTAGGCTTGCTTCTTGCAATGGATTCCCCTCTCACCAAACAAATTATAGCTTAGTATTATATAGAAATTTGGCCATCAGGATGATATAACGCAGATCATGTTCTGAGAGGCACAGAAATACACAGAGTGATTGCAGGGCAAGGAAGGTCTCAACTGACAAGTTTGCTGTCCAACCAAGCTTGATCCTCTTATCTCATCTTGTAATTACACAGGTAATAGAGGACATGCTCACTATTAGCATGTCAACTGAAGTCTCCCTACCTTCCATTCATGATCTTCGGTGAAAATTTCACTCCTGGCAATATCCACTCTGTTCCATGCCACTGCAAGCTTCAGCTGGTAGTCCCAGTTTTCATGGCCAAAGTGATCATGGCACCGGGAGGCTACAACAGAAGAAAAATCAAGAAAAGGTTTGGGCTGCAGCACATTATTTACTGGGTTATTGCCAGGGTCCAAAAAGCAAGGCATGTTTTGATTCTTCCAAGGAGATTTTTTTTTGTTCCACTCCTATAGTCATATACTTACCAAACTAATCCATGTAAAGCAGGAGTGTCAAACTCAAGGAACAGGGGACAGATCCGGCCCACGGGGTGCTTAGATCTGGCCTGTGGGACCACCCTGGAAACAGCAAAGGACTGGCCCATGATGCCTCTGCCAGCGAAAACGGAGCTCGGGAGGGCTGCACGTGGTCCTCCCAAGCTCCGTTTTCACTGGCAGAGTTGCAGGAGGCCGTTGCAGCTGAAAACGGAGTTGGGGAGCCTGTCTTCACTGGCAGAGTGCTCGGGCCACCACAAATGCCCCCGACACAAGTGATATCAAGCTGGCCATGGCCACCCTGGCCCCTCGAAGTCAAACACAATCTTGATGCAGCCCTCAATGAAATCGAGTTTGACACCCTGATGTAAAGCATATATTCTGGGAACTTTTAGGGAAGAGCTATCTTTACTTTGTTTCTCTTACACAAACTATCTGAGCTGAGTTGCCTCTTGCTCCTCTTGAATGCACTTCCTCCCTCCTGGGAATACAGATTACATACCATCACTTCTATTTACATAATTCCAGAATCTAGCAGGAAACTTTTGGAAAACAGAATTATTTGTCTCGCAATGCAGACGTACTCCAGGAACAGCAGTCTCCTCCTGGCAATGGTTCTGGGAATTTATCTCATATGTACAATACCTAATATTGCTTTCCCAAAGTTTGTTCCAGAGAGAAAAAGACTTTCTACCATAAATGTATATCTAATGCTGCTGTTAAGAAAGCATGTGTTCATGCTAATGTATTTTTAATTATACATTTTGTACAATCAAATAAATGAGAATTTCACTATTTTGTTCTGCTAATCAAATCTCTATTAGCCATCAGAATAATGACTAGGGTTAAGCAACCTGGCATGTTCTAATAACTAAGTTCCCAGATAATAGTCCAAACAACGTATTTGGAGAATCCCAGACTGCCTATTACAGTTAATAATCTACCAAACAAATAAAGCATTTAGGTCAGGGGTGGGATTCTACCGGTCCCACTACCAGTTCGGTGAGTGCACGCTTTGCACGTGTGTGCGACTAAGAAAAGCAGCTAATGTATGTACCTCTCAGCTGATTAGCACGGCAATCCACTCTGCCATGGCAAACAGCTGAGAGGATAAAAAAACAGCTAGGAACAGGGGCAGGCTGTTGGGCCCAACATCAGATTGTTGCAGCGAACCGATTCCCTGCAAGCTGATCTTCGGAGCTACCAATACAACCGAACCGGTCGAAACCAGTAGAATCCCACCTCTGATTTGGCATTTCTGCTAAATCATCTTTTAGTGTTCTAGGTTTTATTCAATCTCTGGTTTCAATGTCACCATCAGAGTGTGATATTGGGCAACTGTTTTACCAACTGCTTATTGTAATAGGCAGGATTTTGGGCCACTCACACAAAAATAAACAAATAGCTATAACGTTCTGTTTTGTCCTGCTTTCATAGAATTGAAAAAGGGTATTTAGGCCATGAAGTCCAACTCTCTGTTCAAAATGAACCTGGGTTATGTATCTTAATTTAGTAATTGCTGTTCTCACCTTTGAGCATTGCTTGCAAAATGGCCACATCAATATCTTGCTGTCCATCCTTGCCTTCCCTGAAGATGGTCAGGAGTTGCTTGTTTCGTACAATATCCTGGATCTGAAAAGAAAAAGATAATATAAAATTCTAATAAACTTATCTGTCACAATTTTAATTAATGTAAGAATTAATTTTCAACTTTTTCACCTTTATACTCTCAAGTAAGAATAATCACCCTTGTTTTTCTTTTTAAACCCTGAAATTGATTATTTTTCACATAATGAAAAATACAGACCCTTCAGACTGTGGAAATATGAATATTTTCGTACACTGTTATTTCAAGTATTGAAACACTTCATATACAATAAAAGTGATAAAAGTCACAATTGCTCTTTATAGGAGGCCAGTGTATCCTGAGCACACAAGGCTGACAGAAGACCAATTACCTAAAGCTACCAGTAAGTGTGTAGGTGAGGTAAGAGCTTGACAAGCTGAGTTTATGGTCAATATGCCATGCTGGTTACAGTTATCTATAGGTGCCAACTCAAGACATTTGCTGCCAACTTGAGCTGTGCCAATTCAAGATATTTGAATCAGACCATAGATCTGGCTTCTAGCTCCCATGAAGGGAAGCCCATATTCCTGCAGGAGTAATTGCCTGAAGTCTGCTCTGTCAGGAAACAATGGAAGAGGTTGAAGCAAAGCAGAGACTGACTCAGAAGGGGAAAGAGCTATCCATTCTCTCTCTCTTTTTACTCTCTTCCTTTTTCCATCACTCACTTTTCCATCTTTCTTTCTCCTAATACAGGGCTGTCAAACTCATGGCCTGTGGGCCAGATGCATCACATGCTAGCCACACCCACGCCTGGTTTAGCAAAGGGGAAAAAGTCCCGATATGTCTGGTGATGCCGCTGTGATGCCGCCAGTTTGACACCCCTGTCCTAATACAACAGGCTGCACTAGTACAACAAGCTGCTCTTATCTAAGATCTACATCAATGCAGGCTTCAACTCCTGCTTTCTTCTATCCTACTTCCAGAGTGCTGCCACCGTCTGAAAGGGCTCTTTTACCAAATACACCCACTAGGATCAGTGCTATTCCACTTCTGATCAAGTACAGGCTTCTAATACAGCAAGCTTTCCCTCAGGAATCATGGAAAGGTAACAGCTTGAAAGGATCCATAAAGGGGGATGTGAACTATGTATTCCCAATTTATATACTATATATCATGAAATATCGATAAGCAGTTCACAAGTTTCCTATGATACAATAGTAACAAAATTTGAATAATCATTGGGATGTCAAACTTACCTTTTTAGTCCATTCCACAATCTTGTTCTCTGTGAACAATTCATAGCTGTCCTTGAAAAATATACTTAATTTTTTCTGAATTAGGCAAATACTTATTTTATGGCTGGGGAGATTAGACACTTGAGCAATGACATCAGCTACTCGACCAGAGCCTTCCACAATCACACATGGTGTGCCATTGTTGATTGCATTATAGATTGTCTACGGAAAAAATAATTGGAATAAGTCAGCATTTGAGGTCATGTAATTTCATATTGCCAATTAATTAAGTGACAATACCAATGTCATATACCCTTCTGGTTGATCTACAGTTTTTGCTGTTTTCATTATTTGCTGCTCATTTGAATTGATAAAAAAGAAAACTCTCCCAACCCATGTAGATTTCAGTGCTGGTGGCTGCAGCTTTATAAAGATATTTTTACCTTCCACTGAAATCTACATGGGTTGGGAGAGTTTTCTTTTTTATTGGTATTGTCAATAAAGACTGAAGGAATGCGGCATATTTAGCTTTGAAGAGAAGACAGACTTGAAATTTGACCATATTGTTCAAATCCATGAAAGGGTAGTACATAAAAGACATTAAATTACAGGAAAGCACATTTTAATGTAATGTTATGTTAACATTTTTTCTCTCTAATAAAGCAGAACTAATATTAAAAAGAGATAGTGGGCACTCTTTGTTGGATATGTTTATATGGAGGCAAGGATTTATATTTAGTCATGGAGTTGAATGTCTAAATGCCCCTTCTCCTGCTCTATGATTCTATAATCACCAATATTAGCATGACTGGCTTGTCACTGTCCCTTATCTACAATGATTCCTCATGTCCTTTTAGCTCATTGAGAACTCAACAGGATCTTAACTTGCTTTCATTTCTACCACCATTCAAAACCTTATACTACAACAAACTCCTAAATATCCTTCTCTTAGAATCTCCTCCCAGTGTTATACTTTCTTAGGAATTAGCAAGAACTCCATACAATCCTATTGCCTTCATAACCACCCAGTTGCCCGGACAGCCTACAGAGTACTTACATCAAGAGTCCCAGGGCCACCCTCCAGCACTACACAAACAATAGGTATTTTAATGGCAACTCCTGTGGAAAAAGAAAACAAAAGGCTGAGTCAATTGTCTGTGTATTTGGGTATCCTGTTTTCCCGGTATTCGTTTCAACTAGATATTGTCATGCACACAGATATTGATCAAGATTCGCAGTTATGAAACTAATTAGTGTCAAGATTCTAAAAAAATAGATTAAAAAACAAATAACACACTAGTTACTTTATAGCAATAGCATAAAAATAAACCCAGTCTCAGCTTACTGAGAGTTGTAGGTCTTTAGTCTGTCTCTAGTAGCCAGTCCCTTTAATTAAAAAAATTATATAGCATAAATACTAAGTTGATGAACAATAAAAACAGAAGCACAACTTATTTTATAAAATTGACAAATTATCTATTATTGACCCTTATCATTTTATCATTTAATTAAGTTTCCGTAGCTACAAACTTCCTAATAATTTGGCATCAGAACTAGTGAGTCTTCTCCAGATTGTGAAACTGAATGGAAGAAATTACATATTAACAAAAGACACAGTATGAAGATACCAAAATCTACATCTCCAATAGCAGTACAGGTAGTTTAGTGACTTTAGTGACAAAGTTTCAACAGCAGTGAAAAATGTGACTTACAATCAGTCTTTGCACTTATGATTGTAACAACATCCTTACAGTGCCAACCATCCAAAATTTGGATGGTTGGCAACCAGCATATATTTACAACAGTTGCAACATCCTGGGGTCATATGATAGCCATTTGCAACCAGCTCAACCAGCTTTCAACAAGCAAAGTGGGGAAGCCAGATGGAAGAAGCCAGATTCAATTAATGACCATGTGATTCTCTTAACAATGGCAATGGTTCTCTTAACAACCATGTCAAAAGAAGTTCTAACAACCACCTTGCTTAGCAATCAAAATTCTGGTTTCAATTGTGGTCGTAAGTCAAGGACTGTCTGTACTGTCCTAATTATATCCTCTTACAACATTCCCAACTTGATATCCTCCAGATGTGTTACATTTTATTAAAGTAATTGCTTATTAATCCTAGGATTCTAGATGCTTTGAGTATCTAAATTTCTCATTTGAAATCAGCAAGGTTTAAGTGGAGAATTCATCAACAGAAGCTGATCCAGATGCCATGATCAGCAATACAGTCTATGCAAAAAATATTTTAGTGTTTTTGGTATTTTTATCAGCAACAAGCTGCCATTACCTCCTTTCACCTTGGTTTGCTCTGAAATGTATTTCTCAAGTTTGGTTCTCAAAGGGATCTCCACCCCATATTTCCCATGTGTTCCATCATCCACCAGAATGAAGTGTGAATGATTGCTATCCAGGCACGAAAGGTTTCCTTGAGTTTCCTCATCCAAAATATATTCTGCAGGAAAGCTACCCTAAAAATAAAAAGGTTGAAAAAAAATACACACAGATGTATACATTTATTTATCAGATTTATATCCCATCTTCCAGCAGTAAAAAGTGGGGTATATACCATTCCCACCTCCTACTTTTCTCCACAACTGCCCTGTTTTTCTTTACTGAGAATAAATGGTTGGTCTAAAGTTAGCCAGAAAGTATCAATAACTGATGGTAACCTGGCTTTCCTGATGCCAACTTAACTCTTTACTTGCCAGATCATCTCTCTTATCTGGGGCTCTATATTTGCTTGAGTTAGAATTTCCATACACACATTTTCATTCAAATAACTCCAAAAAGCAAAACCTCATTCCTTATTTATTTATATAAGCTACATCTTGCAGCTCGTATAGAATAAAATCTGAGATAGTATTTTTAAACTCTAACTCTAACGCAAAATCATAAATATAAATCAAATATTTAAAACATAATGAATGCAAGGGAATTGAAAGTTGACCTGAAACTGTAACTATTTAATCTCCAAAGATTTGTTGAAATGATAGTATTGAAGGGAATATTTAACTCTCTGGAGGCTTAATGTTTCAAAAGGAGAGGATCAATACCGAGAAGACCTACTTCTGGGCTCTTGTTCCTGTCATCTCCTGAAAAAGGGATCTATAGTATTTCTTCTTGGGGTGAAAAAACAGAAGAGTGATTCCATTTGGAAGAGACAGTTCCTATACACCTCCATATAGATTTTATAGATGATCACCAGCTGTTTAAATTATATTAGAAAGGTACTGGTAACCAATATAACACTTATATAAGTGTTGGTGTCATACTGTTGAGGTGGCTCTCACCTACTAGCATGTTGGCTGATGCATTTTATACCTATTGCAGATTCCAAGAAAACATCAAAAGCAGCCCTAACTACACAGTTTGTAGTAATCCAGTCCTGATTATCAGGAGTTACTGTCACCAAACTTTCCTACCTTAAAAGGCCCCAACTGACATATCAGTAAAGGTACCCGTGGATAATGATTGCTACGGAAGGAGATAAAGAGTTCAGAAGAACCCAGAAGTTGTTTACGCTCCCTCAAGGGAAACGTAACACCACCTGAGTGATAGTATTGCATGAACCATCCATTTTGCTAGAACCTTGTCTTTTCCATCTAACCCTTTATGGTCTTTCATGCCTTTCTCCAAACTAAATCCATATGGAGGTGTACTATGAATACATTTCATGGTCTGAAAATCCTTTTTGCTCACCGTGTGGCAGATGAGGCTATTACAGTTGTGTACTGTCCCCCAAGATGCAATGCCAATAGCGACAAACTCGCCTTTATAGGTGCTGCTCATAATACAATCCTGTAGTGCTTCCCCTACTTGCTTCATCACACCAGTGTGAGACCCACCTGTGATGATCCAGGCACCTGTAGAACAAAGATCCCAAGTGTATAAAACAGACAAGATGCTTTATTTCTCTACCTTTTTTCCCTCTGGGCCATGAGAAAATATTTTATTTATTTTTTAAGCAGAATATGTGCCTAAGCTGTTTTAGATTAGGTCAGCAATTTTTGACCGTCTGCTGTGTATTTTTTTAATAAAAAACAATTCTAAACTTAACTCACAATTTGAACTTTAATTAATTATTATCTGTGTGCTTTTAATTATGGTAGATTGTTTTGGGACCCCATCTGGGCTGAAAGCTAAAATAGTTTAGATAAAGAAATAAAACCTCAACATACCCTATTAGTTTTGGCCAGTGATTGCTTTACCTGTTGTTTGTACCACTTTGGCAAGCCCCTGGCGGAATATATTCTTCAGTCTCATCTTCATGCTGAAATTTTTAGCTCCTCCTGTCACCGATATTAAGAGGTTGGGTATATCAAGCCCCCAGTACTGTGTAATCAACTGGTAAAGTGTTTTTGGAGAAGTGGTGGAAGAGACTCGCACATACTACAAAAAAGAAATAAAACATCGTAAGAATATATGATCATTCCACATAGTGGTCACTACACAATCATGCCCAGAACCATCTAAGACCCAAACTGAGCTATGTGGGATTTCTTATTCAAAATGTCTTAGTCTTGTGAATCAATGCAATATTCCAAACAGATACTGTATAAGGAATATTGATGCAATAGGAAAAACTTTCTAGAGAAATCTATTCTATGCTTGCCTGGTCTCCTCATCAGAGGCAACTCTTTACTTTCTACTTTCCCATTTCTCTGAACATGTTTAAATGAGGATAAGATATTTCATTCTAATAGGGTGACAGGGAGTTTATAGAACGTGCTATTTAAAGATACAATCAAGGAGATTCTAGTTGGGATATGCTGTGCTTTATTGTAGATTTAAGGGAAAACAGTGAATTGGTACAAGGATTGGTGTGGACATAATATGTTTCAGTAACTCTTTAAAACAGAGTGTCCAACCTTGGCAACTTTACGACCTGTGGATTTCAACTCCCAGAATTCTCCAGCCAGCATAAGCATGGCTGGCTGGGGAATTCTAGGAGATGAAGTTTACAGATTTTAAAGTTGCCAAGGTTGGACACCCTTGCTTTAAAACAAAAGTGTTCTTTCATAGAATTGCACTGCAACTTGAGTCTGGAACAAAATATGTCTACTTTAAGGCATTGCCAAGAGGTGCTATGTGAATGCTATGAATCTGAAGCACAGCGTATATAGCCATAATTTTTAGGTTATAAATCCAGAAATAATACAAGATATCTGTGGTTTGGTCTTATAACTTCGACGTTTTTAAGTATATAAAGTTCAATATTATATAAAATTTCAGAAAACCTACTACAGGTAGTCCTCAACTTACAACAGTTCATTTAATGACCATTCAAAGTTACAATGGCACTGAAAAAAGTGGCTTTTGACCGTTTTTCACACTTACAGCCATTGCAACATCCTTGTGGTCACATGATCAAAATTCAGATGATTAGCAACTGAGTCATATTTATGACATTTGCAGTGGTCCTGGGGTCATGTGATCACCTTTTGTGACCTTTTGACAAGCAAGGTCAATTGGGAAGCCAGATTCACTTAACAATCCTGTTATTCCAGTGAGTCACTTAACAACTGTGGCAGGAAAGGTCCTAAAATGGGGAGAAAGTCATTTAACAAATGTCTTGCTTAGCAACAGCTCAATTATGGCCATAGGCCAAGGACTACCTGTATATCTTTCTTGAGGGTACACTTTCAATCACATATTAACTCACCTTCCCAACCTTTTGCCCCAAGCCTGTAAAACTAATGTCCCCAAAGGCATCTGTTGGCATTTCCTGGACATGTCTTCTGGGGTCCCATTCCTTCCCTTGGAACATGACAGGTTTTATGGCTTCCTCTAAGTGATCTTCCCTGAGATAGCCACATTCACATGCCACTTTCCTGTGCAAAAGCACAAGCAACTAAAAAATACATATTGAAGGTGCAATAGTGACATAAACCACATAAAAGAGACATAGAGGTTAGAATAAAGGAGACTCCAATCACCAAAATAAACTTAAGCTGAGTTCACTGCTGTATATAATACTGTGCTTATGTAGAATACATTTAAATACAAGCACTCCATGGCCACATGACAAATACAGAGCTTGATGAATACAAGGACATACTTTCAAGTGTCCAAACAGTTGCAATATTTGCAAGCACAATCAGCACAAAATAGATTGTTCAAATTGTATATGAACAATTATTTTGAAATATCCACTGTGCTTATAACATTTTTAATTAGACAGCAAGAATAAAGATAGCAAGTGGCAAGCTAGTTGGAAATTCTGAAAGATGCAATTCAAACCATCAGATTATGGAAGATTAACTACTGGATTTCTCTAAATTCCCAATCATTACAAAAGTAAACAACAGCACTACTCAATATGCCTATGCTAGGTTTATTTACTTGCATTTCAAGTGTTATTTGAATATTTTAGGCATATCAGTTTTATTTATTTATACATATTAGAGCCTCCTTTCTCACTTTTAAAAATAATACCAGATGATTTTTCTAAAATATTCCAGTGTTCCTTAACCTTTTAATCATTTTCATTTGACTGAAATAGTTTAGCATAATCCTTTATCATGTTTTTCTCTGAAATTAAATTCATTAACATCATTCCTTTGTAAAAAGAAGCAATAAGCTTTGCTGTCAACATCAAAAATATCAAAAGCTGCCTCCAATTATGTGTTTTGTAGTAATCTTCCACTTGCTGAAATATTATTGGGGTTGTCTGAAGTATCACAGCTTTCTAAGCTAAAATGTTCCAACATTCTAGCCTTTACTCAGTCTAAACCTCCCCGATAATTCTGGTTGTCCTCTTTTGAAGTTCTTCTAGTGATAAAGTTAATCAGAGTAGTTTTCTTACCCAGAATCTGACAACTGTGAACTTTCAATAAAATAAACACATTCTTTTTTCTGAATGTTTTCAGGGATCCATAAGCGGAGATTTTCCTGTGGAGGGAACAGGGAGCAAAAGATCAGTTCTTACTTAGAAAGCATAAGGCCATCTCCTTCCCAGAGCAAATTCATATTCTATGCATAAAACACTAGGTTTTTTATGCTGCTTTTTGAACAAAATAATTTCAATATTACATGTAGTCAATTATTCTTTAAAAGATTAATGATTATCACATCTAAGGAGAGCCACAAGCATGCAAAGCATAAACTTTATATGGCTAACTACAATATAATTTTATACTCTAGTGCAGGGGTGGGCAAACTTGTCAGTTTTAAGACTTGTGGACTTCAACTCCCAGAGTTCCCTAGCCAGCATTGCTGGCTG
>JAOYMU010000002.1:25280928-25296380 GCA_025802295.1 Psammodynastes pulverulentus
TCCCTCCCAGAATATCAACATTCCTTCTGGTAGTAACCATCTAAACCATATTCCCTTTTTATATAATTTCTTAGACAGGAAGGAATACCTCCTCCTTATACGCTAGTTTTTAATGTAGGGAGAAAACGCTGAATAGGAGTACGGAAAAAAGCAAGTATTTTAAGAAATGAAAAAATGCGAGTTCCATCCACAAACGTCGATCAACTCCACTCCAAAGGACAGGAGACAAACATGGTTAACGAGCAGAGGGTACAATTATTGTGAAACACAAATAATGCCCGTGTAAGGTGGGAAGCTATCACGGGCAACAGTTCAGTAGATAAGCCCACCGCGGAGCGCGGAGTAGCGCCACGACTGCAACGAAAAACAAACCCCCCTACTTGCCCGGTTGAACTCCGGGGACCGCTTACAACTGACCCCGCCCCTGCAGTGGTTGCTCAGGCTGGTGCGCCGTCGTTAAAGGGCGTGGCCACGACGAGGGGGCGGGAGTTACGCAGTTAATACGCAGTTAAGTCCCGCCTCTGGTTGCCACTCTCCGCTGGGAGTGGGATGGAGATGATGGCGCCTGCGCCTGGAGTCGTCGTGGGGAACGCGTCGGAAGTTCCCAAGCCAACCTTAGCCAAGAGATCCGAGAAGTCCGATGGTTGTGCGGGGACCATGAAATTGACCCGTAAAGCGGTTCTATCTCGAGCGAAAGCTACGAGCCTTGCAGGAGTCCGCAAGCTCAATTGCTGGTGAGGAGGAGGTGGCCTTTTATATTAACTCCAGGTTCCGGCATTCCTTGGCCGTGGCGGCTGGGATGCTGGTCGCTGTAGTTTCAGCAAGGAAGCTTTGTTTGCTCCGTTGTCTTTGCAATGGACACCGAAAAGTCGAGATTGTCTACCGAAAGGTCCAATGGTGAGAAAGGTGTGCCTTGCAGAATTATTATAAAGGCTTTGCCCAGCAAAAAGTGAATTCCTGAAATCGTTGTAGACTCTCTTCTGATTTCTAAATTCAGAGTTGTTGAAAAACGAAAGAATTCTTCCCAGTAACGATTTAAGCCACTATGTAAAAATATTATTAGTAATTGAAATGGGTATTATATCCCAATTCAGTATCTTTATTTTGTGTTTTGCAGGGTTAAAAATCACATTTCATTATCTGGTCATTCATTTTTTAAAAATTCTCTTTTCTACTTTTCAGTTCATAGCCTGTTTTCCTTCATCACTTACTTCTCTTTCCCTTGTATCTGTTGATCAAGTGTGTGGCATAAAAAAAGATAGTAAAACTTGACTTTGGTCCATCCTGGGAAGAGCTATGGCCAAAAAAATTACCTTGGGTTCATTTATCCTGAAGTCACCTGGACCTGCCTAGTACTGTTTATGGAACAGTCCTAAATCTATTCAGAACTTCACCAAATACAGCCTGATTAATATAAGCTATTATGCTTGACCATCACTCAGCTGTTCCTTTTTGAGTAACATGGTTGCATATTTGAGATGAAACAAACTTTTTACTATTCTGGAAAACTATTTGAAGTCGTATTTTCATCCTAATTCTGTTCTTGATGCCTGCAGACTGTTTTTAGGACTTTTTTGGCTGCTCCTTGATGGTTTTTGAAATTTCCATACTTTTCTTTTTGAAATTAGATAACATACTTGTCTTATTACTATATTTCTCTGTATTTTTCTTTTCCTCCTTTTTCTCAACAATAGCAGTTCTTTCACTTCTTTCCAAAAATATTCTGAAGTTATCATCCAGAAATCTACACTTATTTCCACCTGTTGGTTTTGTTTTCTTCTGTCTGAAATGCCTTACATTCCAAATTATTACATAATACATTGTAAAATCAGTCAGAATAGAGACTTCTGCCTTCATTCATTCAAATTATAGATTTCCTGGGGATAAGGACTAGAGTGGCTGCTCTGCTCTGCTCTGATTACAGCTCTGTTGTCTATAGGTCCTGTTTCTGTTGAACGTCTTTCCAAAACTGGGTTTCCCCATGAAATATTGGGGAAATACTCTCCCATTATCATGCACACACTTGTTGGCCTAGCTAGTGTGTGGTTACAAATAATTTGACTTGCATATAGATAGGAATTCTTTCACAGAATTGGAAATTTCAAAGGCTTTCCAGTTGCATGGAGTAGTATCTGTGCACATAGGAGCATAAGCATATTGCAGAGAAGTCAGCAAAATGTATAGCAGGTCATAAGTAGGCCATGCGGTCTTTCACAGGCTCACTAAAAGTACAAAGGACATTCGTAGAGAGCTCTAATTGTTCTTTCATATATGGCTTTCTATGGCATGAATATTGCCTTAGTTAATATACTATTTTATACATTTTAAAATATGTTCTTTTTTTTTAGGGGAAGCCGTATCTCAGATGTAAGTACCATTTTTAAGTTTCTAATATGTAAGAAATGGAAATAATTGTTGGTGTATTGGTACTCTCTCATAATCTGTTCCTAGTAGGGGATTGTGTATGGTTGTTAGCTATTTTCTGACGAGTGAAATCAAAAGATACTAAAACCAGGGAAAAAGCAAAGACTCATCAGTTGGTACCTTGCCTCTTTCTTATTGGAAAAGTAGATATTAGAGGACTGAGGAGCTGGCAGTGGTGCAATTTTGAGCCACCTTTAGCTACAAATACCTCATGCTGAAACTGTCAGTGAGAAGAGATAGGGGATTGACTTATCATTTGGAGGATATATCACTGTGATTTACCTTGCTTGATTGACAGTTTCAATGGACTCTCAGTTGCACTGTATATCTGAACTGTCATTCAGGAAAGCACAAGTCATAATGGTATGATTCTTTGGAACAGGTTCAAGCCTTAGCATATGAAGGTTAAAAAAAATCATATTTTGTATTCCAGAGCAGTTTCTTAACCTTAGCAGCTTTAAGATGTGTAGACTTCAATTTCCAGAAGGCCTCAGCCTTCCCCAGCTGATTGGGAATTCTAGGAGTTGAAGTCCACAAATCTTAAAGTTACCAAGCTTGAGAAACACAATTCTAAGGAATACTATTCTTGAAATTCTGAAAAATAGCACCCAGTAATAATGTAGGTTTCTTTGAAATAAAAAAAAATTATAAATTCAACTGAGCTTTGTAGATATTTGGATTCAGTGCATTTTGGCCTCAATTGACATAAGAATGTTGTAATATGGAGCTTCTGTTACAGATGCTTAAAAACAATATTCAATCAATTAATTACATATATTTCTTCCTTCTCCTTGCAAGACTGAAGTTTTGCTAATATTTTCTTTTTTTTTTCTTTTTAATCATCTAGATCTCAATTTGTCATGAGCTTCCTAATGTTGAGGTGGTCACGTTCAGGTGTGTGTTAATGGTGGCTGACTAAATAAAAGCCAAGGAAAATCAGTGGTCTTTCTTTCAACATGGAACCTGAAAAGAAGTCGTTACTATTTCTTAAGCATTCAGGCATTGTGCTTTTTTAATCATTGTGTCTTTATGTATCATTTTGAAGTTAATTTTTAGCAAAAATTTCAACCTTCTTTAGCAGTATTTGTTCAGTAAAAATTCATATAGTGGTATTATTTCATTTTTGGATCATGCCTGTGTAGTCTCATGTTTCTACATTATGTGACTGACTTACTCCTCCAGCTATACTGTACCCTCTTCTATGCTTTAAATTATTATTTTTATTTAATAACACCAGATCACAAGGAAGTAAATTACAAATTAACAATTCATTATTCAAATAATTCTTGAACACCCTATCTGTTTATCTCTTTTCATATTTGTTGTCTGTGTGTGTATGTACATATCGTGTCAGGAATTTATTTTTGATCCCTGATCTCTCTGTACGTCATAAGTGCACATTATCATACTCTGGATCCTAGACTTATTTTCTTTTACTTTCTTTTTATTCAATGCATTTTTAGTTACTGACCCTATCTCTATGTCTAGGTTAAGTAATAATAGCACTCAAGACTTGTACACTCTTAGAAAATCAGTAACTTTAAATATCAGTGTCTGCAGTCTGATGCTATATTTCTGGTTTCAAAATGTTGAAAATGTAATGGATAATGTAAATGTAATGATCTAGCTATTTTTCTTGTCCTCTTATTGTTCATGGTTTCAGATATTCTATAGAACCATAAGGGCACAAACACGTTTATCCAGCTGACCTAGGATTTTTGTGTTGCCCAAAGAATTGTAGTTGTTAATGCTGCCCTTGTTTTTCTTCTCTAGTGCAAATAATATCTACAGTCTGGAACCTTTTAACCAATGTGAGAAGCTAACTGAGCTTTACCTCAGGAGAAACTCTATTTCTAGCCTCCATGAGCTGTTCCACTTGAAAAAACTGCCCCGCCTGAGAATCCTCTGGATGTCTGAGAATCCCTGCTGTGGCACTGATGTCCATTGCTACAGAATGACAGTTCTCCGTAATCTTCCTAGGCTCCACAAGCTGGACAATAAGTGTGTGTATAGCAGCACATTTCTTGGCGGTAGTGTGTGAGATGCTTAAGAATTGTGTAGCAAAATGAGATTTAACTTTGAATTAATATTTCTTTGAACTAATGATGGAAGGGTATTAATTTATGTTTCATATGAAAACAACTCCTTGCCAAGAATAATTAGATATCCCTTTAATACGCTGGTGGGCAACCTTTCAGCAGTATGCAGCCCTCCCCAGCGTACCATCTGTAGCCCTCAGAGAAAATGAGGCTGAATTTTTTTCAGTCTTTCCTGTGGGAGAGTTTTGGAGCAAGACAAAATGAACTCCACGGAGCTCACATTATATGGCTCTCAAAAGAGTATTAATGTTATTTCAGATAGCTTACAATTAAGCCCATGCTATTCTTTCCTTGTGTAAAGAAATATTTGCTGTTGAAATGCATATTTAAACTTCAGAAAATTAAGAAAAAAAAGTGGCAACAAATTCTGGCTCATCATACTTTATTCCTTCTCTAGTTGTATAAAATTTGGGACCCATTTATTAATGGAAAAGTATTTTTGATAAATGTATTCTTTAATATATTCTTAGCTTCAGATATGAAAAAAACAGTTAATTTCTAGTTATCAATTCACAAAATTAACTATGTTGGAAGAATAGTATATAGCCAAAGATTTTATAATCAAAGGAGCCTTTCTTCTTGTACTAATAAATACATCAAATATAATATATAGGACTATATCAAACATACTATAGGCTTCGATTTAATATGAAGAGCCCTAATGATGCAGTGGTTAAAGTGCAATAATGCCAGCTAACTCTGCCTAGGGGCCTGAATTCGATCCTGAGGGGGCTCAAGAGAGTGCTTTAAAACACTTTGAGGTAGTATATAAGTGCTATTGCTATTGCTATGATGAATCTGCTTGGAATACTTTTATTTTTTTAAAAAATATATTATTGCTGTAAACTGTTGAGAGTCCTCTGGGGTGGGATGGATTATTAAACAGTGTAAGAATAAATAAGTAATATTGCTTCCTCTTTGACTTTTGTTTGATTTGTATAGTGGTGACAGAGGAAGAACTGTCACATGCACTAGTAGAAGGAGAAGAGATAACAACACCCCCAGTTAAAACAGATGTAGACAGCTGCTGCCAATACTCTAACACTGAGTCCAGCATGACAGAATGTACAACAGAAAATGAACTCATGAACTTCAGCACTGAACTTGAGGAGACAAAGTGAGGCGAGCTCTGTTATTTGTTGTTAGCATTTATTTTCTGGACTTAATTTATGAAGAATACTTTGTCCAATATGTGGTTCAATCTGGAGTAAAAAACAATTTTTCACTTTTATAAACCAATAAATTGGAATATGAGAAGGGATTCCATGATTTTTAAGTATGCAGAAACATGTAATTTTTTGGTGCATCTATGTGTCCCTCTTTAAATATAATGCTTTGCAGGTTACATGTTAACAGAACCTTGCATTAAAGTCATTATTTTATTCATGTTCCTCCTGTACAGTAAAATCCGTGAGCAGCTTGGTATGAAGCCTGTTACTCCAAAAGATACATTTTCACCCAAAGAAGTAGGTGGTAACCGGACAAAATGGGTGAGTAGAAGAGTCTTCACCATCCCAAAAATCCATAGTTCTGTGTATTTTGGATCATATGATGTATTTGTCTTGCACTAAACAATTGTATAAAACCCAGGTAATAATCAGCTTAGCTCAGCTGCATTGTTACAGTGAAAGAATTGAGAAGACAGCAACAGAAAACAAATGCAAAGAAGCTGAAGAAACAATGGCCACCTAGTTAGCTGCTACAAGACAATTCATTACAAACAATGGCATGACAAAGTAGCAAAAATAGTTGCACTGGAATATCTACAAGAAATACCAGTTGTCTACAAGCAAGAACTGATGGGAACGTTGAAGAAGTAATAGAAAATGAAGAAACTAAAGTGCTTTGGGACAGACAAGTACCTGCCACATTACACCCCATATTTAACAATTGTCAAAAACAAAGTAAAAAAAATACGGATAGTGAATGTTGCAATACCTTGAAGGCAGCAAATAGAAGAGAAAGAACTGAAAAAATAACAAAATTCAAGGACCTGCAAGTACAGGTAGAATGATGTGACAAAAGAAAGCAAAAATAGTATCTGTTGTAATAGACTGCCTTGGGTAAAATCCCAAAGCATCTGGAGCACCACATGAATACCATTGACATTGACAAAATCTTCACCGTCATATACATCAAGCTATTATCATTATGGTTGATTGCACAGTCAGATGTTTAAACTGGTTTGGGTATTTTTATCCACCTATTGAGTCCTTCCCAAAGATATGGAATAGAGATGTTGTTTGATGATGTTAAAAGTTATTTACTGCAGGAAGTAAGTTGTTCCAAGTAAACTTCCTCTTTGCAATTGACTGATGGTGATGTCAATAATGGTGTTCAAGCGGTACTCAAGATGTTTTTGGGAATTGCACCCTATTACCTTGTTTGCTGTCTTTTGCCACAGTTGTTCCAATTGTATTGTGCCATTGATAAATCTATCTTCTGTGAAATTCAATTCTATTCATAGAATAATTTGCTTGAATATGTGACAACAGATTGGAGGAAAACAGTGAGGTATGGGTAGTCCTTGACTTTGAATGACTCTAATCGAATAGTTATAAGTTACAACCGGACTGAAAAAAGTGATTTATGAATGGTTTTTCATACGACTGTTCCAGGATCCTCCGGGTCACGTGATCAACATTCGATGCTTAGCATCTGTTTCATATTTATGACAGTTGCAGTGTCCTGGAGTCTTTTGATCAGCTTTTGCAACCTTCTGACAAGCAAAGTTAATTGGGAAGCCATATTCACTTAGCAACCATGTTACTAACTTAACAATTGCAATGATTCACGTAACAACTATGGCAAGAAAGATCATAAAATGGGGCAAAACTCACTTCACTTTAGAAACAGAAATTTTAGACTCAGTTGTGGTCATACGCCATGCACTACCTATAGTAAGTAATAAGAGGACTAGACTGCTTCTGCGTAGTAATTAATTCTATGATCTGCTCTGATTTTGGGTTTTTTTGTCGCCTTGATTAACAGAATATCCTCAATGCCATCATGTTACTTCTAGAAGAGCTGGATTCAGAGGGTTTAGAAGTCGTCCATCAAACAGTTGGAAACAAACTTCAAGCCTTGCAGAAAAAGGAACTTCATGAGGATCGATAGCGCATCCAAGGAACTGTTTGTGGATCAGCAAAATTTATTTCACTAGCATCCTTTGTGTGTTGTTGAGACTTCCCATGAGAATGGAGGACTTTGTACAGAAAAAAACCAAGCACATCTTCTGTTTCATGTGCTTAGAACCATGTTCTACAGTAATTTTTTCATCTACAATTTATGTGCCTACATTTTACAACCATTATTCCATCTTCCACAATGGCTGGCAGCAGAGATCTCAAATAAGCACGTATTGATTACGTCTATTTGTAGACAAAAAGTTCTTATCGTTTGGAAGAGGATGTACTTCATCTCTTGCTAGTGCCTTCCTGCTGGAAGAATCATGCCTAGACTTGTTTACTCATGCCTTTGTCAGACCAAACCTGTGATATATCTGACTTGGTTAGCCTGGTGGCCTTCCCTAATATCCCAATATCGGAGCAAGTCTAAGCTTCATATCTTCATGTTTCTTCCTTTTCTTCCTCCATTAGTGTTTGACAATCCTGGCCTCAAAACCAGAATTTCATAAAAAGTTAAAATTCATAAAAAGAAAATCATTGCATGTTTAAATTAAAAGCTTGAAGCCAAGTCTTTGCTGTCATAATTCCGCCTCTGTTAAGTAACTTGAAATTTATGAAAAAAAGAAGTATCCCTTGCAATATAGTTCCACTGACATCTTACAAATCTGAAGGTTTCCTTCAGTCCATGGAGTCTTCTAAAGCCTTCTAAAAAATAAAGGCTTCATGGAGGGGAGGAGGGCACAACGTCAATGTGATTATATAAGGAAGCAGCATTAGACTCTGCTGAACAAAATCCAGTACAGTATTGTTTGAGATACTGGGTCCTTTAGCCTCTCTAGTCTGTCAAGCTACTTCTAGTGCAGGAGCACTACTATGCCATGAAATAGGTACAAATTTCATTCCACAATATGAACATTGTTTGTCTGATGACTTGTGCTTAAAAATTACATACCTTTTTGCTGATTATTTATGGAACACTGATCCAGATCAGCGTTTATCTGAGGATGGATAGGATTATCTGGCCGTTACTAACTTGGTTTGCAGCAGGTTCCCATTTGTAACGTGGGATTTCTTGCTTCTGTTAAAGCAACATTTCTGCGGCAATGTTGCCACACGCATGAAAAACAATTTTACTTTTCAATCAAAATATTTCTGTGAAAAATGGTGCCTGAGATTTTTTTTTGTCCAGCTTCACCTATTTCAGGGGTGTCAAACTCACGTTGTCACGGTGGCATCATGTGACGTATTAGGATTTCCCCCCCCCTTTGCTAAACCGGGTGTGGGTGTGGCCAGCACGTCATGCATCCAGCCCACAGGCTGGGAGTTTGACAGCCCTGACCTATTTGATTAAAAATGCTGGCAAAATCATGTATAAGCTAAGTGACTTGGTGATGTATAGGAAATACCATGTTCTAGTAACACTTAAAAGTTCAGTTTTTCAGATTCTGGTGTTTCAGTCCTTGATATTTAATTGGGCATCCAGTATTTTAAGTAGGTAAATAAAATGGCTAAGCCCTTTGGCTTTGCCATGACTCCAAACATTATGTGTCCTTTCTATCCCATGCTTTAAAGCCAGTGCTTCCTTCCTGTGATCAGGACTTCAGAATGAACACTTGCATCATGTAAATGCTTATTTCTGACCATTATAGCTGTGCATCACTTTGTTCTGGAAGCATTATCTTTATTCAAACTTATACAGGAATCAAGATTTTTGCTCAAACTGGTAAATAATGATGGCTTATCAAAATAGTAGTAATTCAGAGGATGTGGAGAAGATAGCATTTGTAAAAGTTTTAAATAAATATATTTGAATATTTTCTTATAGATAGCAAGGAATTGTTTAGTGGAAAAAACTGGGGAGATACCAACCAACTGCAATGTTTTTCAGAAAAGTTGAATTGCTTTCATTTGAGAACTGAACTATAAAGCGACTACAGCTTATAATCTTGTAAAAATTGGTTATATTGCATTATCTACTATAGAATATTTTACTATCAAAGAAGTGTGAACACCAAAGATGTCATCTAACTATATTTAAAATATAGTTGGTGAAAAATATATTCACAAAGCTATTACACTCCAGTGAAAAAAGCTTAATGAAGTCAAACACAAAAGATTGAAATAAGGAAAAACATGAAATATGCCATATATATATAAAAAATAGTTTAATCTTCACAAATGTTTCTCAACTCACAAAATATCAATGTTTTCCTTTTTCCAATCTTTTGTGTTTAACTTCATTAGGCCAAAATTCTCAACAAGGCTTTTTGTATACCTGCAGCTTGCCTTTTAGAAAAGCTTTTGGAGCACAGAAACTAGTAATAAAAGCAGTTTTTAAATAGAGAATGATTCATGTCTAAAAGGACATATATCATTTCCAAAAACACATTGTTCCAATACACAGACACTTAAAGAGAATAACAACTATATAGGCACCAGTGTGACTGACCTATTTAGATTGAAATATCCAATGGGGAAGACCAGGCTGTAGTTAGTATTCAGTGGGTGGGTGATCATAGTCCAATTACCACCTTTTAGGCTGAAACATAGTTTGACATACTTTATAGAAGTGTGAAGATAACAATGAGAAAAGGCTGTATTGGGAAAAATAGCATAATAAAATGTAATGGCAACAGGGTGTATGGCAGAAATAGTGTAGTTATTGATAGATGAAAGCATGAACAGCAGAAAACTTGGGTAGTTTAAGAACATGAGGGATTTTTTATTCCACACATTGTGTCCTAAAGCTGCTAAAGGCGTTTTTGCCAATGTGTTTAAGAATTTTGGTAAATTTATGATGTTTTGCTATTTTATCACAGCACATTCTTTCATTGTCTTGATTTACTTATTCTTACACAAGCCCAGCAAAGAAATCTATCTTAAATCATCTGGCTAGTTGCCTAGCACAGAAGTCTCTTGAACTATGCAATTATTTTTTTTTCTAGTTGAAAAGAAATTATGGTATTCAAGTTCCTAGACCGGGGTCAGCAACCTGCGGCTCTGGAGCCTCATGTGGCTATTTCATCTTTCTGCTGCGGCTCCCTGTCGCCAGTCGGCTACACAATTGATAGGGCTTTGGGTTAGGACAGGTAGAGGAAAAAGGACGCCGCACTAGGAGGAGACTCTATGGTAGGGGAACCGGACTTCTGGTCGGCTCCAAAATTGAACCGGGGTGTGTGTGTGTTTCTGGTTGGGACCTTGGTGGCTCTTTGAGTGCTTAAGGTTGCCGACCCCTGTCCTAGACTATCTTCATGAATGCAAGCCTGAATAAACAATGATAATTTTTTCCCCAACAAAACAGGGATAGCACTTGTGTAGCCAAGCAACGAAAACCCTCAAAGCAGCTGAGCTGAATTTTCTAACTGCCTCAATGCGGGTCTCTACTAACATCAATGCTTTTCATGATGCTGTTACAAATAAATCTTGATTTATTTGTAATAGAAATAAATAGAAAATTGTGCAATTTGATAACTTTTGACATGAACTCTTATTAGTTGTTTAGTGAAAGTTAATCTTCATTTGTTACAGCATGAGCAACTGAACCAACCAGCTTTGTTTTCAACATGGTAAGAAAAATGCTTCAACACTAGCTTGCCCAATCACTTTGCTGTAATCTTCTCATTCTGCTCTATTCTTTATATCCAGGTCCTGAGAGGTGCACTATAGTCTCAAGTATATTCTCTCTCTCTTTTTCCCCCTTGCCCCTTCCCCAAATCTACTACTGTTTAATTCAAATTCTCATAATTTCTTAATTCTTCATGGAACAAAGTTTTATACAACAATCAGGATTGGCACCTATCTTATTGGATTGAAGATGATTTGAGATGCAAGAGGTTATGTTAGATGCCAGTGCATGCCAGTGTCATGTTAGCATGTCAGAGCATGTGCATACTTTGCATTTTGAACTAGAAGGATCAGATTACAGTAATGGAAAACACCAATTTTTAAGGTAATAGAAATGCAGACAAATTTCCAATTAAATAAAATAATTGAATTTTGAACAAAGGCAACATCTTAAATTCTAATGTCTCTTCTTAGTTTGAAAATGTATATAGTTATACACTAACTTATATAGTTTATCCTGCCTTCTGTCTTTTATTCAACACTACTTAGCAAGGATATTTCAGTGAACAATCATGTATGAATTTAAAAACCCGTTAACCTATCACATCTTGCAGATCTGAGGCCAGTCTCCAACAAAAAACACAATTTGAGTATACACACAGTTGATTCAGTGCGTGTTTTAATATCTCTACAGGACAGAAAGCAATGCCACAGACAAACAGGCAATATAGGGCACTGGATTCACAGAAATGCACCAGAAAGGTACAGACACAACACAGTCAAGAGCTGTGCCATCATCACAGACCAGCCAGGGATAGTGAATTAAACACATGAGCCAGATAGAATGAAGAAAGGTATTCTAAAGAAAGTGATGGCATACCAGCAACTCCCGCTGAGCACTCAGAAATGCTACCCTTCCCTGGTCAGCATGAACTACCTCAAGTGAGGGAGGGATGGGAAGAAAAATCTCTCCTACTGACGCTCTATTGCAAGCAAGTTCCTTCTGCCAAGAAGGATCTTTGCTGTGTGTCAATAAGGATGGCAATAGGAATTATTGGTTGTTTTAGAGAATTTTCCCAAGGAGACATTTTGGGAAACTATGTTCTCCAAATTATAGGAAGGCCCTTTCTGAAAACTTGCATTCTTCATGGCACCAGGCCAATAAGAATCCAAAAGTAGCACACTGTCCATCGGTAAGCAGTACATAATTCTTCTAAGTAGTGTAGGAAGGTTTTAAAAACCCTGTGAAATAGGAACAAATTCTGTCCGGTATTACACGCCTTTTACTTCATGGGGCAACAAAGAGGCTTGAGGAAGGATAAGTGAACCCATCCATGCTCCTCAGTGGGCAAGAAAGAATGTAAGAACCTGTGTGGGCATGGAGTAATTCTGCAACAAAGGCAGGCTGTCTTCTGGCCACACTCTTGTTGGCTCACAGTGGCATCAGCTTCGCACTTGAAAGGCATGAAAAGGCCAGAAAGGGAGAGAACTACATAGAATTGATCAGAGACATGGCTAAGAGAAGATTAGCTAGAATCCCTTCTCAATGCTGAGTGTACGCCGAGTGACATGCTCCATCTTTCCAGACACATATTCAGTTAGACTGATCTGGTAGTGGGCCAGCATCTTCAGCATAAGGCGTAAATTCAACCACCACTGCTCCTTAGGAAGCCTGTGTCTGCAGAAAAACAAACAAACCCTGAATGAATACCAATCTGGCATAGGTGGTGCAACCACAAAGCAACTTTGTATATATGCATAATATGCCTCTCTAACAAACAATCTCAGAATATTTAAGTCATAGGGTATGGCTACCAGTTAGACCTGTACATTCCCTCAGGCTGAAGAAAAAAGTAGATATATAATAGTCAAGAAGTACCACAGCTCACTTTTAGATTCAATATATGTAGTATGGTTCTGAGAAGATCTTTAAACGGAATAATTATGTATCATGTCTACATCAGCAAACAGAAAGGAAATCCAACTAATTGACCAATGCATGAACAAATTATCTGACATCATTCTATATGCCATAATTTCAAGCATATTAGCATTCCTTCCTCAGAATTTTGCTGATACTCCACCAATACACTTACTCAAAATCAGTGACCTTTTTAAGCTCTGTCACAGGACTAAAGGACACAGTCTTCCTGCGCAGGCCAATGACACAAGCAGATTCTGCAGAATTGGCAAATACCCGTCCTAGAGAAACAGAGTATCTTTACTTGTAATGCAAGAAAATCATCTCATCACATAAATGCCTTGGTTTTACATGAGGTATCTGGATATATAATTCTGGATATTGCAACAACTACCAAATGATTGAAAGCTTTCTAAACTGTTGCACTGACTAATTTCAAGGAAAATGTCATATAATTTACCTATTGAAAACCAGCTTCATGATAATAATTCTGATAAGAATGATAAATCAATAGCTTTGTTTTAGAGCAAGTATTTCCACAAAATAATTTTCAAAACAGAAGTGATGGCTAGAAATAGGCAGCACGGACAAAGCAAGAAACTGTAAATGCTGAAATATACTCAACCTAAATGCCATAAATTTGGATGTACTTCAAGTCGATTTCATCAAAGAATATTGTAAATGATAGAATTCAAGATTTGATTAATTTCCTCATTCCCTTAACTGGAAAAAATTGGAAATCTCCCTTAGCAAGTAGATGGCTGAGAATCAGAGCAACCAACCAGATATGTTGCCTCATAATATAACAGCAACACATCCCCTACAGTAATCATTTGATCGTTCTCCTCCAGTGTCCTGCTACTTTTCTAATTAGAAACAAAAACTAAGAAGCAAGCCATTAGGAGTATGCTATTTGTTGCATATTTTTTCACCTCCTGCCAATAGGCCCTGAGCATCTTCTCTTGTTACAGGATGCAATGGCATCAATATCTTCTATCACTGAGATAATAATTATGACCCACCTTTGCGGTACACATCCTTCAACTTTTCTGACATCCATAGAACAGCTTTTACACCCAGCTTGGTACCATAGTTGCGGTCAAAGGGGGTTGGAGCACCTCCCTAGAGATAGGAAAGTGAAAGTAGAGCCAAAAAAGCAGCCATGCCAATCATGTTGTAGGAAAAAGCTGAGTTGATGTATAGTTGGCTGGAACCATTTAACCCAGAAGCCTTTTTGCAAATATGTTCTACAAAAGTGGGAAATGTTTCAAAGCAACAAGGTCTGGGCAGGTGCAAAATGGGAAATATCTATTAATTGTACAGCCCTGAACTGAGGAAGCTCTTACCAAATATGTATTTTCTTGATGATAATGGACACCAATTGTTAATAAATTGTGCTGAGCCTGGGATGAGGAGAGTATGGCTCTCCTTCCTGATCCTGCTTGATCTCACAGCAGCCTTCAGTGCCATGAATCATGGTATATTTCTGGATGGCCCATGAAGGCCTGAGATGGGGTTACTGCTTTTCAGTTGTTGTTCTCCTTCTTGAGTAGATGGTTCCATTTGATAATTGCAGATGGAACCAGAGATGCTTAATAATTACAGCTTATATTGCATTTTTAACCTCATCATATTAATATCAGTGTAATCCTCTCAGATTTACTTTTACTGGAATGGCAGCTAAGCTTTAGTAAATACATACGGACTTCTTTATCAAATAATGTCTGCAGTTATTCCCTCCACTACACATTTTAAATCAGTTACTCTATGCCACCTCAAAATGCTAATGCAATCTCATGAACTTCAGCTCTTCATACCTGTTGGAGATGGCCTAAAACATTGATTCTGCAATCAAATATTCCTTTTCCCTCTGAGGAGTATAAGTTGTACAGGAACTCAGTGGTGTAATGTTCATGGCATTTCTCATTGCTAAAAAAAAAGAAAGATAATGTAAGCAAGTACAATTTCATCTTTTGCAAAAAAAGACAATATAGAAAATATTGTCTGGAAAATAAAGATGTCAACTTCTGAATACTAAATTTGTCTGTAGCAAGTTTAGTATATTTTTGGCTCTTTTAGTGTGTCCATGAATCTTTCTGCCGTTTTAATTTATAAGAAAGATCTCTGGTGCGGGTTTCTCCCCTTCCTAAACAAGAAAATGCAGGGCTTTTGTTTGAAAATGGTACTGAATACATGGAACATCAGCAGAATTATTAATTCTTAACCTTCTGAAGACAAGTTTTGGAAATTTCGATTTAATTTTATCTCATTTTAAATTGTTTATATATTGCTCCGATGTGCTTTTATTGCTTGTTA
>JAOYMU010000002.1:25343020-25358169 GCA_025802295.1 Psammodynastes pulverulentus
CCCACCTCACCCCACCCCTCCCAGGAGTCCCCGTGCAGCCCGTTTTGGATGCAGGTAAGTGCAGGGCACACACAGAGGCTCAGGGAAGGCGAAAAACAGGCCACCCAGAAATTCAGGAAGCTGGAAATGGGCCCATTTCTGGCCTCCGGGGGGGGCCTCCACAGCCTGGGGAAGGCACAAATGCCCCCCCATGGTGCAGGAGGCTGACTAGGCCACGCCCACCATGGCCACACCCACCCAGCAACCGGGCAGAGAATTCCTCACTAAAATTTTTGAAGCCCACCCCTGGGTGAAGGACGGGGCTATCAAACACTAAGGACCCTGAAGATATCAATGTCAATATCATAGGATTGGGAGCAACTTACTTTACCCTTCTTGCAAACATCCCAAAGGCATTTGTTAGACCCATGACGGTGAACCTATGCACGCATGCCAAAAGTGGCACGCAAAGCCCTCTCTCTGGGCACGTGAGCCATCGCCCCAGCTCAGCTCTGCCATGCATGCATGCGCACCTCCCACCAGCCAACTGGTCTTCGGATCTCTGCTGTGCATACATGGAGGATGCACATGCATGTGCAGGAGACGGGGCACACACATAAGGGGTTCATGTGCATGCATGGGGATGTGTGTGCATGTGAAAGGGGTGGGAGCATGCACAGGGGATGCGTGTGCATGCATGGGGATGTGCACTCATTGCATTTTGGAGATTCGTGCATGCTTTGGACACTCGGTCATGAAAAGGTTAGCTGTCATTGTGTTAGAGAAGCAAAACGCTGACTTAAAATAAACCTTGGTGAGATCTGGGAAAAATGTTCTTATATTTTTAAGTATTGGGAAATGAAACTGTTGTGTCTATGGAACTCGTCTCCCCTTACTGACCTGAGGGTTAGCCTGGAGCACGGAGAGAAGTCAGCCGGTTCTACCTCCAAAGAATGTTACTCCAATCCTAAAATAGCTCTACTACAACCTCTGAATCCACAAGGACAACACTGAAGCATCCTTGAAGATCTCTGAGGACCAGAGGGTGAAATGGTGCAGAAATACCAGACTAGGAGTTGAGATGTTCACGAAGCCGTAGCCTTTTTCAAAGTACCTTCCATGGAGGACCTGTATACTACACGAGTCAAAAAAAGGGCTGTGAAAATATCTACAGACCCCTCACATCCTGAACATGAATTGTTTCAACTCCTACCCTCAAAACGACGCTATAGGGCACTGCACACCAGAACAACTAGACACAAGAACAGTTTTTTCCCTGAACGCCATCACTATGCTAAACAAATAATTTCCCTCAACACTGTCCACCTATGTACTAAGTCTGCATTACTATTACTATTAATCCTCTCATCTCTTATATCACCCATCCCCTCCCACTTGTGACTGTAAGTTTGTTCCTTGTATCCTTATGATTTATACTGACTGCTTCCTAGTATGATTTGATTGCTTATTGTACCCTATGACTATATCAAGTGTTGTACCTTATGATTCTTGACAAATGCATCTTTCTTTTTATGTACACTGAGAGCATAGGCACCAAGACAAATTCCTTGTGTGTCGAATCACACTTGGCCAATCAAGAATTCAATTCAATTCTATTCTATTATCTATGCTCCCAGAATTATGAAACTCTTCTGCTTTAAACCTTATGTGAATTCGTGGTTTTGATCTCCCCTCCCATAAAAGCAAAGCACTGTGGCACACACCCATATCAACAATAATTCACAGCTCGGGGCTGCCTCTCAGAGCAAAGTCTCCCAGCAAAATTTCTCCAAGGAACTGTTCGGTCTCTCTTTGAGCCAAAATTCCAGAGTTTTCAAAGATTGCTCCAGTGCATTAGTACACTAAAAGCGCATTTTTGTGGGTGTAAAGAGGCTCTTTTTTTTTTTTCTTGGAAAACATGATACAGTTTTATTTTTGAAGAACAGTAACGGGAACGGTTTCCTTGAAACCAGATCGTTATCGCGGTTACCACCCATCCCATCCTTTTCGCTCTTTAAATATTGTCCCTTGAAACGGTCTCTCAGCTGAATCTCCTCAGGCCTCACGCAACTGGAGATGAGCCTTTCTCGTCTAACAGCGAGAATTCGGGAATCCTTCTCTTTATGCTGTGAGGTCCTGGATATACTTTCGTTTATATTCCCTTGGACATTCGTGGCTGTAATGGAAACCTCCAACCAGGAGGGGGCTTCAAAAATTTTAGCAAGGGGTTCTCTGCCCAGTTGCTAGGTGGGCGTGGCCATCGTGGACATGGCCTAGTTGGCCTCCTGCACCACGGCGGGGTGGGAGGTTTGTCTTGCCCTGGCTCCAGAGGCTTTCCTTGAGCCTCCGGGAGGGCAAAAACGGCCTCCTCAGGGTCTGGAGGCCCTCTGAAGGCCGGAAACAGGCTCGTTTCCGGCCTTCCTGAACTTCCGGTAGGCCCGTTTTTCGCCTGCCCTGAGCCTCCGCACGCGCCCTGCATTTACCTTCATCCAAAACGGGCCGCGTGGGGACTCCTGGGAGGGGAGGGACAGGGCCAGCCAAGAGTGGGATTTGGGGGTTCTCCGAACTGCACAGAATCTTAGCTAGAGGTTCTCCCGAACCCCTGCGAACCCTCAGAAGCCCACCCCTGCCTCCGATCCCATGGATCTGAGGGAATCTCGTTTTCCACAGAATGACAACCTGACAGCTGCAGCTACTATAGTATGGGGACCCTGGCCAAGAAGTCCACTTCAGAGGTGCAAGGATTGACCTCCCCACAATGGAGGACCATATGACACATGATCAGTTCATGCTACATTCCTCCTTTGCACTCCAACCAGTTGGCTAAGAACAGTTAAGACGTCAACTGAAATGCTGGCCATGTTTGCAAATTGAATCTGGACCTACATCAAAAGCTCATATGATCTGCATCCAATCAAGCAATTAAAGCTTTCCAAAACCCATTTCTAGCCAGTTTAATTTGCCCGTTGAATTTTCCACCTACCCTGTTGGTCCCACCACAACTATCTTATGTTCCACTAATATGACCGGAGTGGGAGAGAAGTGATCAAGTCCCAGCATAACCATCATAAGAAGCTCCTCTCCACCAGTTTCACGGCTTCTACGGGAGGGTGTAGTGGCTTTTATTCTACTCTTGTGTAAATCGAATCCATCCATTTTCAAAACTCATCTCTTTTGCATTCTTAATCCCACTCTTTCTCAACCATGGGGAGCTGGCGAATTCAGGGAGTTGAGATCCATACATCTTAACATTGCCAAGGTTGTGAAACACTGACTTACCCAATACAGTTCATTATGCCCCCAAAATGCCCTCCCTTTTGTTAAGATGTCATGGAAGCAGTAGCATCAGTAAGAGTGAGTTAGAAAAAGCAGGATAATTTTATTTATTTTATTTATATCGCAGCTTTATTATTTTTACAAACAACTCAAGGGGTAAACTCTTTCCTCCTCCTATTCCCTCTTTCCTCCTCCTATTTCTCATACAACAACCCTGTGAGATGGGTTGGTCTGAGAGTGACTGGATCAAAGTCACGCAAGACATGGCCAAGACAGGGGCTCGAACTCACAACTCTCTTGCTTTCTAGCCCAGTGCCTTAACCACTGGACCAAACTGGCTCTAACAGGCTCACAGCAACATAGTTGGAATCCCTTTGGTATGTGCAAAGAAGTCACGCATAGCCTAGCTTTAGTTACACTCCCACAATTGCCATCTTGGCTTTTTTTTTAATCTCCCCCCCCCCCCGTCCACCCAATGCACGTCACAGCTAGGATGGTAAGGAATATCTTGATAAATCTGATGATATGGAAAGATATTGACTTTCCAGAATTCTGCAGCCCCTTATTCATATTTCCTCTATAGAAGTTGTGCTGTAGATTATGGAAAACTTATAATCCTGTAATATACTATAGCTCAGAGGTCTCCAACCAGTGGTCCGGGGACCACTGGTGGTCCCCAAGAAAATTTGGTGGTCCACAGCACACCCAGGTGGAGGAGCTGCTCTGGGATGACCAATGGGCCAGTCCTATGACTAGAGCTCTGGAAATAGAGATGAGAGTGAAAGAGAGACAGATGAGAGAGAGATGTGAGGGAAAGCGGGAAATGAGAGAGCAAGAAAGAGAGAGATACAGAGAGAGATGAGAGAGCGAGAGATGAGAGAGCCCAGTGTTTTGTTTTCTGTGGGAAACGGGTCCAAATGACTCTTTGGGTGTTTAAGATTGCAGAAATAGGCAGCTAAATGCCTGAAGGACCCCATCCTGACACTGGGAGACCAGGCACATCAGCGAGCAGCGCACTGGATTCCTATTAGTAGTCCGCAGGATTTAAAATTATAAATTGGGTGGTCCCTGAGGTCCAAAAGGTTGGAGACCCCTGCTTTGTTCTATTATGCTGCATTACTTTGTGTGTGATGTTCAAATAAATATTTAGTACATATTTTTCTAATGGACATTTTGATTGCAGATCCCATATCCATATATTGCACAAAGGGGTGCGAAGTGTCTGAAAATAGCACCAGAAGCTTCTACAAGATTTTGCTGAATGGGAGTGATTTCCTGAAATTTCACACAAAGAGTAACAACTGGGAAGGTTTGTCTAACACTTTGGTAGCCAATGATACCAGTAAGAAGCTGAATCAATTCCAAGAGACAACTACCAATCTACAGTTCTTCCTACAAGAAACATGTGTCAACTTTGTAAGGATGCATACTGACGACAAACAAGCCAGTATTGGTAGGTGAGACAACTGATAGTTGCAGAGAAGCCCTTGGCTAGACAGATATCCTGACAAATTATCCTGGCTCAGTCAGTTCTTCCTATTCACTAATTCTGAGAGAAAAGGATATGCAATAAAAGTAGCGCGGTCATCTCAATAACACTGGAGAGCAAAATTCTGCAGTATTTTGCTTTCCTTAATAGAAAGTAATAACCTTAGAAATGCGTAATGAAACAGGAAAATAAAACACCTGATCGTCAGGAAGGGCATCCAGACAGTAAATAATCAGTTCCATCCAGTCGCCCTGACTCTCCCCCAGATAGGAACTATAGGGGTGGTGGTGGTAAAAAGGGAGTATTTCATAAGGTGATGTGAGGATGGGCAGAACAGGGTGTAATCCCACCACCCAGTGTAGGGGTGTCAAACTCATTTTCACTGAGGGCCACATCAGCATAATGGTTGCCTTCAAAGGGCCACATGTAACAGTATAAATGTAACCACATTCCTAAATGTTTTGCTTTATTTATTTAAAGACAATCGTAACTTTGCAGCTCTCATGGGCAACATAAAATGATGTGGCGGGTCACATTTGGCCCCCGGGCCTTGAGTTTGACACCTGTGACCTAGTGCAAACTATTGTATAAAATAAATATTGCATGTGGTTGCCTGCTTGTCTTCCAGGGAACAGTTCTAGCTTGGGGAAGGAAAATCTGTCTGTACAGTAAATAGCACTTTAGATTTATATACCGCTTATCAGTGCTTTTTACAGCCCTCTGTAAGCGGTTCACAGAATCAGAATCAGCCTATTGCCCCCACAATCTGGGTCCTCATTTTACCCACCTGGGAAGGATGGAAGGCTGAGTCAACCTTGAGCCTGGAGAGATTCGATCTGCCAAATTACAGGCAGCTGGCTGTTAGCAGAAGTCTGCAATTACAATTACTGCATCCTATCTTCTGCGCCACCAAATCATCACTAGACGCTTCCTATTAGCATTTTCTTCCTGTAAAAGACTTCCTATTGAGATAGTATTTGAAATGACAGCTATATTGGCAGTAATTTTAACATGTTGTTCCCACCCTCTCCCACTCCATCATCATCCACAACTCCGTCTCCCCCCCAAAACAAACAAATAAAAAACACCAGCCTAAAAGCAGGCCTAAATTTTCTATTTTCTTTTGCAGGGCAACAGGAAGGATCTTCACACACTCCATTGGTGATAGGCATTACTATTGGTGCTCTTGCTCTAATGGGATTAGCTGTTTGCCTGTTCTTGTGCACAGGGGGGAAGAGATAGCAGAAGCACTGACACAAATGAACCATCAGCTTTCTTGGTTTCTCAATGGAGCAGATTGGAAGAGAAACATGCAGGACTTGTGTGTGGGAAAACAGACAGTCACTATGAGAAATATAGGCATCTTGTATCCATCTGGCTGGTGTAGGTGGTTTTGGACTAGGAGGCCTAGCCATAGAGTTCCCACCTA
The DNA here is from genome assembly GCA_025802295.1 of Psammodynastes pulverulentus. NCBI lineage: Eukaryota > Metazoa > Chordata > Lepidosauria > Squamata > Psammodynastidae > Psammodynastes > Psammodynastes pulverulentus. Next base: position 25,349,194 of record JAOYMU010000002.1, read on the forward strand.
ACCATAGAGTTCATTCATCACTTTGAGTCAGTCACTTTCAATCCAACTCAACCCAATATGCCAGTTTTCGTCTGACATTGTATTTGATCATGCCGAGAGCCAGTTCGGTCCAGTTTTTGTATAGGAAAACACTAGGTTTTTTTTAATAATTCTGTGTCAGCATATACCTGTTAATTTTCATATTGTGCTGTTTTTTATTGTGACCATGTTGTATTTTATTATGTTCTGTCGGCAATGTTTTAATTTGCACTGTACTATAGCCCATTTTTTAATACCTCCCATTTTGGGGAGGTATTTAACAATGAGGTCTTCAAGTTCTTTTATTCCTGTATCAATCAGGCAAATACAATATAAAAATCTAGAATGTCTGAATTTCTTTTTGTTTCTTTTTATGTTCATCTTTAAAGGATCCTGATGCAATTATAGTTGTATGAAAAAATTTAGGCATCTCTGATCAGATCACATTAGTTTTAACAAAAGAATTACACTGGTGGTAATGATACACTTCAGTTGATTTTGGGTGGCTCTTTCTATACTTCCCTCGATGCCTGTAGTTCCAAAGACAATCTATGACGATAAATCCAGTGAATCTTATAAGCCTGTGGACCTTTAAGAGCATTCAGAATTAGCAACTGTATGTTTTAAATTAAATTGGGTCAAGCTAGAAATAATGCTTCTCTCAAGAGATTTTTACAGAATGTCTTCAGAATTTTACTAGAAATTAGGATTCCACTATTTTTTCTGGTTGCTTAGGATTACAGTGCTTATCAAGAAAACATGAGATAATAATTCCATGCATTTTATCCTCATAACACTGAGCAGGTGGCCAACAATTGTGAAACTGTTTCCTGTTCATCACTTCGAAGTGCTCTAAAGATCCTCCAAAATGTTCAGTTAATTAAGGATCTTATTAGTTGTTCGCCAAAATTTAGACCTGGGGCTTTTAGTTATGAGCTGACATAATCATATATTTAAATATAGGCATTTTAAAAAAAGTATTTTACCTGTCCTTGAGTTTCATTTCATTTGAAGAACTTAGAAACAAAAGAAAGAATGGCAGAATTGGCTGGATGTTTTTTATAAAGTTATTCCAATCTATTCGCAGTTTGTGGCTATTTATTTCACTGCTATCCTTTTTCTACTTCTCTATTCATATAGTGACTTCACCAGTTCCATCCATTATAATACAATGTTGCTGGTAAATATCAGCGGGCTGATTTTCCAGATTAAATAAAGTAATTTCATTTTCAGTCAAGGAAATAAACATTATTTACTGCTAGGTCATTATTGAGACTAAGAGGCTGACCCAGGGTCAGAAACTGCAGCTATCTTTTCAGTAAAGATATATAAATATGATATTCAAAATACACAAAAAACTGCATGAGACTGTTATGGGTGTGCCTATTAGCCAAGAGATTGGGAAAAATAGAAACTATGTGCCTATGTGTTCCTAACCATACCTTGTCCAATGGTTCTGACCTTTAGCCATGTTGAGCAGGTACAGTGTATTTGTTGTATGTACTGAAAATATGCCAATATTTATAAGAATGAGTACCATACACCGTGCAATATGAGTAATTTGAAAATATCGGGAAATTCTAAACAGTCAGATTCCATGCTTTGCACTTCTGGAAACATATGTGCTACTTAAAATATGAATTGACCCAAGGTTCCCACAAATTAATAATCCAGTATTCTTACTTATCTAGTTACCTAAAATGTTGTAACTGCAAATTAGAGGAAATATCTATATAGAGCTGTTAAAAAAAACCAGCAGCTCCCATCTAAGTGAACAAAAGCAACATAGCACATTTTCTTCTAAGTGCAATGACAAACCGTTAGCAAAAAGGCTCTCAGTTCATTTAAACCAGTTTCTTGCAATTTAACATTTCTAAGTGTTAACTTGCAAAGATCCCCTCTGCATGGGGGCAAAACTTAACACTTCTACAACTGTAAATAACAAGAAGCAGTTTACGAAGAGAGGACAGCAATTTGCGGATAGCTATTATCTACTCATGCCTCAAATTGAACAAGAAAGATAGGGATAGGCGTAACTCCAAGGTGTGCCAAAGAACATGTCAAAACCAAGGTGATCCAAGATAAAGGAACCATGAAAAAATTATGAAAACTCATTAAGAGTGGCAAGGAAAGTAACATCAAAATGTATTTGAAAACGGAACTTCAGTGTGCTAATGCTGTTAAAAACACAATCTCTCTCTCTCAACTGATGGAGCCTAATTGCTCCAAATAGAGCACCAGTTGTATCCAAAATAAAGAAATTTCGTTTGTTGTCGTCTGATCCATCCCAGAATTATCCTTGCTATTGTAAAAAAAAGAGGTTTCAGAGGTTACTCCACCCTCTGCATTTGTTCTACAATGACCAGCAGAAAAGACTGCAGTTTACAGTACTTATTTCATTTATCCACAAGAAAGTCCATTTGTCTCAGTCTCAATAACCCTGCAGTCCATTATACACCTTCTGAACAGATGCTTGTTTCAGCAATTGTTTGAGACCTGCAAAATAATAAAATCACAATCACAATACAACAATACACTCGAGACTGCTAGTATATTAAGGTGAAAAACAGTCATTATTCTCAATTCTCCACTAGAATATTACTCAAAACAGTTCAGACAGAAACGTTCAATAACACTGTAAATAGTTCTCAACTTATCACAACTGAGCCCAACATTTATGTTGTTAAGTGAAACATTGAGTTTTGCCCCATTTTACGAACTTTCTTGTCACTGTTGTTAAATGCAGTTAACTTAGTAACACAGTTGTTAAAGTGAATCTGGCTTCCCCACTGACTTTGCTTGTCAGAAGGTTGCAAAAGCTGACCCTGGGACATGTGTTTTTTGTATAGCCACTGAAGCTTCTTATGCTGTTTTCATCTTATTAGCTTCTGACATGGAGTACTATTTATTGTTGATGAATTTATTAAAGTCTGCTTTATTAAAGTGCAGCATTCCTATTTAAGAACATTTAAGCTTTAAAAGTTTCTTTATGCTAAGAACCACAAAGACATGTTTAGTTTCCCACAATGTTCCTTCTGCTTCTACTTCAATCTTCTTAACTGGTTAGCACGATTACCAGATAACCCTAGTTTTAATGTTTTTTTCCATTCCTTAAATTAGAAAATTTCAGTTAGGGATGTCAGAAATTTAACCCGGGTTTCTCTACTAAAAGATGTCAGGGTAATTAAAGACCCCATTGCTGCTAGCTATTGAATTTAAAGATAAAGGTTTCCCCTGTTCAGTTATGCCCATAGGGAGTGGTGCTCATCTCCATGTTAGCCAAGAGAGCCAGCGTTGCCCGAAGATACTTGGTCATGTGGCCAGCATGACTATATGCTGAGGCGCACAGAATGCTGTTACCATCCCACTGAAGTGGTACCCAGTTATCTACTTGCATTTCCATGCTTTCAAACTGCTAGGGTGGCAGGAATTGGGACAAGTAACAGGAGCTCACCCCATTGTGCATGCTCAGGTCTTGAAGCAGACTGTCAGTTTACCAGCTGACATGCTCAGCATCTTAACTGCTGAGCCATAGTGCCCTATTTAATTACGTGTAGAGGGAAGCTTATATTTTATGCCTCCTTAAAAAAATGCAGTTTGCTTTAGGAAAGCATTATCCCTGTCTTCTCTTTGTTTAGCAGGTGACAATTAACACCAACAATAGTACTGTAGGTTGGTTTCTGGATTCATTTTTTGCTGAACAGGCATGGAAACCCTTCTTCTGGCACTTTCTGTTATTTCTGGCTTTTTTGAACAGATTGTAACCTTTGATTTCTACATTCTGAGCATTAATATGTTGACAATCAAGGTAATGAATTTAGTTAAGTCAATGTTTTAAGTTATCATTACGATGCTACTATGCATACTTTCTCGCTGTTCCCCAGTCAACTGTTCTTTTGGAAATTCAATATCAAATGTAATGATAAGGGAGCCTTTGATGTTATTGTTATCAAAGTTTGGAAGACCTTCTCCTTTCTTCCACAGCTTGGCTCCAGGTTTTGTGATTTTATCTCGGGCAATATGGACCTAAAAAAAAACAACATGTTGAAGATTTTCAATAGGATTAACATGTTTAAGTGGGGAGTATTTCCCCCCAAAATAATCATAATGTCAATATAGTCCTTGACTTACGACCACAACTGAGCCAAAAATTTCTGTTGCTAAGTGAAACCTTTTGTTAAGTGAGTTTTGTCCCATTTTATGACCTTTCTTGCCACAATGGTTAAGTGAATAACTGCAGTTGTTAAGTTAATAAGACGGCTTTTAAGTGAATCTGGCTTCCCCATTGACTCTGCTTGTCAGAAGGTTACAAAAGCTGAACAAAAGACTCCAGGACACTGCAACCATCATAAATATGAAGCAGTTGCCAAGTGTCTGAATTTTGATCCCATGATCATGGAGATGCTGCAAAGGTTGTAACTATGAAAAACAGTCATAAGTCATGTCTTTCAGTGCCGTTGTAACTTTGAACGGTCACTAAACGAACTATTGTAAGTCGAGGACTATAGTAGTATATCTTTGTCCAACATGTGTATTAGGGATACAAAAGAATTCTTTGAAAACGTTTTCAGACAAAGAAATCTTCTATCTTACCTTATGTCCATCTAAATGAGCAATATCCATTTCAAATCCAACAAGAGCTTCCACAAGTGAGATGCTAACATTTGTATATAAATCATCTCCTCTTCTTTCAAAGACTGGATGCCTGTAGTCAACATATTAGAATATTAATATTTTTTATTTCTTACTTCTTCTGGCATGGCAAACTCACTCTTTTTACAGCATGTGAAATAAAGAAATATTATAATTTAAAATTACTGACAAATTGGAAATTATGTATTAATTTTCGGAAGAAATCCATTTAAATCATTTTGAAATTTGAGTGAGTACAGTCATGCAAAGTAATTTTTTGAATCATGATTAGAATTAAATTAACATTTTTCCTAACATCACAGGGGCATTAATTCTAATTTTACATACTAGTGTTTGCATGTATAAAATATCTTTGGATCTGTCATAATACGACATAAAAAAACTTTCTTTAGATCTTCACAACAACTCTTTGTGTGTTTCCTTTGAAATCTTCTTTAGACATTCAGTGCAGATATTTTTTCCAAAAACAACTTGACTCACTTAATCTTTGGTAATGGTTGAGAAAGGTTTAGCTTGCTTCAGGCCACTGTTTCCCAGAAGCAAATACTTTTAATACTTTATGCACTTCTTGTCCCGAAGGATAATCTTACAGTTGGAGCACCACTGGTTTAATGGAATAATCTGCCCACCAAAGCCTTTGATTGCATAACATTTTTTCATGCAAAAATTGCTAGTACCACTAACCCAAATGTGTTCTTCATTAGCTAATATAGAAAAAACATTAGTAAATTATTTTGTGAAGCAGAGAAACTTACTTAAGAACTTTTATTTGGAAGCGCAAGTCACCTGGTTCTCCATCAACATGAGGTTCTCCTGATTAAATTTGAACAAGTGTTAGGTATGTTTAAATATTTTATAACTAAACCATCTCTTTATAGTGAGACCAATGTTTCTTTAAGATTTCTATAATGGCATGATCTACCAGGATGGGGACCTTTTCCTCAAACTCTGTCCTTGTAAGTTAATGAAATTCAATAAGTATAGTTAAACTAAAAAAAATTGGTATACATTATTAAGGCAAACATCTAAAAATACAAGTTTACAACTGGTTGGACTGAATGTGAAATCTTAGTAAACTACCTATTTCAGTCTGCATAAAAATCTATGGTTAGCACATAGTTTTGATATAATCATTATCCAAATTATTCAGATTATGAAATACCTGGCAACAAGAACAAAAATAGGTAGTGTTGCAATGACAAGGATAAAAAATTCAAGAATGATAAGACTGACACACAAGTTTCTATTTCTAGTGTCACAGGAACTCACAGGCAGGTTCCCTTGAAAATTATTATGTAGACATTGGCCAAAAAGCTTATAAAAATAAAAAAAAGAAAGGAAAAATGTCAAGACATACAGAAGATAAATAATCTTCTACACAAGGTTATGTATCTTCTGTATGTATTTAAATTGTAGTAGTGTTATAGGAAATATTTTTTTCAAAGACACAAAATGTTCCAAGTATATTTAAAAAAGTAGAGTCCAAATTAAGGTCCAAATTTCCAGCCTCAGTTTATTTTCATCAATTTGAAACAAAGAACATTTACAATTTTTGAAACATTCCATAAATTACAACCTCCAATAAGATATCAAAAGTTAAAGAATAAAAATTAAAAGATGTACCTTCCCCTATAAAGGGATATTCCATTCCATCCCTAACGCCAGGTTCTATCTCCACTTCTAACGTTCGTTCTTCATTCACAAGTCTGAGGAAAAAAAATATATCAAAAAGTTAAACAATTTATATGAAAGTGTAGATTTCCCTTTAACACTGCATTTTTAAGTGTCTTCAGACTGTATTGTGTTTTATTTATTTTACAAATGTTACTTTAAGTCTACTCATGCTTACAGTTGTGGTTCTAGGTTTACATGCTCCTTACAATACGCAAACCCCTCATAGGTTTACTCTTGCAGAATTTTAAAGATGTGGACCATTTTATAAGTACTGTAAACATGAATTTACTTACACATTTTTGTCATGTGATTCAAATTAAACAACCAGGCATCTAAGAACATCACAACCATAAAACAAACCATAGCAATAAAGGAAATAACAAAATGGTTCTGTTCAAAAATGTCCATACCCTTGAATATTTGGGAAGCCTGAAAGTTGTGAATGGGACACATTTGGACTTTCCAGCATGACAATGATCTGATATCTAAAGCTATACTGACCCTTCAGTGGCTGCAACAGAATAAAGCGAAGGTTCTGGAGTTGCAGCCATAGTCTCCTGACTGTAGCAACATTGAGCCTATCTGAGATCTGAAGCATGCAGCTCATTCTAGACAAGCAAAGAACGTGCAGGACCTGCAGACATTTTGCTAAAAGGATAGATAGCTTTACCACATGAGAAAATTAAGGGCCTCATTCGTAAATATCCTAATAGACTGTTTAGGATGTTGATGTTAAATGGAGCAATTAGGACTATTAGGATCATTGATGTTAAAGGGAGCAATACATACTATTAAGAACTAACAGGATGCAAACTACTGTTTTATTGTTTTTTTATGGCTATGATTTAAAGACTGTGCTATTCTGTAATGCCTAATAATTTAATTTGAATCACATTATAAATCTTTTTAATTGTTTGATTACTTTTGTTTTGTTACAATATAGTCCAGAATGTACAAATTCTGCAAGGGTTACATAAATTTATGAACACAACTTTATTTACATAGCTACAGGGAACACCTCAAACCTTAACTAAATACATGTTGTACAACAGTAGAATTTAAACGCTGAATGAATAGACATTCACAAAGCACCTGTTGGATATCCCTTAAAACAATGATGCCTTCCTGGAATAGTATAGTATCTTCTACATTGTAGTGCACTCCTTGGTACAAGAATTGTCAGCAGGTGCTACCATGTATCCTCTAAAGACCCCCTCCCCCCATCTGAATCTGAAACACTGCATTGCAACTTTTATTTGGCATAACAAATCTACCAGGGATGTTATAATGATAGAACAATTGTATGAGCTCCTTTCAGTCACCCTGAAGATTTTCAAGCACAAAAGTTTCTCCCTTCTCTTTTCAAGCCATAAAAAAAACAAAACCCAACAACACCTCTATGCCACCTTGTGGTTCATACTAGAAATGTAATCATACTCCCTCTGCTACTTTTAACAATTATGTAAGATTGTCAATTACTCAAGCACCAAAAATCCACAGGACCTCAAACTCACTTGACATTGGGACACTCATCACAGACAACTTCTTGTGTCATCTGGAAACGTCCTGGGCCTAACTGGGTTGTCCTCATCTCTTGCCGGCAATTGCATTTCCGTTTTCCTGGTGCCTGTCTTGCAACTGGCTTGTTCCTAATAACCTGCAAACAGGTAAAAGAATGATGTTGTTGGATGCAAACTGTACAATATACAACACTTTAGTCCTTTCAAATGAATAAAGCAGACAAACATCTCATTTATAATAAATATGCTATTTAGACTTTGTAACATAAATAAACTTAATATAATAAAAACAATCACAAATTATGTCCTGGCTTTTCAGTTACCATTTAGCTGTGATTATTGATCTTTTCCTTATTTAAAATTATTAATATCTCATTAAGAAATAATTTATTAAATAAAATAAATATCAATATAGAGGTTTATAATCTTAGCACACAATAGAATTAAGAATCCTTTGACCATGTTGAAGACTCACCCAGTTTTCTTTTCAAAGGTACTTCAATGGAGCTGGTAACACCCCTCCCCGATGCCTCAAAAGGGAAAATGTGGAAATACATAGGGGACACCTCAAATCTTAGCTAAATTCCTATACTCCTAGATGATAATCACAATGCTTATACTTAATTTTAAATATAATTAAATATGCAAGTAACAGAAATAAAGTTTAGTTTTATCACTCATTACTTTTTGGAGGATGTCACCAAAGGCAAGTGTGGCTCCTTGTGTGGAAAAAAGTTACGTGCTCCTGTTGTGCATAAACAGGGCCACTGATTAATTTGAACTGCTCTCCTATTGTTTCTTTCAAAGCATTTAGTACTGAGACAAAATTGAAAGCAGTTTCCCAACATTCACCATGCACTGCAATTCCACAGGAAACACATAGGTGGTCCCAAGGATACTTTTGGTGTTCCCTCATATTCATTCACTGAGAGAGAACTATTTCTAATAATGAAGCCTGAAAAACAGATTTAAATAGCAATAGCAATAGCACTTTAGATTTATATACCGCTTATCAGTGCTTTTTACAGCCCTCCCTAAGTGGTTCACAGAGTCAGAATCAGCATATTGCCCCCACAATCTGGGTCCTCATTTTACCCACCTCGGAAGGATG
>JAOYMU010000002.1:25436647-25448509 GCA_025802295.1 Psammodynastes pulverulentus
AATTGAAAATTCTACTTACTGTAAGCGATAAATTTGTGTATTTTTGACCAATAAAACTTTTTATGCAAAAAAAAAAAAAGAATGTACAACATGGTTAAATAAAATGAATTGTTAACTTTTGGTCAACAAGACAAATACATAAGTAGCAAAACCTTCAAAATAGGAATTGAGTTTCAGAGCTGAAAAGAGAATACTTGAAAAGATAATGAAGATCCATCGTCTAACAATCTTGTATGAATTCAATGTGCTAAGAGTCCAATCAGGCATCCTTTAAGCATGTGCAGATAATAACTGGAAAGAAACACAACTCTTGCTAAGAGTAGTTACTGTACATATTTTTTCTTCTTTTCTTTAAATAATGCAGAGTCTGTGATACACTAGTCCTTCACCTGCCAGAAAATTATGCAAACATAAATTGCTCTAGCCAACAACAATCTCTATCCAGCCCAAGAATGGTGTTGTCATGCAATGGTATTGTTAGTTACTATGTGAAGGACATTAAAGAAAGTGATTGGTAAATACTGTTTTCTAGTCTGACCAAATATTATCAACTGGTAGGAAAAATGTTAAAACAATTACTTTTCTTAATGGAGAAAGGGTCCGAAGGAGGAGAAGGTAGGTTTTGTCAAATGGCTAGACCAGTGGGTAAAGCCATCTATCAAAATTAATTGGTTTGGTGCATGTTGGTTGTTTAAGTTTTTTTGGCCACTCAGGCTATCACCATTTTACCATAGCAATTCTCCATTAGAACTATTCTAGAATAGCACTAAATTCATTTCTCAGTGAAGTCTAAGTATCATCTTAGTATCAACAGGAACTCGAATGTCTTTGGAATTGAATACTGCTTCAAAAGGGTTCTCAAGCTGTGTTTAATAGCACTTCCAGAAAAACAGCTGACAGATGTGAAGAGAGAGAGAGAGAGAGAGAGAGAGAGAGAGAGAGAGAGAGAGAGAGAGAGAGAGAGAGAGAGAATGTGGATGAGAGTGTGTAAGAGAGCTTCATCATGCAGTGCCCATCTCCCATTATCTACCTATGATCAGTTGGAATATATAGGAGGAAAGCTCAGTTTTTATGACCTGGATTTTTCCCTGTTCAAAACATGTTTGTGCCACAATATCTACAAGTGAGAAAAAATGCAATATTCAAAAATATAAATATAAAACAAAGTACAAAGCTGGATTTAATTCTAAAACGCATATGTTCTTGTCCTAAGCCTGTATTTTTTGTGTCTATCATGGATAGCTTTAGGAACATTTTCTGTAACCCAATTAAATGTTTAGGTTTAGGATGATAGATTAAGAGAAAAAAAAGCAATGATGATTTTTTTCTTATCTTCATGCTTCTTTTTATCTTAACATTAGACCAAGGTGTCGCGATGATACATTATTGCAACTTTTTCTCCCTTCACTAAACCGGTGTTGGGCGTGGCCAGTGCATAACGCATCCAGCCCGCAAGCTATGAGTTTGACAGCCCTGCATTAGACCCTTCCTACTTTATATAAAGCAGAGACATAGAAACAGAGATGTCTGCTGTGACCATTGGGTATAGAAATCAATGAAGAAAATATATTGTATTGGCCAGTTTGTCATCTACATCAGGGAGGACATCACAGTTTATGATGGAAGAAGTCTAAGTTTGCCAGGCTCTACATAATTTATAGTTTATTTGCTTGAAAAATATGACATATACATTCCTGAATGTGTATGTTGAACTCATGCTTTTAATTCAAATAATAACCTGTAAATTTTAAAATATGTAACGTACGGAACAATCTTCAGCAAAGGAGTCTTCTCTTTTATACTATAGCAAGAGGTTTTTACAAACAAGTTCACGGCAGCCAGGAAAAGAAATGTCTTAATTCATTTAAGCCACCAGTGTCAACTAACAATTATTTTGTCAGTTTTCCTAAGCACTCAACATGGGAATATTTCCACAACATAGTTATTTTCTCTCAGGAAATTTGTAGCTTGGTGATAATTTAATGTCCCACACTACACTAATTATTTTTATAATCAAATCCAGTCTTCCCCAACCTATTGGTCTCGGATTGGATAAGTCCCAGACCTTTCAATATGTTGTTAATGGGAATTGTAGTTCAGCAAGAGTCTGGCAAAACTGATCTAACTAATCACTACTTAGTTAGCTGAAAAAAGGATTACGGCTTAGAAATATCACAATGCTAACAACATTGTAAAGATGTGCATATCCCAGGAATAAGACAGTAATCATTTGTTTAGAGAAAAGCTGAATGCAGTAGCATTAAATAATGTTTGTTTCTTTTCAGCTGAATGGAAATGGACCCCAAAGTATTATATGTCTAAGTCTTTGGATACAAACTTCTGCTTATTGAATGAAAGTACTAAGCTTTCAGGAAAGTTGAGGAATTGTGATCATCCTTCCCACTAGAATTATTATCATGCTGCCTTTGCAGATTTAGCATGCATATAAAATTATATTGCTTTATAACAATTTCTAGAGATAATCCAAGGGAATTTATGAGGCTCAAGACTGCCATTCTGAAAGATTGCCATGTTCAGGGTTTCTTTACATTCAAAATACACAATTTACATACCTTTCTATTGGAGAGTAATTTCTTTGCCACTACAAAAAAAAATGTTTTTAGGAAGACAAATGAGATAGTGAGTTTAGTATTAATCTATGCAAATACCTCACTTCTTCCCACATTAGGTTTTGGTTGGCAATAGGGTTAGAGTGAATCACCTGCTATTTTTCTACGATTCATTAGGTAATCCCATGGAGAACTGACTCTCCCATTTGAAGTAGGATCCTCTACATTCTGAAACTCCTACTAGAAATTTATCATGTCCAACTCTGTTTAGATTTTTCAAGATCACCCAGCTATTCCTGTAGCTGCCTCTACCATATCCAGATCTGCTCCAAAGGATTGGGGAATCCTTTGGAGCTGGCTATGTGCCAGGATGGAGGAAAGCAGTGGAAGTTTCAATTGCATGAAAACAAGGTATTATTAAACTTAGCTAGATTTTCCACCACAGAATAACAAATAATTTAAGATTGATGGCAGAGACAATGCTAAAGAGAATGCCATTTTCAGATTGGGAGCTGGGAACAGAAATTATATTGGTTATCTTCAGTGGCACTTTTTTAATGGTAGAGGAGATTTTTAACTTTTAGAAAACTTTGGTTTCAGTTAAAAGGAATCAGCAGGTGACCTGCTGCTTATGTAGCTAATAAGGCACATAATCATTAATTGCCATTTGGGGGAATAGTAATTGGCAAACAGAGTGTCATATATGAATTTATTATATAAAAGCCAAAATGCAGAATTTTGGAAAATAAGTTTTCTCTGTTTTCTGAATATAGATCATGCTACTCAGGTTACATTCAGAAAAAAAATCCAACTAAGGATTTTTACAGAATGAAATTAATGTTTGATTATATTCACCTATGTACTCCAGTTTTATTCAAGGGTGATTTTTTTTTAAAGTTTAGAAACCTTGTCAGTGATTTTAAGTTGAAGGGATGAGCTGGACAGAAAAATTCATAAAATAAAAAAAAAGCAAAATAGGAATTGAATGTAAAAAGCTCTGTTTGATAAGTGATTAATACTTAAGTAGATCTTACTGAACTGACACAAATCCCCATTTTGTTAAGAATTAAAATTCTCTCATACAGATTAGTTTACAAAACTTGGGCCTGCAAACACAAGGAAAAGCAAGCTAAGCCAGCAAATATGGCTTGTACTTTACAGATGTCACTAAAATGTTAGATGGCTTGTTATCACCCACCAGTCACATTCCATGCTGTATGGAATTCTACCCATATGCACAAAGCTCCAGATATACATGAAGGGCCCTAATTTATGAAGAAAAATTAATTCAATTGGCAAGCTGAAAAAAGAATCCAACTGGGGACTTTTTCCCCTTGCTTTTTAGTTTTATTTTTCCTTCCTCCAAATGCTATTAACAAATCACACAAAGAATTATTTCTGAAGTCTACTTGTTAGAAATCCAAACTAATAGTGGATTTTCAAAAAGTGTATATCTTTCTTAAGACATGAGAAGATTAAAAAAATGCTATTTACTCAGCAGAAACAAATTAGACTAGCATGGTAATTAATTGCCTTCTGTCAGAATGGAACATTTCCTAGCCCTACTTAGAGATTTTTAAAAAAAATATGCAAAGCATTTGTTTTACTAACGACATATGTTTTGTAGACCGTTAGCAAAAGGAAATGTTAGGAGTTAGCTCTCCTGTTTTTATATCACAATGAAGCTAAACAATGAGCAAGCTTGGAACAGTTGTAGTTTTTATGCCAACCACTAAGGGTTGCTGCTGCACATTTTCAGTGAATAGTTCAATACCTTTTAGATACATTTTCAGGGCTGCTTGTCATGCTCAGGTAAGTAAGAAGGAATATGAAGTCAGGCAAAGGCCTCTCTCTTCCTTTCCATCAAGGTCAATGTATGGAAATTTGGACAGAATAACTCACTTCTTCAAAGAGGTTAATATTATGTGTTATAGAGCAGGGGTTGAACAGATAGCCTTAAGAAAAAAAATATTGTTACTTACCAATAGATGAGAAGCTACCAGAGATGCAGTTCGGATATATTCAATCTTAGATCCCTCCCTCCCTGTCTCTCTCCCCTCTCTCTCTCATATAAAAGATATGCAATATTTTATTTCTGAATGTAAGCTTTTATATTGTGCCTATAATACAAAAAACTTTTTAAAAATTCCATGATAAATATGCAGCTTATGCTCCTCCTCCAAGCATTAATCTAAACTATTATTCACTAAATTAATGCATTTGTTAAATATGACTTATCCCAGCAATCCTCTTACAACCCAGTAAAGTAAGCCATTATCATCAACAGGGAAGCTATGAGAGATCACCTTGAGATCATGACATAGAAATTTATTCAGAATAACTTCATTCTCCTTCTCAAAGCAGGTAATAGATCTAATCTTATGGCCAACATTTCCTAGCTTCCTGCTCTTACATTAAGATTTTGTTTCCTCTTTTATATTCTGCTATAGAAATTTCATCAACCAGAGGCTCCGAAAGTTATATATAGATTGCTGAGATGTCCATATATCAACTCAACTGCATTATTGATTAAAGTTTGCAAATAAAAGCTTTAAGTAGAAATAGGACATCTATATTATTCCTGGAAGTTTGTAGGACATATAGACAGTACATGCATTAGTTAGTTAGACCACTGAATGTAAATAAGAAAACTCATATTCAACTCAACCATGAAATTTATTTCAATATTATTACGAATCTAAAAAGGAAGGAGGATATAGGACATAGGTACAGTCATAAAATAACATATTAATTTATACAGAAAGCTATAAAATTAGGCCCTTTTATGTTAAGAATTTTAAAACATAACCAGAAACTTTTCAGAAAGGAGGATTAAGGGTTTCAAGCAAGCCTCTGATGTGGTTTGTCCTGGAGCTCTGGCACTACTGATTTTTTTCTTATCATTCTTATTTATGTTGTTTTTTGATGGTTGATGACTGCTGTGACAACTGTTCCTAAAACATATATTTAGATGATTATTACTCTAATCAGCTAAATGCCTACCGAGAGTTAAGTCTTAATCGCTGAATCCACATACCATCTTTAGTTATTGAAGTAAGCCATTTTTGAGGTTTATATAATACAGTGGTCCATAAACAAAGGCTAGATTTGTTATGTTTTAATAAAGCTAACAAAAATTAAAACAAACCAAATTCCTTTATTATGTATATGCAGCCTTGGTGAGTGTAATGTAAATAATCTTTCTGTGGGACAATCTCAGTAATTTTAGGACTATGTCTTAATTACTGCTTTATCTTTACAGCTGTTTTCACTGTATGGTACTAGTGTCTCTAATGTAAGTTTTATTGTCTAAAAATGTTTAAAATGGCATGAATAAATTCTATGCTTCTCTGGCCTTTTATACCCCCATATTTCTTGAATACCGGTACATCCCAATTATATGCTATGTAGGAAAGGAAATGCATATTCATGGCACTGCATCTACATTTAATTATTAAACCAGCTTAGAGCACAACCACTGAACTCAGTGGAACTTACATAATCACGATTCTGCTGATTTCAGTAACTCCTATCTAAAAAAAATACAGTGATTTTATTTTTAACATGATTAATTTTGAAACATCCTTTTGCATCAATTAAGAAATCAAAACTAGCACTGGAATGTTTATTGCTTGGGATATAAGGGCCTGGTGATGTGTTAGTCCTCTACGGAAAAGGTGCACAGTTTGGGAGTCATGAGTCACAGCTCCTACTTGAAGAACCTATAATGTTGTGACTAGGAAGATCTGCACAAATTCCTTTAGTGTGTCAATTATGATCTTCCCTGTTCAGTGTTGTTAAAAGTTGGCAGTTCTTGTACATTTCTATGACATGCAAACAAATTGATATAAAAAGTATATTAAAAATCAAAGTCATACTACTGACTTTAGTGAATCTACTTTGAAGCAAGTGGCTTGAAATTGCCATTCCAGTCTGTTAAGATCAGCATCTAAGTCAGATAGCAAAGTTTGCTGACTTGTACCAACTTAGACGTGCAATTATAAATAAAGTGTGCTTGCTTATGATGTACTTATTGCAAGTAATGAAAACTATTTGTAACTGATCAGGGATTTATAAACTTTATTTAAGAGATCAATGCATGTTTAAGTTTTGTTGGTGAGAAAGCCACATGGTTGAAAGAAGATGTGAAAGCAGCAATAAAGAATAAAAAAAAATCAATACAAAACTTGGAAAAGGAGGAGGTTAATGTCCCTGAGTATAAATCAGTGATAAGGATGGTGCATATGGGTACACAAACAAGAAATAAGAAGAAATAAAAAGGTCTTTATTGTTTATGTTTTTCATGTAATAATTGTAGTTTTCTTCATCTTGGACATGTGATCTAGTTTTCATTGCTCAAGGTAGAAATTCTGATCATACACTAAACTCTCGCCTCCTTATATTTAATGCTAGTATTTGGTGCTGTGCAAAATGTAATATAATAAATATTGTAAACCATATGTTGTTGTGAAACATCTTTATTGCAATGTCTCAGTTGGGTGCTCTCTGTAATCCTTTACCAGGATGGTTAAAAACGAGGACATTTGGGTAAATAATGTAAATTAAAGTTCAATGCATCCAGAGGGCATCATCTGAAGAAAGCTGTTCTAGCTGTTTTTTCTCTGTTTAAAAAAAGAAATGCTTTAATCTGGGGCAAAAAGGATAGTGGTGGATGCATCTTGGTGCTCCTTGTTGTTTTAGCAGCTTTACCATTAACCATGGTAATTAATGTTACCATTAACCATGGTATCCTTTGGAAATGGGCAGAAGGAATAACCTTGAGGAACAGAACAAAGAGCCGCAACCAAAACAACAATCAATTGTAAGTCATACTGTTCCCACCATATTGCTTTTTAATGAACGGCTAAAAACCTGGCTATTGTAGATCTTGAGATAGGATAGCGGTAAGCTGAAATAGTTTCAGCAAACTTCAACATATTCTATTTTTATAGGACTGTATAAATTATATCTTAGGACCAAATAGATTGCTGAATCAATTATACTACATTTTGCACTGAAAACTGAAGCATTGAAAAACATGTATCTCTTCATACATGCCACTCAAAACTTAACATTCTCTCTTTCTCCCTTTCAATGACCCACTGCAGACTACTGGTTACCTGCTGCTTCTGCAAGGGGCAAATCCTATCAACCTCTTTGGTTCAGTTGTCTGTTGAGGATAAATTGCTTAGCACTGATAACAACAGAAACTGCATGAATGTGTGGTCAATGGGAAAAGTGGGAGGAGTTTTCCACAGCCCTATAAGTTTAACTGAGGATCATAAGTGGTTCTCGGCCACAGATTCACTCCCAATAAAGTTGTATACAATAATTTTCTTAGGATTTATTAATTGCTCATTCTATTTCAAAGTAATTTTGGGGTGTTTGAAAGTGACTTTATCTATTTTATCCTCTCAAGGACTCCTGTTTGGTCATTGAGATAAATAGAAAAGGCATCAACATAATCCATAAGTCAACATGATGGATTTTGGAGAATACAATAAAACAGAGTCTCTCAAACTACGAGTTGTGACTCCGCAAGGGATCCATTAAACTGAAAACCATTAAAGTGGGTCACAATATTTTTTTTAAAAACTTGGTCAGACAAAGTGGAAACACTGGGCAAGTCTGTAGCAGATAATTGTTATATTGGTATGTTTAAGGCACTTTGTGACAAATAGATTGAAATTTAATATTTTATTAAATAATTTCATATTTAAAAGTGGTTTTTATTTCTTGCCCAATCCCAACTCTAAAAAGAAATAATTAATTTTATTAATTGCATGGGAGGGCACTATATATATTAATTTATTATTTTATGAAGTTCTAGTATCACTGAATTTGTCAATCCATGCAGTAATGCACTAAATTAGTGACAACAATCGTAAGTATCCTTTTGTAGAGTGACAGGTAGATTTAAAACTTCATAACCAACATTTCTGTGTGGATTCAACTCTGCATCGATATATCATTTATACCTATATATGTATATGTGAACATAATCGTGCGATTCCCTTTCACATAAACAATGTTAAACAAATTGTGGAAAGAAACAGTAAGCCAACAGAATTAAGACATGAAACGGGGAAAGGCAAAATAAGTGAGATTAAAAAGAGAAATGTAGTTAATACTGGTTTACATCAGCTCCTTCATTACATTCTCCTTACCTTTTTAGCCTTGCAAATTATATTTGCTCCCACCACATCTCTATATATCATTTCATGAAATAGCTGTATTGATATTTTCCCCAATTATATAAGTCCAGGAGCAATACTTATGATGAATATAATAATCAATGACTTAAAAACCCTGAAGCATAGATTTTCTGTTCCATGTATCTGGTGGGTCATCAGATTAAATGACTAAAAATATAGGATGTTTCTGAGCTGATTTAATGCTAATATTGAGTGAGTATTTTCAGAAATAAAGAAGAAAATCTTTTTGTCAAATCCATTTGTGATTCTCCAATTAAACCCATATATATGTTTCTAATGAAGAAGAAATCAAACAAGCTACTTTTTGTAGTAAAGGAAATATTACTTTACAGCCAAGCTACATAAAAAACAAACTGCGTTGTGTAGATCTTTGCTAGAACAACTTCATGCTATATATTTTTAAGGCATGCTATATGTGTTCTACTGTTTAACTACTTGCTTTATTAGTATCCACAGAACTATTGTAATATCTAAACTTGGAGCAAAAAAAGAGGGAGAATACAGGTCTCTCTCCCCCCACCAAAAATGGTTGTCTCAGTATAAATTTGTGGTGAAATCAATAGCCTCATAGTTTAGCCAGTTATAATTCACCTAATCATTCAAATGTGTGGTTTTTGTTGTACATGCCCTCATGAAAGAATGACAGCAGAGAGTTGCATACTTCAATTATTCTGTTCTGTTCCTCCTGTGCCCTGCCCATGAAATGTGTGAACACAGACACACACATTCATATACACACACAATCCCTATAATGGCTCTGCATTCTTGCCATCAGAAACTCCGGGATGTGAAGAAGAGGAGAGGAACAGAGAATACTTAGCAAGTGGCTTGGACCACAGCTGATTTGAAATATTACTAACCTTGCATTTTCAAATTTGATGCACAACAACCAAGATGCTAATACTTTCCTTAGTTTAGAAAAAAAAATCCTTTCACCCATCTCTTCTAGCCGAAGATTAGGAGAGAGGCTTTAAGAAGATTTAAAAAAAAAATCAACTTCTGAGCAGCGGAAAAAATGGTTTGTGATTCAGGGGCTCCGGGCAATTCATCATGGAAATTGGGTTTCTTAGCCGACATCATGTGAATCCTTTCGGCCCTGTCAACTTTTTAATACATTACATTGAGAATGTAAATCGTGTTGGTGAAGGGGGAAAAACGAGGGGGGGAAATAGAGAAAAGAGAATGCTTCCTCATTTTGGATATGGAGGGGAGGGAGCTTGAAGCCTGTAATTCATATTAACTAAATAATAAAAATAACCTCTGTGTGTCTGTACACCTAGGCAGAGAAGTGCAGTGGAAGAAACTGAAACATAAGTAAACTGAAATCACTTTCTAAATCCTTTCTAGAGGGTGGAAATTTGAGACTGGCTTGTAACAAATTTCTCTACTTTTCTTTCTTTATCCCTTTCACAGGATAAACTAGTTGTTTCATCAAAGAGAAATGTAAAATCAGTGTTTCAGGGGTGCCCAAAGATGGAGTAAATAGAAGAGGACAGGGCATGACAGGATCTCTTTGTGTGTGCATATGTGTGTGTGTATGTGTGTGTGTGTGTTCATTCCAGTGCTTCTGAAATAGAATTGGAAATGGATAAGTGTTTTGTTTATTCTGAGAGATGATGTTCAACCTGTTCTGGATGAGATATATTCTTTTAACCTACAGGATTCATTCTGCAGCCTGGAGATACTCTTAAACCAATCTTTGTCATTTTGAGAGGTCAGGAGTATCACTCATGGTTTTAGTATAATATACCAATGGCAGCCTTTCCAAGTGAAGAGATAGTATGCCTTGTTGCAGTTTGCGCTTGGCTACTCTAAAATATTGTAGGCAAGTTTTTTTTTTTGAAAATGAATAGACAGTTGAATTTGATCCAAGTCAATATTTAGAATTTGAGCTAATTAGTAGGAGATAGATAAGTTGGTAACTTGCCATGCGTATTTCCATTACAATCCCAGCATATCTATTGAAACTGCAACTTCTACTTCAGCTGGATTAGTTGCCGAAGGGGAAAAAATCTGTCTGCCTCAATTCGGAAGAAGTGTATTCTCACTTTCTTGTATGTGATCACAGAGAAGGCCATCTTGACACATCAAAAGGGCTTTATATATTGATTTTAAAGTCTACTATTTACCTTTAACTATCTTTAAACTATGGGAGGATCTGAAGGATTCCCTTCTTCCACACCAGTGGTTTGTGTACCAAGAACATCTTCATTGGCTTTCCATGTGTTCCTGTATCCAAGATAAATGGAATATTAACTAAAAACCTTGACTGCAGGAACTCCAGTAGTTCATGCCAATCTTGTTCTTCTCTTATTAACAGGAAAAAAGATATTCATACTCTCCCGGTCTTTTAAATGTATTTTACTTTTTAAGATAATGTTTTTATTTACTTTCGCTTCATGGTCTACTTTGCAATTGAAAGTTGTCATGATAAATTTGCTGAAGGTTGGTATTCAAGCAAACTGGCAGAGTTGAAAGGTATGATGTCACAGGAGGATTGATCCTGGGAGCATTTAAAAGGCAGAATGCTACGGGCCACCAAATGTTGGGAAGCCACAATAAGTGAGACCTGTTGCCCTCACATTATGTCTTTGACTTGCCAAGAGTATTTGACTGGACAATGTTGGAACTAAGTTTGCATCTACAAACGTTTTTTGCTTGATCCAGAGCTCTTATATTTTGAATTATTCTACTAACATGCCTATTTGTATCCCATCGTTTTTCAAGAAACGTATTTCATTATAGCAAACCAGCAAGTTAAGATATATAAGAAATAAACCCGAAGTAACTAGTAAATGCCAATTTAAGCACATTTTTGGGAAAAGCATGAATGCAGGATAAATATATTCAGTATGCATTATTTACTTAAATTTTGCAGTTGATTACATCTGACCAACTGCTATCGATGTATTTGGCATATGGTACACTTCATTTTGTTCTGAAGTCTGCCACAAAGGTCTTTGGAGTGAGGCTTTTATTATGCAACTGTTCTGCCTCTAATAGTTTAGTTTAGTTTAGTTTATTCGATTTGTATCCCGCCCCTCTCCACAAAGGGACTCGGGGCGGCTAACAGTCAG
>JAOYMU010000002.1:25478942-25486099 GCA_025802295.1 Psammodynastes pulverulentus
TTTGACAGAAAATGTCCTGTTAGGCTATTGTGTATAACTAACTATTTTTAAACATGGTTTTAAAACAGTGTGATATAACAGACTTTTAAAAAGCTGTTGTATACAACAGATTATAATGTCATTTCCTGAAAGGTAACTTTGCCAATAAGCTATGCCACCAAGCTGGCAGTCCAGAAAATTAAGTGCTCAGAAAGTGATAAATTCCTCAATCTTTTCTAAGAGTTTAGCTGGTAAATATTTTGGGGAGATTTTTATTTTTAAATTGGACTAGGACCCTTACTGGATTTATTCAGCATAAGAGTCCTATAGACCTTTTGTTGTATACTTTAGAAACTGCTGTGTATTCCAGTTTTCATACTTAGCTAACTCTGGGGAACAACATTTTTATGGTTGTAGAAACTCCTAAAGTTGTTGAAACTTTGCTGGTTAAAAATCTTCTAAATCAACGTTTCTCAGCCTTGGCAACTTTAAGATGTGTTGACTTCAAATCCCATGCCGGCTGGAGAATTCTGGAAGTTGGAGTCCACACATCTTAAAGATGCCAAGACTGAGAAACACTACTCTAAAGAATCCACCACCTTTGTTTCCATTCCATTCAATGAAAATTGAAGCTATTTCAATAACTTTGATACTACCCATGATAGTTTATGATTGATTTTATAAAAACAAATTCTTCAATTTGTTTTAACAGAATTTTATTGCCTTCAGATCTTGAATTGTAGTAAATTCTACCTTCTGTGTTTTGTATTCAATTCAGATTTTGGCTGATTTGCATATCAGTCTACTATATATGTATTTTGGTGGTACCATGTCCTGTCTTTTTTCTTCTTTTTTCTGTTTCCTTGTATTTTATCTTTGGTTGAAATTTAATAGTCTTATAAATAAAAAAGGGGTATTAACACTGAAGAAACTGTAAATTATTTATTTGAAAAAGAAAGTAGCAATAGAAAATAGTCTACCTTTGAACATTTTTTCCAGCATTCAGAATTCAAGGAAAGCACTTCCTTGACTCTTCTTTTTTAATACTGTATTTTGTAGAAAGATTACAAAACAAAGTATTTTAAAAATGAAGGTAACTCTTTTCTCCTCATCTATATATGATCATTTGTGATGTGACACAGTTATTGTTTGAATGTAAAGTCTTGTAAAGCTTCAGCTATGTCCATATATGGCTTCTTTTCCAGAGAAAGTAGGATACTTATCAGTCTTTTTAAAGTATAATGTGAATACACAAAAAGAAGGAAGCTGGTAGGGTGGGAAGGAATGTCCTGCGAACTACACCCCTTGATTTCCACTATAGATAGTCTTAAACTTACAACTGTTTGTTTCATAACGATTTGAAATTACAACCTTGACAAAGTGACTTATGACTTATACTTGGACTTATGATTGACACACCACCCTCAAGGTCACATGATCACAATTCAAGTGCTTAGCAACCGACTTGCATTTATGACTGGTTACTGCATCCCACAATCATGTGATTGCTACCTTTTTGTCAATTTATGGCTTAACAACTTTTAAAAAATGTTGTAAAATCAGGTCTGACTTGACTTATGACTGCAACCGACAACAGAAATTCCATTCCTAATTGTGATCGTAAATTGGGGATTACCTGTGTAGACTGCACTCACCAATCTGATTTTAATTTAGGGTATGGTATGAATCCAGGCCTTGTGGATGGAGGACAGGGAGGTGGCTGAATCATGTTATTCTTCCCTTACAGATGTAAGGACATGTTTAAAGAAGATTGGAAAAAGGCCTTGGTCAGGCTTTATCCCTTTAAAATTAATCAGAAAAGTCAATCATGATAAATTAGGCTTTGTTGATTTATTGGAGATTTTGAAATGGTTAACTTACTCTGAATCTGAGTCAGTGTTTTTAGTTTAAACCTTTTTTATTTTTATATATTTATTTATTTTGTCAAGCATGTATTAGATAATAGATATAGGTATAGATATGATTATTAATACATAAAATAGACACGAATAAAAGGGGACATTAGGACAGGGATGGTAGGCACGTTTGTGCGCTTATGCACACCCCTTACAGACCTCTTAGGAAAGGGGTGAGGTCAACAGTAGTCCGTTTGAGGTTAAAGTTTTGGGGGTTTGAAGAAGAGACCACAGAGTTAGGTAGTGCATTCCAGGCGTTGATCACTCTGTTGCTCTGAAGTCATATTTCTTGCAATCAAGTTTGTGATTTACTTGCTCTTTTGTTGTTGTCCTTTGATATTCTTGTACATATTGTTATCTTTTTAAAGGGGAATAGAGTTGAAATTTTGGATGTAAATTGGCATGTTTAAAACAGTACAGAGTACAATTATTTTTTTTAAAAATAGCACTTTCATTTGGTGGAGGTAGCTCAACACATAACCAAGATAAATTGCACACAGTGTAGATCAGTCTCCTGTTAATTCACTATGCCCAGTTTCATGGAACTGATGCCAATCAACTGATATCCTGGGAAATCTACTGCAATGTGTAGCGGAAAGAACTCATTTTACAAAGAACAAGATACTGGAAACAAGAACTTGTATTTTAGAAACAGATGGATGATGTGACCCCAGTAAAATTTTCTCTACTAAAGAGATAACATTATCCATATACAATGAATGCCAGAATGTGGTTTTAACTAAACATGTTCAAAAACCATTAAAGGAATGAATCTTCATATGAAGTGTTATTTATATCATCTTTTGTGCTAAGAAAATTTCTTGAAGAACGGATTGTGTTTTTTTTTCTTGTTTGCTTGTCCCTTCTCTTCTCTCCCCACCCCTTGGTATGTTAATCTGCATGGGGAACAATGTTACTTAGCGATAGTAATAGCACTTAGATTTATATACAGTGCCTTACTGCACTGTCTGAGTTGTTTACAATGTCAGAATATTGTCCCTAACAATCTGGGTCCTCATTTTACCAAGCTCAGAATGCTGAAGGCTGAGTTAACCTTGAGCCGGCCGGGATCAAACTCCTGGCAGGAACAGTTAGTGCAATACTGCATTTTAACTACTGCGCCATGACTCCTACTTGCTACTGTTTCTGATTTGATTTTCAATATATGGTTCACATTTATAAATAGTTTACTAACATGATTGTTAAATTTTTTTGCAGGTGACCAAAGCTATCTGAAAATTACATTGACTAGTCTGGAAGATTTGCCCTCTAGTCCTGGCTATGTGGGACTGTGGTTATTCAGAGGTAAGAGAAGTAAGAGAGAAGTACACCATTGTCTGCTGCTTTAAAGTGTTGAATTTTGGCACTAATACAATTTAAAGGAGTTCTGATACCACATATTTTTCACATTCCAAAGGCCTTTACATCAACTACAGAGAAATTTTTACTGAATCCAGTGGAGACTTCTTACTGAGTATGGGAAACCAAATGGCTACAATCTAAAGTGAAAACTGTGTTTTGATAATTACACAGTGCCACTGTACAGAATTCTACTGTTGTAAATGCAGGTCATTCAGCATTTCTGTCCAATTCTGAAGTTTTCAAATGATAAGCTCTATATAAGTTATTTCTCATGTAAAGATAGAGATACTTAAAAATGTTTCTCATTTCTCATAGGATGTTACAGAAATAGAAATGACTTGATATGAATTTGCATCTACTTCCTTTTCTACTAAGCTACTTCTTAAATTACTTACGAACTATTTTTTTTATAATCTCAATGGCCATTGCAAAAATGTGTCTTTTAATTAAGTATTATTCTGGTTGCTTCTCTGTTATGACAATGATATACTTATTCACAGATGCAGAAAAATCCAATAAATCTGAAATATTGATTTTTGTTATATATGCTGTAATCTGTGTAAAGTATTTTGATATTAAAGTTGAAACATTTCCCATGGTTTAGACAAAATGAGAGTTTCCACTTCCTTATTCCGTTCAGTCTTTAAAATTTGCATATCAAATTGATTTATCAATAATATAGATTTATAAAGATTGATTATGGAGTTTTTGGTCTCATAGGATGTAGTGATTTGTTCTAATAACTTATATACTCTGAAAGCCTCAAATGCCACTAGTACAAATTGAGATGTCAGTAAATGCTGTAATTGTAATGACTGCCAGTGGGTGGCAACTGACAAATGGTATTTATATTTGAATATAAAAAAATAATAAAAAAACATCTTCATTATTACTAGTTGACATAATGTCAAAATCTCAGCATCCATGCAGGTTGCTTGGTAAAAGTACTGTTTAAATCAATTTTGAGGACTGAATTACGCCGTAGTGTTCATTTTACATAGAAAAGATCAGAATATATTTTTACAGAAATAATATATCACAGTTTTTGAATCAACATAATAACAAATGATATTATTTAATTTTTGAATCTCAAAATTAATCCCCAATTAATTAAAGATATCACATATAAATATTCTAAAAAGTTCCAAGAAAGAGTATTTGTGAGATTTCAAATTACTATAGTCAACTGATACATAGCATAGCAGCAAAATGCAATATTTGGAAAACCAAGACTCCAATTTTCAATTGACATTTGCATATTCAAAGATGTCTTCAGGATTGAAGAACCACCCACAGAAATTTAGGAAACAGTGTGCTGAATTTTTAGAAAATATACACATATAAATCCTCAGAGTTATGTTGGAGGGCTATAATATTACATGGAAATTGATAGCAAGACCACAAAAATGGATTTCCTTGTCCTGATTATTGCCAAGAGATTAGTTCTTCAACATTGGGAAGACAAATTTATCACCCCAATTATCCAGTGGATGGAAGGCCTGGTGTTATTTGTGTCTTACAAGCTAGTTGCCTACTGAAAAAAATATGTATGGAGAATTATAATATAATATTTTTTAATTAGAAAATTTCATTTTCATTATTTCATTAAAATTTCATACAATGCACATATGTATGTATGAGAAGTCTTAATGTAGGCATTTTTATTGTTACAGAAGATTTTTCTCTTTTTGTTATCTTTCATATCTTTATTTTTTCATTTCTGCTGTTTTATTAAATAACTATAAAAGATGGGTGAGCCTGTTTTCATGTAATTTGCTGATTGTACTGTATTTCACTACTTATCTTCGTTTCTTTTATTATCTTTATTAGCTTTGTGGGTTCATCTAATTGGGCCATCTTCTTCCCACAAAGATATCTATAACAACAATGAAATAATCAACCTAACCAAAGACTTTTGAGTTTGATCCCAGAATTAAGTTTGTAAGAGTAACAATGTTTTTTTTTGCAGAACTGGTGTAACTTTATCTTTTAAATTTCTCCTTTGGAATTCTAAATATAAGTAGAACAAAGGAGACTGCTCTTGAAATCACGCACAATGGCAGCTATACTTTAAAAACAACAATCTATTTTGGGAATTGGAATTCATCATGTGGAGGCAAACCTGTCCTAAGTAATAGGTAGGTAGATAAGAAATAGGTAGGTAGATAGATGTGATACTTATCAATTCCTCTGCTCTGTAGACTGAAGGAAACATATATCCATATCTAGCAGTTTGATGTGGCGTTTGGGAGATACCTAGTGCAGAAATACATAAGCATGGCTATTGGCAATAAGCTCAGTATTCCAGTGATGGATTCCATTTCAAGAGGATAAGTGTAGAAGTTCCACAAACACTATTGTTTTCTTGAATCTATAGATGAGAGTGACTATATCCAGAGAGAGAAAAAACTCATTGCGGCACACTATATATAGCGTGTTGTTTAATTAATGCTCTAACCATCAATTTAATGGATTTGATTCATGACCCAAAGCTGCAATTGGAATTTGTGCGATTTCACTTTGAAAATTAGGGCAGTAAACTTCATGTTTTTGTGCAAAAGGTCAGTGTATGATTGCCTTACCTAATTCACATAAATCACAATCTGAAACCTTTTATCTATTCAAACTACTTATGTTTTTCTTTCATGAAATACATGTTAACGAGGCAAAAGACGGAATTATTGCATACTGTATTTGGACTAAAACTACAAGGAGATTTCTATTCAGAAACATCCATTACAGAAATAAAATGAGAAATAGTCTTTTCCGAGTATTTTTTCGCTCATTCAATTTTATGCTACGGTGCTGGTTTGCAGTTCAAAAGATCTGTATGGAGATGCATCCTAGATATGGGTGCTCCACTAGGAGCAGTGTATATTTCTGTGTACTTTCCTTCAAAGCAAGTGAGGAACGCTTACTTCAGTTGCTTCCTCTGAAGGTCATTTTTCTACAGCAATTAGGCTATTGCAAATCTATTTATGGCTAGTACAAAGGAGATGAGTGGGATTTCTTCCAAGAGCACATTCATAGGTAGATGTTGAACATCAGCAATTTTATGGGCTTGTGGCAGAGCCCCTTTTGCGGAATATGAAAGAAAAGATCACTCCTGAGAAGGTCGTATACTTGGTCATCCCCCGTGTGTCTCCATAGACAAAATGGTTTCAAATAATAAATCAAGGAGGCACTGTTGAAGAAAATAAATGTGACCGGTCCCTTGGCATAAATGCTTAAAATAGCTTGTATGTCTGATATTTGGGATTGGCCAGTTTGTCAGTTTGCTGATTATCTTTCCGACCCACCTCTTGTCAGAGGAAGAGAATAAATGAAGAGAAAGGAGAGAGAGAAAGAAGGGCCTTTGCATAGCTTGAGCCTTTGTGCGGTGCATTCAGACTGATTTGTACTCTTTGTAGTCTTAATTATTTGTGAGAGTGGGATAACAGGAGTACTGAGCTCACCCATTATTTCCTGCATAAAAAAAGGCACACAGAAGCCGCTGATCATTTTTGAATTAGCAAACATGATACTAAAAAAAGGGGAGGGGGTTGTGTGTATGAGAGAGAGAGAGCATAAAAAAATTCATTAATACCATCAGGGATTAGGAGGCTGATTAAAGTGTAGCTGTTAGCGTATGCAAATGAGCGATAGGCATTTATCGGTGCCCGTGCAAGCTGTCTCCGAGCTGTAAAGCCCACGTATGTTTTTCAGCTGATTAAAACAGTTTTAACTTCTGGAGGATTTTTTTTTTTTGAGGAAATAATGTTTTAAAAAGCCACCATCAGCTATCCTTTTCCTTTTGGCTAAACTCCTCTAAGTGCACTCCAACCATTTCCACTTGACTGCACTTTCTTTCACTCTTGCTTCCCTTCTGAGAAGGCAGAAAAGAATGCGAGCCAAGTATGC
>JAOYMU010000002.1:25531412-25544359 GCA_025802295.1 Psammodynastes pulverulentus
TGTAAAATTCAACATATCTTAAACAATGTATTTTTTTGTATTCTTGACCAATAAAACTTTTACTATAAAAAAAAAAAAGAAAGTACTGGTTAGGCATTATGGAAGCAGATGACTCTATGAAGTCTGATGTTCTGTCGTTCTTGCAGCTCAAACCATAACAATCATAAATACCTGAAATACCTGGCCCACAGGAACCAGGCAGACTCCCATTCTTGACAGAGTCATCAAGAACATGACAAAAATGTCAGGAAAACTGGAACAGCTAAATATGACTTTAAGCTGCCTCAGCTGCGAGCTGCGGATGGGACACAGACAATATCATGAAGGCATGCCATACAAAACCAGTTATGGTTAGAGAAGTTTGAGTCCTAAATCTGCTTCAGTTAGGGGCTCCAGATCTGGATCATCATGAAATAATTACTTCTCATAGTCATCCAAATTTCTGTGGTCCAGTTCTGAAGTTGTGGAGTTTGTACCTTTATTGTTCTGTGGATTCTAAACACAACTGAATTAACATCTATCGTTTAGATCTATGAAATCCAGCATAAATATTTATAATCAGAATTCTATTTGGAATTTTCTTAATATAGATGGTTATTTAGTATAGATCGTGGTTAATCTTGATATTATTATCAAAGCCCTGGTTGCACAGTGGTCAGAATGCAGTATTTCAGGATAACTCTATCCACAGCCTGGAGTTTGATCTTGATGGGCTCAAAATTGACTTAGTCTTCCATCTTTCTGAGGTCATTAAAATGAGGACTCAGATTATTGGGAACAATATGTTGACTTTGTAAACCACTCAGACAGTGCTATATAGCACTATAGAGGGGTATATAAATCTAAATGCTATTTCTACCGTAGTACTATTGTTTACTTTTACAATCATTTGAGGGGCATGAGTGTTTTCATAAAAAAGTGCATAATTCTGAAGTCATTAATGATTTCAGTTCAATTACATTTATTAATGAATAATGTAGTTAGGACAAAGAACTTCTACTGATTAATACTGTGGTGAAGGAATCCATTACATCTATTCTAGGCAAAAACAACTTAATATGTTAT
Organism: Psammodynastes pulverulentus; assembly: GCA_025802295.1. Lineage (NCBI taxonomy): Eukaryota > Metazoa > Chordata > Lepidosauria > Squamata > Psammodynastidae > Psammodynastes > Psammodynastes pulverulentus. Next base: position 25,532,478 of record JAOYMU010000002.1, read on the forward strand.
CAGCTAGTAAACATTCAGTTAAATAGCCAAAATATTATATGCCATATCATGAGTCGTATGCCTATCTTCTTCAAAATGACTGATCTTGATTTTCATTCGGTTTTCTAAATTGAGCGTATTGTTTTGTCCGTTTTAAAAAATATATATTTTGAGCTTGTTAAAAGAAAATCTGCAACTATGTCAGAGTATTTTAAAAAAAACCTGCAAGTAATTAGTACTGTCACATTTTTATGCATTGACTTAGTGTTCCTCATCAAACTAAAAGAAATGCATTTTATAATGTAAATCTGTTTTCATAACTGGATGTCCCCACATGTATTGGATTTTAATCCCCTTCAAGAATCATGAGATTAGTAGTGTAACACTTCTAGAAGTTGCCAAATTCTTACAGTTAGTCATTTGTGTAGGACACCAAATCTAGGCACCAAAGTCCAGAAAATCACTAGACCGCAGCCATCTAATAATTATGCAGATTTTTGCAACCCAAATCTGAAAGCTGTAAGCCTATGACAACTCATGAGTTAAGCATGTTAGTATTTAAGGTCACAGAATTCATTTTCATTTTTTGGGTACTTTTTTGTGCTTGTAAAAGTACATGGTACTTGAAGCAATTTGTTCTTCACTTATTATCAACACAGTAAGAAACTCAATGAAGCAGTGAGCTGGGGAATAACAATTATCACCATTTCAATGCCAAAATACAAGAAATTACAAAGCTTGCTAGCCTGTCTTCTATAACCAACATAAGTGACTTATGTCTGCATTTTGCTCTATGCAAAATAGTTTGTTTTTAAATGTCAGCTCAGTGCATATCCCTCTGGCTCTGTCCTTTGAAACACCTACTTTCCCAGCAGTTTCCTTTGTGGAAAAACACCACCAAACCCACTGCACTGTCACCAAACAGCAGTCATTCATGCATTTATCATCTTTAAGGTCAGTCATGCTATGGCATCAAGGCTTGGCAGATGGATTTATGGGTAGTCTTGAATGTAGATATATTTTACACTCTGTGTCAAAGGTACCTAGACTCATGGATAGCCATCTTTCAGATTTGATTGTATGCACTGGGATAAATAAATAAAGCAGTGGCTTCGGGGAGAATTTTGTAGATGACGAAACTGTTGATATGGGATTTGAAAGTCTGCCAAGCAAGACCATAAGATTAGGTTTACCTTCCTTCTTAAGCATCTGTTTGAAGCACGATTTCCTGTTCTGCACCTGCTTCAGCAACATGCATCGGAGAGTAAATGGTTCTAGCATTTGGCTAAAAAGCAACAAGATGCTAATATTGTTATTTATAATATTTATCCTTAATTTTGGAGAACATCACAACATTTTGGAACTTTGTTGGCATTATTTCCCTATGATTACATAGCTGATATGAAAACCTGTTATTTGGAATAGTTATTTTAAGTTGAACCAGACTGTTCATTTCCCTAGCATTTCACAACATTTCTTTTTCTAACCCAGAACAAAGCTGCCAGTGCCTACTAAGCCATCCTTTTCTCAAAAACGGGGTGAGGGCAAGAAATGGCAGGGAGCTCATGAGTTGTTGCCTTGAAGCAACCTGCTACAGAACAATACTGACCCCCCTTATTGTTAAATGTGGTAAGGGGAAACCATAAGATTAACACTTTTTGTTTCAACTTCCTTTCAACAATGGAGGAAGGTATTTAACTGTTGCAGTAGGCCAGTTGTAGATCTTTCCCAAATGCTCATAGCTTGAGATAGAGCAAAGAAAGATAAACTATGGCACCTCAGAATTATTTGTGAATTATTATATCTAGCATTTCTCATCTTTATTATACATTCCTAGGGATGTCAAATATAAATCAATTATATATAATCTCTGAGAGTTGGACAGGCATATAATTTAATAAATTATTGTTTGATATATACACACACATATACAAACACAAACTTATACAGAAAAATCTGAAACAGTAGTATATGAGATATGCTATAGGTACTACTTTTATTACTGTTATATAAGGAAATATATTATTTTTACAGACCATAGATTGCACATATATTAAAACTGTAATGGTTTAACAACAACTGGGATCTTACAGAGTACCCATTTCTTTCTACAACTTAATGGTCAATTAATTCATTAGCCTTCCGCCATCATATTTTTTAAATTATTTTTTAATATGGTAAGGTCATAGTAAATTGTCTGTAAACAATATTAAAACACTGAGTAAAGTAAGAATAGAATTTGATGCTCTGCAAACCCTTATGTCATGAAAATAGTACACTGGTTGAAATGGAAAACCAGTTTCTCACTTGTTAACCTGTAGCCACCAACAATAACTGAGAACAACCAATGGTTTCTAGAGAATGTTCTTTTCCCTTCCCCATATTTTATTGCTATTTAGGATGCCAACAGTCAGTTTGTAAGGAATATATATGTATAAATAATCTGAGAGAGAGAAAGAGAGAGATAAAAACCAAGGAAAATTCAACTCAGAAAAGCTTTTATTCTGACTGGAAAATTGCCCTGCAAATGTACTCAACACAATGTTCCATCTGTCATTTGGAAGTGACAGGTGCAGCTGTTAAAGCAGCTACGTTATCTCATCTTTGAAGACAAATTCCAGGCTGTATTTCATTGCTGCCCTGTAATGTGTGTGGGTATACAGCTTAACTGCTGTTTTGCCTCACTATATAGGTTTCAAGCATAGTTCTGTATTTACCAAAGAAAGCATCAACTAACAAACACTACTGACATTTTAAAAGCTAGACTAACTTGTAGAAGGGTAGATAAAGTGAGTGTGCAGGCTACACAAATTCATTATTAGGTCTGAGGCATGATCTAGTGTCTTCCCTCTAACATCTTTTTGATTCTCAACCTAGGTTGCTTTAAAGAAATTTCAAGAGAGGATACTACACTAATGTCTTCATCCTTGTACAATAGTTTTATGATATTCATGAGAAGCCTAAATAGTATTAAAAATCATTTCCTTTCTTGGATATGGATTTGCTTATATAAAACCTTATGATTTTAGAATTGTTTCCATTGCCATAAACATATAGACGTTACTTGAGCTACTCTTTGTATCATAGATCTTGACAATCAAAAACAGCCATTGCTTTTTGTGATCAATTCTAACATGATTTAAAAAGGATCTTGTCACGTTTATTAGTTACTTTTATAATGCCTATCCCCAAAATATTTATCCATTTAGTTTGTGTTCAGTGATATTAACTTAAAGGTAGGCAGTTTTATGATGTCACCTAATTAGCAGCACAATCCTTAATGAGCTTGAATCATCCCTCTTAAAAAGCCAATGTAACTGCAAGGGGAGGGAAAATGGTTTATAAACAATAGGGCAGTGGTGGGATTCAACAGGTTCGCACCTATTCGTGAGAACTGGTTGTTAACTTTCTAAGCAGTTTGGAGAACCGGTTGTTGGAAGAAATCTCCAACATGGCATTGATGCAGTATGGACAGAGTAACCTGCTTGAACAGGAAGGAGAAAACCTTGGACAGGGGGGCTTTGCCTCCCAGGCCCTGAAATTTAAGATCTTTATAAATGATCTGTTAAAACTATAGTGACAATAAGCTTATGAATCATGATCTATATTAATCAGGGCTGCTGATACAGAAAGATTAATTGAAATGTGCAGTTCTACACAAATGATAAAGTGGTAACAATTTAATATCAGACAAGAAGAGTGAAGAAATTACACTCCAAGCTTCATGCATCATTACTATGGATATTAATATTTTACGCAGTGCAACAGCATCGGGAATCATAATGAAAATCCATAACTAGTGCACAGACATGATTAAATACAACAGTCTTTAGGTGCTGTTTTGTGATGGCGGCTTAGCCATATTTCACTCTTGCTGTGGGTGATTCGAGTGATAGAGTCTAGACGAGAGTGATTAAAAAGTGTTCCTCCTAAAGGCTGTTAACCTTTTACTACAGAAATGAATTTCTTTGATTTTAAAATTATGCCATTCACCCTGGTGGTTTTGTCCTCCCCCCAAGTGACTACCATGTACAGAATATAGATCGAGTGGGTTCCCTGAGCTTTTGAAAAAACTCTACTAAAGCATTATACACTGTCTCCCATGAAGTATTTGCTTTGGGCATGTATGTTAATGAATGAGGGGCCTTGTGATAACAGTTATCCTTAGCTTGTTCCCAAATTGAGGGAGGTGGGAATATCAATTTGATACAGTTGTTCTCACCTTTAAAGAAGAGGGCACAACCTTTCTGAGATAGTGAGCCTTTTGCATGTTTAAGAACAGGCTATGAAATGTCTGCCCTACTGTGAGTGGTCTATCACAAATATACTTATTTACCAGAAATTAAATTAATGAAGTGGCTCACTTCAGTCCTTCTCAGAGATCTCTACTCTCCCAATTTGTTTTTATATTTTTTCTACACTTCTGAATTCACTTCCAGTCAAAAGTATGCTTATTTTTTAAGGATGCCTTTGAATATTGGTAAATGTATATATTACATGTATTTCATATGTGAAGGTGCTATGTTGCTTTGCAGCATGCCAACTACTTATATCTCTATCTCTGTCTCTCTATCTCCCTCTATATCTGGCAGGAATGGATATAGATGTTGGTGAGTCTATTGACATCCATGGCTCTTGTTGGGATTATCTGCATAACCTTTGAAGCTACCTAATGGGGGCCAGCATGATTTAGTAAGTGAGGCAAGAGTCCAATCTGGCCTACTTTTAGGACCCTCACAAAGAGAGCTGGTATTTCTATTGGCCTGCAAACTCCAGATGACCTGATGGCACTGAAGGCATTCTTTATTTCTTTCTGCCATTTACTGGTGTTTAGATTTTTTCTTACTCTAGATATAGTAACTCCAATCCAATGCAAATTCATATTGATAAGCAGAATGAGCAGAGAGGTACTGAACCTCCTTGCCCTTTGCCTCAAGGATCAAAAAGTTTTCAACTAGATGCTGATATGTAGTTCACATAAATGACTTTCAATTATCTACATTTGTGCAGAATGTTTACTCTGAAAATGATGCTTCATTATGTCACCTCTGCTGTCCCTTCTGTAACATTTTACTTCTCAGTTCTCATTTACTGAATGGCCAACATACACACTTAACGCTAATGAGGCTATCAAATGCTGCCGAAACTTTTTATGGGGCACATATTATTCTCTGTTATAATTGCCAAGGATAATTACTGGTTTTGCTATGGTTTATCATTGCCATTTCCTGTATCATACATTTTGGAAGGGTGAATAAATGAAAGCCACATTGTGGCCCTTTAAGCTTAACAGAGACAAACTCAGCCAAGATAACAAGAAGCCTGGTCCATGTTTAATCAGATAAATGTGGTGGTCAGATCAACTTATATAGGCTTAACAAAGAGCTTGAGAGGCCTCCCAAATTATTTGGTCTAGTCTTAGACAGTTTTATATGTGTAAAGCCTTGCAGTAATTTAACCAACTTGATTAAATAAGTACAAACCACTAGATCAGAGATATTAATTAGTATTTGCACACTAATCATACTATCTATTTCAATCACCTCATCAATGCAAAAAGATTTGTTATACTTACCTACTGCTTTATTTGTGATTGTTATCAATAGATAATTCTGTTTTACAGGCAGTAGGGCTGTACAACCTTATTTTTTTTTTAAAAATGGTCTTGGCCCTTATATATATTTATTAATACATACTATACATTTATATTTATAAAATGTATATATTTCTATATTTATTTTTATACCATATAATAATGTTTGTAATTGGTTTTATTGTTTATCACCCAGATTCCTTTGTTTGAAATGTGTGGCTATAGAAATAAAACTTTAAAAAGTATGTTTCTTCAGGCTTTATGAAAGGTTGTAAAAAGATGTTGCTGTATTAATGAATCCATTCATTAAAATTGATCTGACGCTCAAAACTACATTACAATTTTCCCAGGCTAATGAAGATGGATCAGAAATATCAGGCTACTTGTATGAATAGCAGAGAGGGGCTGAATTTGGTCTCGGTTGAGGTCTGAAGTAAGACCACTGTATGCGGACATGAACCTCCAGAAATCCATTAGTAGACAGCAATGAGTTATAGATAGGAAGCTGTATCTTCTTCTTGTTATCTAATATTTGTTTGAATTTATGCAGCCTGTGTATATTTTTTCTAAAGGCCAAAGTCTAATCCTGTAGGTTGTTTTCTGAACTGAACAACCTGTGCTCCATTGGGTCATTGTTTTAGACATATTTCCTTACCTAAACAGAGAAACAAAATGACCAAGGATGGGCAACAAAGCAGTGACTTCTGATTTCCTGTTAGTTTCTACATTTAGTTTCCTCATGAGAATCATCAAGGAACATTATTCCCTTCCCTTCCCTTCCGATGGGGGAGAAGCAAGGGATTGTGAGATTGGCTGGAAAACTGTAATAAAACATTGAAAATGAAGATCATGCAACCACAATAGCAGCCCAGCAGTGCAGCAGCAGCCAGTAGCATTGAAGCAATCATAACTTTCCAAATCTCATTTATTTGCTTCAAATGATGGATATTTTGGAAGTATTGAGACAAAACATCTTTATAAGTGTGAAGTCACTGCAACAATATGCTGCAAAAGTGACATAAATCAGAAGCTTGTGGCCCATATGTCAAAATGTAGCTTCCATACTAGACACTGAAAAATATCTTCCTCCGAGGACTTCTTTCTTCCACATGGACTGGGTAAAACACAATTTGGTTAATAAATAGTCCTTAAAATTTGCAGAAAAATCCTAGGAAGATATGAGTATCATTCTGATAATGAAGAACATTAAAGAAAATAGGCAATACTGTAGTAATTTATTCTGAATTTCTCCTAAGATTTGGCTCTAGATTCAAAGGGATAGGCAAGTAGAGAGGAAGTGCTGTAATTCCATACAAAGCATTTTATAACAAACCATGTCTTTGTCTAAAGAATACAAATAACCTTTATTTTCAACACAATATGTGCCTGCTTTTAGTCCAGGAACAGCAGTGAATGGCTTACTTTTATGGTTTTGGTTATCCTTTTTATCCCTCTGTCTCTATATTTCTTTTATGTATTTGCTTGTTTCTTTCAATCCCTGATTTATTAAATCAACACATAAGCCTGGGATATGGCAGCTACAGCAGATTACTGAATGTAACATGGACTTGGAACACAGAAAGCTTGAGGAACATATATCAATAATATTGGCGGTAGAAGGATCTAAGATTTAACGCAAGTTTGGTAGTCATTCTGAATGGATGTTCTGGGAGATATAACCCCCAAATACTTTGTGTTGGGAAGAAATATATATACCAGTATATGTAAAATTAAGCTTAGATGTATAAATAAGTGCACAAATTTAGGGCTTTTGTCCATCATGCTCCACTCTCCTCTGACACAGCTGCAAAGAGATTTTTCCTACCATTTACAGTTAACTGTAATGTGCTTTATCATTATGGCAGATCACCCATAGCCAAATGCAGTCTTTCTATTTAAGGTATATTTATATATGAAATTAACTTAAATGACTTTGCTATTAGATCAAATTTAGATCAAATATTGTGAGTCTATTGATTAAAGTCAATAGAAAATTAGATCAAATATCTCGACTGTATTGATTTCTTTGTCTCAGACCCATATTTTCTTTTTACAGAGTATAGCCTTGGTATACTATTCAGAAAGGAGGACGAATTCAATATGAAGAAAAACTATGATTGGCTTTCCTGACATTTTCTCCCTTCTGTTTGGTTTCCCCATCATTGTCACTGAAGCCTATTGTTAGGATTAGTTTCCTTTGCTTTTCCTTGACAACATTCTGGCAGAGAATTGGAGTTGTAATCACTTCTGGAGGCATCTGAGAAGAAGCCTCACTAAATAGAATTAGATTAACCTCTGAATAAAACGCATAAGATTATGAAAATCCCTTAAAATTAGTTAACTTCTAGACAGATGCACCCTTAAAACATAATATTGACTAAATGCTTTAACCTCACTATGGTTTGCATTAGATGTGAAGTTTAGTATTACCTTGGTTATGACATTAAATATATTTATATTTAGCAAAATTAGAAGTACCATATTTTAAAAGATTAGTTAAAAACTAGTGCTTTTGGGATCACTGGAACATGTAGAAAAGGTGCATAAAACACCAATTTAACTGGAGCCTGTGTAACTCATGGAGTAGGTGGAACTCATGATTTGACAAGCTAAGATTGTTTTATTTTACTGCAAGCACAAGGCTTCATTAATACAAACAATAATGACTAAGAGTGAGATTAAAACCTTTGATTGGCTTACAAATTATGACTATTTTAAGATTGACAATTTTAAGAACTTTCTATATAAAGTGTGATTATTAATGATGAAAAAATCTACAAGTACAATTACCAGACTACTGTCTTCCTGTTTGGTCACTATTAGCTAATTGCAAATCTTAAATAACCTTATTTACTTTTTATTTAGATATTTCTATAGCAGTCAGTCTTTCATGGGTTTAGACATTTCATAGTCCAAACTGAACAATAAAACAACTAAGTGCAATAATTACATTAAAAAGAACACAATATTGTGTAATATGTATGTTTAAACATGTCTTAACAGGCATTTCAAATGAACAACTGTGAGAACCTTCCTAGCCTCCAAGGGGGAAAGAATTCTCTAGCCTGGACTTGCCATTGAGAAGGTCCAAACTTCTGCACACTCTAGCTAGTGCCATGGGATAACTGCAGCATATTCCTCTTACAACTGCACAAGATTTCATGTGCAAGACATGAGGTAGGCATAAGATAATCAGCCAATTATACAGCACCAAGTCATAAAGAGCTTTATGTTCAGTCAGTTAAAATTTGAAGCATGTAACTGAGAACAAGACAAGCAATGAAGTCCAGAAGCATGAAGACAACATAATAGGATTTTGGAAACTTTCAGATCAACCATATTTCTAAATATTCTGTACCGCCTAAAATTGCTGATTGGTTTAAAGTGAAGCTACCAAACACTGGTCCATGCATGACCTTAGTGAGACTGGCATCACAGACATATGTGCAGATCTGAAAGTGTTTTCTCATTTAATAGAAGCAGTTCTGGACCATAGCACGCATTAAGATGAGAAATTAGTTCAAGATTACACCTGCATCTTGAGATCTGGATATACTTCTTAATGTCTATGGAGATTCCCAATCATCCAGGTTAAATTTGTCCCAAAGGTGCTTTTTTCAAGAGGCAACTGGACAAGAAAGGGACATAATCCCAAATACTTTGCTGAAGTTAACAAAAATAGTTTGGTTTTTTATCAAAGCAGAAGTTCAGGAACTTGTGTTTTCCCAAATGAAAGTATCAATATGGCATTGATGCAGTATGGACATAATAACCTCATCACATTTAAAGCTGGATATCATCAGCATATCTATGATATTGTAACACATGAGGTACAGTAAGATATCCCTCTGGCCGCAAGTAGACATTGCACTGGAAAAGTGAGAAGACGAAACCAAAAAGCTTTGCAGGTCTTATCTTCTCAGTAAACTTCTCTAAAAACAGGAGATTATACATTCTTCAGTGTATGTTTTTGAAGAAGGGCTGTGTGCTAAAAGTTTACAAAAGGACCCTGCTGTACTTTCATATAATATCCCTTTCATGTTCTCACTATTGTTAATCTAAATAGCAATAGCAATAGCACTTTAGATTTATATACCGCTTATCAGTGCTTTTTACAGCCCTCTCTAAGCGGTTCACAGAGTCAGAGTCAGCATATTGCCCCCACAATCTGGGTCCTCGTTTTACCCACCTCGGAAGGATGGAAGGCTGAGTCAACCTTGAGAGATTCGATCTGCCTAATTATAGGCAGCTGGCTGTTAGCAGAAGTCTGCAATTACAATTACTGCATCCTATCTTCTGCGCCACCAAGGCTCTGTATGGTGGCATAGTCCTAACATAATATTTCTACCACCACCTGTGAACTTTCTCATAGAAAGAATAGAATAGAACCTAACATTCACATTATAGTTATAGATAGTCCTTGACTTATGACCTCAACTGAGCCCAAAATGTCCACTGTTGAACAAGACAGGTGTTAAACGAATCATTGCAGTTAGTAACATGATTAAGTGAATCTGGCTTCCGCATTGAATTAACTTGTCAGAATGCTGCAAAAGGTGATCACATGACCCCAGGACACTGCAACTGTCATAAATACATGCCAGTTGCTAGGCATTCGAATTTTGATCACGTGACCATGGGGATGCTGCAATTGTTGCATGAAAAATGGTCATAAATTATTCTTTTTTACTGTTGTAACTTTGAACATTTGCTAAACAAAAATGGTTGTTAGTTGAGGACTGCCTCTACTGTAATATACAAAGTGAGTTAGCCGTGGGATGGTGAATCTTACAAGTACTCCTCGACTACAACATCTGCTTAGTAACTGTTCAAAGTTGCAATGACATTGAAAAAAGTAACATCGTTTTTCACACTTATGACCTTTGTAGCATCCCCATTACATGATTAAAATTTGAGTTGCATGGCAACTGACTCATATTTTTGATGGTTGCAGTGTCCTAGGGACATATGATTGATCCTCTTTTGTGACCTTTGGGCACAACTGTGGTCATAAGTTGACTACCTGTACTGTACTGCGAGGAACTTCTCAAGACATTTTTTTGTGATAGTTTCCCTATTTCACAAGTATCTGTAAGTTGAGAAATTTATAGTCCTGAAACCAAACTGAGAAAGAATCTAAGAAACTAGAATTCAGGTGAACTGAACTGAACTAAAACTAAACACAACACAGATGCCCAGCAGAGTGAAAAGAGTGGCAATGAGGACCATTGGCAGTTACTGTCTTCTGGTTCTCCTTCCTGGTATGAACAACTAGATCTGAATGAGACCTGTCTGCATTTGCCACCACATGACTGGGAATCCTAATGCAGGCAGGTCTTCCTGGAATTCAAGAGAATCACTCAATGCAGCAAATTGGGAGGACATGCACCAGCATGGCACTTTCTCATCATCCACCTGCACCTTCAGTTGTTGGGGCTGCAGGCTATGCGTGTGTGTCTGAATTAGTGTTAGTTTCTCAATTCAGTCAAGGACTAAGGCATTGGCGAGGGGGTGGGGAGAACTACAAGCAATAGGAGAAAATTGATTTGCTCAAAGCAAATTGCTGTAGGTAACCTAGCATATCCCAGATATTTTTAGACTAACCCCTCCCCAACATTTGCTATAGGCCACGAAGGGATTGGAAGTCCAAAACATCTGGAAAGCATCAGGTTGCTGCTCCTGATATAGCAGTACAATATTTTGAAAGGAGGTGGATTAAGGAGGGTTATGCATGCTATGAAATTAAGATATGCACTCTGCACAGAAGGGGAAGTTTCAGAACAAAGCAAAAAAACGATGGGACATTTTTTCCTTCCCCGAAGGTGCCAATCCCAGGGGCTATACAAGGCAGCCCCAAACGAGAAAGAATAAGAAATGCATTCCTATATTTGGTGCAACTCTACTTGTTTCGCAGCAATGCCCAAGTTCTGCTGATACTACTGTGAAAACTACCTTGACAATCAATAACCTGCAGCTGGGGTTGCCAGATCCATAGGACAAGGCTCCAATACTTCTGTGCAAAAAAACCCAAAGACATTTGAAGTTGAACAGGTGTAGCTTACTGTGCAAACAACATCTGCTGAAATTCTCAACCCTGAATACCGTAAGGAGCCCTGACTTTTTCTGTCTGGCCACCTAACTCATGGAAAAAGACAGCTCCTGACAGATCGTGATGTCACTGCAAACCATCTGCCATAAACCAGAGTTTGCCCCGGTGCCAAAAACACCAGGCAAGCACCAGAAATAACCGCGCGGTAACAGTAAGGCACAATCTCGTCCCCAGACCACGCCGTAACACGAAATTCACATT
>JAOYMU010000002.1:25552775-25568077 GCA_025802295.1 Psammodynastes pulverulentus
AGATCAAAAGGAAAATAAAGACACGGACAATTGAAAAGAAGGACCAGGGGCTGGGGGTGGGGCAGGATAACACAGTGGGGCAGGATAACACAGTGTAACTTTGTCATAGAAATTATAATAAAAACAATAAAAAGGTCTGCATGTATATGACATTACTTTTCCCAGAATCAGAAGACCTTTTCCCCAGTGGCAGGAATGTTCCATGGCTGGTTAGGAGACAAAATCCTTCAGTGTGTAACTGATTAATGTCTTGTCAATTTCAGGTAGCAGTGCCAGTTATACTATTGAATTAATTAAGCTCACAGAGCCCAGTTTATTAATTATAGCCCTTTATAAGGAAGTGCTGCACGAGAAAGGCTGCTCAGGATGAGGTTGCTTGTAGATACTCAAAAAGCTCACATTATTTTATTTTAAGACTGTGTCTGCAAGATGGAGGTCATGAGGATAAATCCTCCCTTTTGCTGGATGTCTGGTAATCCTAACTGAGTGGAACATTATTCCGGTTTCTTGCTGCTGGGTCCCAGTTTCCAGGTTGTGTGTCATTAGGAACTGACTCCAAACTCTGGAATTCTGTGGCAGTCATGGTTAGGAAGGTCTTTGCACAGATTTGTCTTGTATGCCAGTTGTGCCCACTCCTGGATCAGCAGGCCCTGCTACAATCACTCATGTCCTAGTCACCTCCAGATTGGATAACTGCAATTTGTTCTACAACATGGGACTGTTCTTTAAGAGTATCTGAAAGCTTCAACTGGTACATAAATGCAATAAATGCTTCTAGAACAGTGCATGTTGCCCTCCTGCTCATGAGCTGCATTGGTTGCTAGTTTTCTTCCAGGTCCAATTCAAGATCCAGATGAAAGTACCAATTCAAGATCCAGCTGAAAGAGGCCTGTATTAGGGTCAGGGCTTTTTTTCTCCGACGAAAGGTGCCGGAACGCCCCCCCCGTCGTCATGCTAAATAGTCCGGCAACTATAGAGTGCGATTGGTGGAGACGGACCACGTGACACGGACTGCAAAAAGGTCCCGGAACGCCATTCTGCCGAGTTCTGGCAGAAAAAAAGCCCTGATTAGGGTACCCACCACATTTGGTGGGTCCCAGGAAGAGTGCCTTCTTTGCTATGGCACCTACCTTATACAGTAATTTTCTTCCCAAAATCAGATTGGTCCCATCCCTTTTGATATTCTGTAAGGCCACCAAGACCTGATTATGTGACCAGGCCTATGCCTCCTGTGGAAAGAGTCTTTTCTAGAAGTTTCCACTGTTAAGGGTTATTTCTTTTTCTCCCTCCTCTTGTGTGTTGGCTTTTTAGAATATTTACCACTATGGTTTTTATATTTGTCATTGCTCTTTTTATATTTTTTCTGTTTTATCTATTGCTGTGCATCCCATCTTTGTTGAGATGGGTGGCTATGTAAATGTAATAAATAAATAATATTCTTAGTTTATTATTGAATTAAGAACTTAAGAAGAACTATGCTGGATCACAGCTAGAGCTGTCCTCACCAGCAATAAATATGGCACAAACATATCCTGTTAACATCTTTGTTTTGCAGTGTCCTCATTACATTATTTTTAATACGTCCCCAGTCCATCACTAAGGCAGGCTATATTGCTATTTGCATTGTTAAGTAGTATTTTCCCCTTGTTTCTGACCCAACCAAGAACAGTCTTAAGGGCTAACTCTTCAATCTCAAGAAGCCTGACCTTGAAATGTTGAACTACTTTGGCCAGCATCTCTGGCACTTTTATGGGTATGGTTGAGCAGAATTTTCAGCTTCAGGTATCTCGAAATCAAAAGAAGTGGAAGACTTAACTTCAATGCCTTTGAATCCCCACCAAATCTAAGACCACATGTTTCTCATGCAGCCATTCCTCATTTGAAGAAGATTCATATGAGGAGGGTTTTTTTTTGCAAATCTTTTTGCTTGATAGAAAATGGCTGGGGGAAAAATAAATAATTTGTCTGGCATTGCTAAACCTATTCACAGAAAATGTGAAAAACCATCCTCTCAGCCTGTTTCATAAATAAACCATAACTATTTATTTCTGATATTTTGAGATACGAAACATAATGGCAAACTCTAAAATAATCTGAAATTCAGTTAACACAAAAGGAAGTCTGTATTTCCCCACAATACCTCAGAAAACAAAACATCTCTGCCTATTCATATATGTTTCATTCACTGCATCCCTTAGCCTGCCCCAGGCACGGAATTGTTGACTACCCTTTTATTAGGGAATAATCTCCATTAAATTCCAGTTAACATGCTCAAGATTGCACCACACAAATTGTGACCACTTGTAATAAATTATGGGATCCCTTCAGTGTTTGGGGTGTGCCTGGTGTGCATTCCTGCATCTGCCAATTATCTGAACCAGCCACATTGTCATGGAAAATCTTTTTCTGAGAAGTCAAGCTGATGAATATTAGGAAGACATTAATCTAAATGAAAGGTGATTCAGTGCTAGTTAATAGAAAGAAATGTCCTCTTTGGTAAAATGGGTTACATAGGTAGAAGAGAAGGAGGTGATTAGTAGTTCTCTTTCTGCATTGGAAATGAGGATGGGAAGATGTAGCTGGAACATCCCAAGGTTTCTGTGGTCACAATTCCAGCTGCAGCCCATTTTTCTCCATCAGCACACAAGCTTGTAGAAGCATTAATGCATATTGCCCTTCCTCACGCAGCCACATAACAGCAACCTCGAAAAGCAATTTTTCCTCCGCATCAGAAAAGTTCCCCTTTCCACTTAAATGCTTTTCTGATTCATTTTACTTTATTTTTTTTATTTATTTCTTTCTCTGCTGTATCCTTTTCAATCTGGAAAGTGACTTGGCCTCTTCTGCCGCCATCTATTTTCCTCCTGCCACTATTCAGTTTAGGCATGAAACACAGAACTAGATTGAAAGCATTCAATGGCCATTCAATCGGAGAAGAAAAGAGCCCCTCAGAGCTTTATTAGATATGAAGATCCACAATAAAAATCAATTTCTGCCTCTTTATGCAGTTTAAATGACAAAGCACCCACCCATTCTGCAGCCATTGTGTCTCGGAAATGTAATTCAGTGGTGGAGCTGGGACCAGAGCACCATGGACTCCCTGACCTGCGCTGACAGATTCCAATATGATACAGACCTTCTCAGATAATGACAGCCACTTCATCTTGCAATAGAGGGGAAAAAGTTATCTGATATCTTTGAGGGTTAAAAGGCTATGTGGGCAGCATTCATAATAGCCCCCTAAATCAGCACCCTAAAAAATACTGCCTGGTTTTTTTCCCCTGTATCCAGCTTGCCCTGCTTTAACTTTCCTTTCTGCTCAGACTTTGCCTTGTTTTAATCTTTTTTTACACAAACCATGGGTCTGGCACCAAAGCTTAGTGTCACTTGGCATTTCCATCCAACTCTCTCTCCCCCCCTCCCTTCATCCCAGCAGGGGACACTAAGTCCTTCAGTCTTTTGGTCCTGCTTATTCTTTTATCAGTCACTGCTGTCAGTTCTCCGCTTTCCTCTAAGTCTAAGAAAACAAGGAGGAACAGAAGCAAGCAAGAAAAAAAAAGCAGCATCTTCTTCTCATCCTATTTTTCTTCTTTTAACAACTGTGGTGATTGGCTAAGCAAATCAAGAGCGGTAGCATAATCAGAAGATGGGCCTGCTGAGGGCATCTCACCCCAGACCTGGAGTCCAAATTGTTAGCCAGCATAATCCCATCCAGCTGGTTGAAGAAGAAGAAGAGATCTTCAGTTCACAGGAAACTGTGTTAACTTCCTTATTTTTGTTCAGCTAATGGACAAGCATATGCCAATGCCACAGGTAATTAATACGGATCATAATAGAGATCCTAAACAGATGTATGCTTCACCTCAGAAAAAGAAAATTTCCTCTTGCACTTTCTGCTTTGGGTATATGCATGTACTCAGAAGTATTTTGAGTGGGATGGGTGGCATCTGTTTTTCAGATGTAAGACAAAGCATTTATTTATTTATTTATTTATTTATTTATTTATTTTCTTATATCCCACTTTTATTAATTTTATAAATAATGCAGGGCAGCAAACACACACAATACTTCCTCGTCCTCACATTTTCCTCACAACAACAACCCTGTGAGGTGAGTTGAACTAAGAGAAAACGACTCGCCTAAAGTCAAAGCCAGCTTTCATGCCTAAGATGGGACTCACAGTCTTCCAGCTTGGAGTCTGGTACCTTAATCATCAGACCATTAAATGTTTTCAGTTTAGTTGTTGGAAACTATAGGGCTCTGTGATTCAGTGATTTGCCGCTGAAGTATAAGTGGTGGGAAGTTCTGGAACTCTCAGGAGCTACACGTAGCTTGCTGTCTTCATGTTGCCCATGCCTGGTTTAATTCCTGCTTCTTCTCTGGAAGTGTAGACTTTAGAATAAGAAGGTGAAGTTTAAAATGTGGTATAGATAGGGCTCCCATTACTGGCTTGCAAGAATCCTGAGGGCCACTTTATAGCAATAAACAGACACAGAAAACAAAAAAGATCTGATGAGATTTCAAAAGGGGACATTACAGTTTATAAGATTGTATCAGTGAAACTGTTTAAATTTTGCAAGATTTTGCGATTTTTGTGAAAAGTTGGCTTTTAATTATATAAAAAAATTGTCATTATCCACACAGCACGAGAAAAATTGCACTAATGCCTGTAGTAAGGAATAACAGCCTCAAGAAGCTCGTTTTCATCAGGGAAGCAGTGAGGAATATTAACTCTTTCTTTACCAGTGCTTTTCCTCTGCAATTTCTGCACCCCCAATGACATTTCTCTTCTATGGGTTCTAGATGTGAATTTAGATGTGAATTCATCGAAATGTCAAGGCTCCATGACAAATGAAACCAAATGGGGATAGCAGCATTCCCCCTCTAACTCCCAAAAAATAAAAATCCCAGATCCAGACACTTTTCCATGGCATTGCTGACTGGACATTTTTCCTCAAAATGCTGTTTTTCCTTGTGAGAAACTACCAGAATTTAAATCAATTATTTTAGGCATTTACTTTCCTGGATGTATATTACACTTTTCATTCAGCAGCCAAATGAGGCGTATATAATGCTTTTCTATCTTCTATTCCCTGCCACAACATCCCTCTGAAGTAGATTGGGCTGACAGTGGCGGTATTCAATTTTTTTTTGCTACCGGTTCTGTGGGCGTGGCTTGGTGGGCATGGTATGTTCGGGGCCAACCAGAGGTGGTATTTACTGGTTCTCTGAACTGTTCAAAATTTCTGCTACCGGTTCTCCAGAACCTGTCAGAACCGGCTGAATACCTCCTCTGGCTGAGATAATGATAAGTTCAAAACAATTCAGTGACCTTTTATGGCTCAGGATCCATGAGAACCTGACAGTCCCTGCTCTTAGTCCACAATGAATCATCATATCACACATTTGACTATTTGCACAATTTTGGGCTACTGCTCCTTGACCAAAATTGAATATGGAGACCATATTTGATATCCTTAACCTAAAGTATGCTCAGAATGCATGTGAACAAGAAACTAATTATTCACTGATAACAAAGTTCTGTAGTCTTTTATATATCTGCATGGAACAAACAGGAGCATTTAGGAAACAGACTAGATTTCCATATGGAAAACAGGTCATTAGCAATAATGAACTGTTTATTGATCTGAATTAATTTTTTTCTCAACCCAAACCATGGAGGCTGGATTTCTTTTTAACCCCTGCCCCAAATCTGATTCATGGAGGGAGGTAGATCATGTCCCTATCTAGTTGGCTCTCCTACTCTTACCTTACCCTTAAATGTAAAGCATTAAGCTTTAGAGCCAGTCCTAACTTGTCTCCATAGGATTTGGATAAAAAATGCTTTCCCATGACACAGACAGGAGGGAGATAGTAGTAAGGCCATTTCTGAAGAAAAACTTCCTTGAGCAGGGAAGCTATACAATTGTTTCATATCTAGGACAATTAATTGAGAAAATGGTGATCTTGCAGCTTCAAATATATCTGAAACCACTGCTTTTCTGTGCCCATTTTCAGCTGAATTTTTTTTACCAGAATATGTTAGTTTCATGTAATTTTAGGCAGAAACCACCATGCATTTTCATGCATTTTCATCATTTTCACGCATTTTCATGCATTGCTTATCTAATCAGATGACTTACATGGGAAAAAGCTAATGGGGAATATGGCCTAGTTATACTAGCTACTTTAGATCCCTTAATCAGTAATGATGTTCTTTTGGACTGCTTGATGGGATTGATCTTGTTTTATAGTGGTTGCAGATCTTCCTGGCAGGCCACATTCAAAAGGTGGTGCCCATGGGCTGTTATTTAATATGTAGGTTATTGAGCTGTGGAATCCCCCCAATGTTCTTTCTTTTTCCTCATCCTGTTCAACATCTTCGTGAAATCAACTGAGTGAGATCGTCTGAAATTCAGGAGTGGGATATCACCTGCATTAGCTCTATCATTCCTTACAATGCAATTTCAAGGAAGCAATCTATATCTATAAATGTTATCTAACATTGATAATGGGTTCTATAAGGCTGATCAAATTGAAATTAAATCCAGAGAAAGTTAAATAAGCTGTTGGCACTGTATGTAGAAATTGGACTTTGGATTGAGGTTCAGCCTCATTTGGAAGGGTTGAATTCCTTACAAAACTGCAAATCTAATCTGAAAGTGCTCCTCAATATTCAATGTCACTGATTGCAAGTATGGTAAGGATCTGGAGTGCCAGCTGAGTTCTTTCTGAGATTATTAGATTTGCAAAGGTTATCCACACCTTTGTTACTTTCTACCTTTACATTTGCCTACAAAATTTAAGATCACTTAATGTCTCTCCAAAAATCTGCACTGATTGCAATTGTTTATGGGGCACAATATCAACTGCTGGTTTTAACATTAAAGACCTTAACTGGCTTGGAGACTATGGGACTGCCTCTCCCAATAATAACCCTTTGGATAAGTCATTCAGGAGAAGCTCTTGAAAGTTGCTCCACAATAAAAGGCCCTTCTTTTGTATATTTCAACCAGGCTAGGAAATGCATTCTTCCTGAGACTGCATTTGCTTCCCATTCTCTTGGTATTTATAAAATTTACAGAGGCAACGTGCTTTATCAGACTTTTGAATGCTATATGATATAAGTATCAGCATTAATATTAATTTTTTAATTTTGTTTTCAATTTTTATATGCTATTTTCAGTTTTAAAATGTTGTTCGCCAGCTAGAATATTTGCCAGAATACAAAAGAAAAGAAAAAAAAACAAAAGAAAAGAAAAGAAATCCACATATAGGGGAATGTGTGGGAATCTAGTAGTCATCTTGGACAGAAATCTAACAATATACTGTATATCAAATTCAAGAAAGCTTGAAAGCAGTATTAACAAACCTGTAACTGGTCTTTCTTACAGAATATGTCATTTATATTATATAAAATATTACATCCATAATCTGCATACTAGATACAAAATATAAAATGTTTTCATTTTTTGGGGGGGTCTCATGAAAAAAACTAATAAAAACAAATTATTAATATTTTTATTATGACTGTATAAAAAAGAAAATAATTTATAAAATGCATTTTCTTATAAAAATGCATTTTTTGGTTGTTCACTTTGAACTGATCTAGCCTTCAAAAGGCTACTTCTATCTTCATCGGGTTCCCTTCCCAAAAATAAAATATGCGAAAAATAATTTCTTTTTTCCAAAGACTTCTTTCCATATACTTAACAAAGCAAGGAAGAAAATGCCATTTTTTTAAACCAATTTTATATAGATAGTGCAGTTTAATTTGGGACTACCCAAGTTCTTTTTCTAGGTTTACATTATATTTGCTGGCTGAGCATTTATCTTCAGGTTTCTTTTCTCAAACATCACATGGACATCTACCTTTGCTAGAAATAGACCATGTTCATGAAACCTGATAACACTTTATTTATAGTTTTTTCTATTTAGCCCTATAATTTCTTTTTAAAAGAAAAACTTTTAATATAATTTTTATTGCCAGAATTTATAATTTGTTCTGCTGCCCCATGGCTTATAATTTCTATACAGTGTGCTACTGTTTTTCTTAATGGTGCTTTCAAAATGTAAGCCATTGTGTGAAAAGCGCCACATTATTCAGGTTTTGCCCTATGGGGCTAGGAGGTTTGACATAGCACTTCTAATCTGTGTGTGACAAAAGATGGAAGGTAACACCATGCTGAAAATGAAGCTGCAGTGGGATTTCCTGATGGGATGCTATAGATGGAGTGAGAGAGAATTCTAGAGATATCCCTGATTTCCCCCAAAACACAACACCATCCCTCAGTTAGCAAAGAGGAAGGCAAACAGAGAGTAAAAGCTGCAGGTCCCCTTCTTTCTGGAAGGTAGAGGGCAGGATTTAAAGACAGGTGTTCTCAATAGCATCTCCATCCCCACCCCATCTGGATGTCTCACCTTGTTAACATTTAGGAAAGCAGCAAAGTCCTAACTCCCTCAATAAATATTTAGAGATGGACTAACACATGCTACTGGTGTGGTGCTGCATTTTGCTTTTCACTTGGTCAGGTAATGCATCTTTTAAATTTCTTTGATCCACTATATTTTAATTCTTGTTATTTATTGTTTTAATTTTTGTTGTGGTATGCAAGCTGTGTACAGTTCTTTCCAAGACAGCAGAATATAAATGCAATAAACAAAGAAATGAATGAATGAATGACAAGATGTGAATGCCTTACCTGACCAAGTGGAAAGCAAAATGCAGCACTCACAAGATGTACCCATTGTTTTTGCAAATGAACTTGCTTCCCATTCTATTTTTGAAAAAAATAATAATGACCTGGCTGCCAACAATTTAGGAAACAATATCCTTAATATTTTCTGAGATGACTACTCTAATGTTATGATAGCATCCATATCATGTTAGCACACCATCAGTTCAGGAAGCATTGATGTGCTGCAATCATATAGTTATAATGCTCTGCAAATGATTAGGTCAGGGATGTTAATAAGGTTTGATTTTCAGTCATGATGAAACTCTGGTTTCCCTAGGCAGACAACCGTCTTCCTATCTAGAAAAGACAACTCACAAATGCAAGGCATCACTAAACATGGCAGATCTTTCAATCAGACTACCCCAATGCAAATCTATAGTATGCTCTGTCCTTGTAAATGAGTTTTTTAATATCCTTCCTCCCAACCTACTGGAAATAGATGGTGGGTAGCTTTTATTTATTTAGACTTTATTGCCTGATCAGAATTACCTGTCCAGAAGGTGAATTTAAGTAACACCTTATCTGGGGTCTTTCATTAAGGCATAGAATAAGTAGTACTTTTCATTGCTTTAATTGGACAACATGTGTAGGTTTGGACAGAATAGATGCAACCAAAGTTTTTTTTAAAAAAACTTTATAAAGTATATTGTGAACGTAGGGGAAAATGACTTTTTTAGTCTTTTGCTTTAAAGTAAAGCTTTTATCTTCCTCCCCCTCCCATAGAACAGCCTCTTCTACCTAGATAATGCATTTGGTTAGATTTATTTGCTCAGCCCAGAAAACTTGACACTAAGGGGATTATTTAGTTTTAGATTCACTGTAGTCCATAGTAATAGCCAACAGGGAAGGGAATGAAGCAGCGATATTAGCAGGGAGATGGGAGGGGAGGGGGTGGTAGAGACTGCAGCTAAGCAAAACTGCTTGCATAAACACCATTAAGAAGATTTAGACATTGCTTTCCTTATCATCAGCACTCCTGGAAGAAATAAAAAAGAGGGGGGGGGGAGAGAGAGCGTGCATGCAAAGGAAAAAGAGATGGGGTCCGACTTGCTGCGTATGCGTTTCTATCAAGATTCAATGGAAAATAAAACTAGTCCTGAGTCCAGCATTTCTGCCAACCTCTCTGAGTTGCCTAATCATGGTCTAAAGAGTTATTTGTTCCACGTGTTAGAGGAGGAAGAAGTCAATACAAAAGGGAAAAGAAAGCCCCAGGTTTTACAGCAAATAGGCCAGAGGCAATAAAATTAGGTCATTATAGAATGACCAAAGAACACATTTACATCTAAGCCCTCTGTGCAGATGTTATCCTTTAACACATGAATCGCCTTTGTGTTTTTGTACAGAGACAATGAATAAGAGAAGGGAGGATGAGCAGGTTGGTAATGATGTACCATTGACTGCCTTAAGGATAGATCAACCCTGAGTAAAGCTGACTTTCTGGAACTGCTGGTGTCAAAAAGACAAACATATAAGCCAAGTTCCATTCCTAATGTCTTCTATTTAAAAAGTCAATGAAACTTTAAAAAATAAAGCCCAGTAAGAAAATTAAGATTGTCACCCTTTTGGAGTCTCCATTTTATCTCATCCTGTTTTCACACAACACTGTTTTGTTTATTCTAAAATAGTTCCATGATATAACTGACTATTAAGAAATTGTAATGCAGCTTAAATTGATTCCACAAAGGGATCAGATATTTAAAGAAGAGAGTAGTTGATTCCTTACTGGGTTTCCCTCTCCTCTCTCCCCTCCCCTCCCCTCCCCTCCCCTCCCCACAAATGGTGTCCTTTGTGTGATAACTTCTCTGCCTATAGTTGCTTTCTTTTCACCTAGGCTACTTAGGAGGAAGCACAGGATGTGTGCATGAAATTTGGTGGATAGAATTTATATTAGACTCTGGGATTGGTGGAAATATTTAAGAAGAAAACATTTCTATATTTAGAGAACAGATGCTAGAAGAAATAGCTGGAGAAGGAGATCATGAACTGTCTACACAAAATTTTATTCTCTGATGAGAAGAATAAGAAACTTTTGTTTCATTCATTTACAAGGTGCTTTAGAATTTATTTTGTGATATCTCCATACAGTAGAAATGGTGATTTTCCAGCATTCCTTGCCACTCATTCTTCCTGATATAAGGGAAAAATTATGAATGTATAATGAAAACAGGATATTTACACTTACATATATCTCAGTACTTTGCAACAAAGGGAGAAGCAAGAATGCAGCATCATTTAAAAACAAACAAACAAAAAAACCCCCACAAATGAAATCAATTTATTTTCTATCAAATTGAATGAGAATGGTAAAAAAAAAAAGTAGGAAGGGTAGTTTCCCCAAATGTAGAATTATCTGGAAGTTATTGATAAATTATCTGGTTACAACTAAGCAAAGGTTACTCTGCCAAATATCAGAGAAAATGAATTTTGCTTTGTTTTGTCAAAAGGATCAGATCAACTAGTTAATACAGCTCCAAAACATAATAATTATTCAAGACAACAGTTTGGTGATAATAAGGCATAAAAATGTAATAGAAATGGTTTAAAAACCCCCCAATAGTTCTCTCAATTCTCAAAATCATTTAGTTCTTCATGAAACTGTGACTGGAATGACCAATTATAGTCACATGGCAAGAACAACTGTGATTTAAGGGTGCAAACGTCATACCCCACTTCTTTTTAAGGCATTGTATATATATAATGGAAGGTTGTTTGCTTTGTTTTGTTTTGTCTGCTTGCTTTGCTCTGGCTGTTGTTACAATGCCTGGTGCACTGCAGAAACAGAATTGAGATTGGAACCATACTGAGGCTCAGAATGAAAACCAGGCTGATTCTTCTCTGTTATTCTGTTCTAGGATTTGGAGTTTGACAGAATCCAATATGCATCCTTAGATAATCCTTTCAAAATAGTTTTATCCATTTGTGAAAGCTATCTTAAAATCTGTATAGTCTGAAGAGTACCAGATTCCAAGAAATAATTATTGTACTCTACAGTACAATAATTGTCGAATTCTGGGCACTGCCATTCAAAAGGGACAGTAATGAATTGGAGCATGCTACCAGGATGGTCAAGGCTTGAGGAATTGTTAAAAGATCAGAATATGTTTCATACACACAAAGGACAGACAAGGATAAGTATGAGAGCATTCCGTTTGCCCCTGAGGATGAGAAATTGTGGGCTCAATTTACAAGGAACATGTCGAGAAGGAACATCTTGACCATATGTGCAATCAATCCCACCACTGAAAATGCTCTGCTCCTACTATTCTACTGCAGATCTTTAACCATTCAGAAGACTGGAATCAAGACTTCTGATTAACTAACATAATAGAATGGTAGATATAGATGAAAGCTTTTGATGAAGTTATGTACTTATTAAATAAGCCTTGTTTCAATTTCAAAATGTTATGGTAATATAATACATACCTATTCAAATGCGTAGGATCCACGTTATTGTTTTGTTGTGAACCGCCCCGAGTCTTCGGAGATGGGGTGGTATATAAATTTTAAAATGAAAAAAAAACTTTCTAATTAATATGCAAACTTGGGAATAGATAGAACTGAAAAGAATTCTCATGTGAAAGTAATGATGGTATACATGGGGTTACTTTCTCTCCATTCTTTATGGCTTGTTTTATTTGCTGGCTGCTTATATGTTTTTATGCTTATTGCTATGTTGAGTTGTTGTTACTGGTACACTATTGTACAATATTTTTCATTTTCTTTTGTATGACCTCTTTGGTATATCTAATGCAGAAAGGCAGAGTAGTGTATTCAAATATTTTTTGGAACTTCTTTGAAACTATTTTTGGAAGTTTTTGAAATATCAAATATTTTAAGTATGAAAGGAAGTTCTTGTAAACAACCCTAGAGTGAAGTCATTTAAAAATAAAATGTCATTTAAATTTCATATTCTCTTACTCTCATATTCTAGAAAATAAGGATTAATAGTTTATTGTTGCAGCACTTTTTACTCTATATGTCGCTGGGCTGTTGGTATTTTTTTAAAAAGCATGATTCTGAATTTATACTGACTATAGATTGTTTTTTCAAGGGATCTGGATGGGAGATTTATAGTAGGGATCTGGGGAGATTGTAATATACAACCCTATAAAAAGAATGAAGCAATCCTGGAATCTGCATTTATTTTACTGGTACTAAGGAACTTAATACACAAAGCTATAAATGAACAGATATTACTTTCTCAAAAAAAAAAATGAGGGGGAACAACCCTTCATGTTTCTTTCTGGGATGATGTTAAAAAAAAAACTGAGGTAAGGGTTAGGAAAGCTTCTAATATTTGGCCAGTATAGAAATGAAGGTCCCTCCCAGTGTAAAGTCAAGTCCATGTAATCACCAGGGAGTTCAACCACAGGATGTCTTTACCTTTTTAAAGGCAGAGGAGGAAGCAGGGAAAAAAAATCTTCCTAATGGTCTGCTTTGATATCTAGGAAGTTTCCCTGAGGCAAAGAGTTAATCCAGCTCTAGGAAGAGAGAGCATGGCTAGTTAAAGCCCTTTAATGGCCTAAGCCCTATGATAATTAGTCCTGCCCTGGAGAAAGCTAAGAGAGCCACTTCAGCTTGAAATGGAGCTTGATCCACTGCTGTGGCCCTAATCCGCTATGCACAATGGAAGCTGAACTAATTCACTGAGTAAACACTTTCCCCAGTTACTTACAAGCTCTCTTCTTTCAGTTCTGTACCAAATAGATTCACTTTCATGGTTGGGAAGAAAAATCAACTGTTATTTTCTTTAGTTTCATCTCCTCGAGTGACTGAACTTCATTGAAGCATTTTAAGTAGAATTAGGACACAAACAATATCTAACTTTATATTGCTTGTACTGAGCCTTGGTAGCTCTGTGGTTAGAATGCAGTACTGCAGGCTACTTCTGCTGACTACTGGCTACCTGCAATTTGGCAGTTGAAATCCCACCAGGCTCAGGGTTGATTCAGCCTTCCATCCTTCCGAGGTGGGTAAAACGAGGACCCAGATTGTTGGGGAGCAAGAGGCTGACTCTGTAAAACCACTTAGAGAAGGTTGTTGTAAAGCACTATAAAGCGGTATATAGGTCTAAGTCTATTGCTATTGCTCCACCTCCGATAACTTTTAACTAACTTTATACTAACTCTTTTCAAAAGGCATTCCCATTCTACTTTTTCGATTGTCCTCTTCAACCTGATGTCTCTATAAAGTCTCTCAGATTCATTTTCATTGAAGGCCATGGTAGGAATTGCAGTCCCCAAACATCTGGAGAGGAGTTGAATGAATCAAGCTGATCTATTGTAACTTAGAATCTTACCATAGTCATAAAAAACATGCTTTCACCCATCTATCAAACTTTTTTTTCAACAGCATGGCCAATAGGAATATGAGGACAGAAGGACATATCTGGCACTAAACTAGTAAAAGCTGTTTTATATGGTGGTGTAGATAATTTTATATACTTCAAAAAGTGGTAAACCAGATTACTTGCATTAGGTCTTTTATTTTGCAGTCTTTTCCTTAATTTTCCCAGTGCCACCATTAACTTCATAGTATGAGAATATTTAGACCTGGCCTACTTTAATGCTTGTTTTAATGGCTAACATAGAATTTGAACTCATGGTCTCCCACTTTCTAGATCGGCGCCTTAACCACTACATCAAATTGGCTCTCTTTTAATTAATTAATCAGGTTTTTAAAAATTTAATTAAGCAAATATTACAGTGGCAAAAAGATAGAGTCAGCTGAGAAAGGAGATCCTCTGGCTCCATCTTTCTTTAATGTCCTGATTCCTCTTCCCACCCTCAGATTTCAGTTTTTTTTTTCTCCTCTGCAAAATGAGTTGCTGGTACTAAGGAAACACTGATTTAAGGTCTAACAAAGGTCTCAGAATTTCATTTCAGTCATATTCCTCCCTTGCCTTTGCTAACATGCATTATTTGTGTTACATAAATTTTCTTTAGAAATGTTTAAATAAATGGAAGGAAGGAAATAATAAAATAAGGTTTGTTATCCACCTATTCTAGGAGTGCTTAGAATGAGAGGGCCCTCCTAGAGGCTCTCTGCTGTTATCAAATTTGTTGGCAAGCTCTATTACCACTATAGCTTGGAGCTAGAAAAAGAATAATTTTTGAACTGTGTGTGTCTGCATGCGTATTTTTATGCAAGGAAAATGGGAAAGAAATGGGGGAGTGGGGGAGAGAGAGAGAGAGAAAATCCTACTTGCATTAGCAGCTGCTTCTGTCTCCAGGCACTTTGGCAATGATACCTCATCCCATGCATTCAGCAACCCATTATCATTTCCCTCCTTCCTATTATTCCCCTTCAACCTTATCAGATGCAAGCATTGCCTCAGACACTCCAACTGGAGTCTTGTAATTGTCCCTGTTTGGAGCTCAGAAGCACCTTGAACTGCCAGAGCAATCTCTGCTTTAAAAATAGCTTCCAAAAGGAGGCGAGGAGAGAGTTTGCCTGTGGCTATATGGGATCCTTAATAGCTACCTAACTTTCTTTCTTTCTTTCTTTCTTTCTTTCTTTCTTTCTTTCTTTCTTTCTTTCTTTCTTTCTTTTTTTCTTTCTTTC
>JAOYMU010000002.1:25655076-25665913 GCA_025802295.1 Psammodynastes pulverulentus
TGGATAAGTAATAAAGAAATTATTATTGGAAAAATAATTATTACAAAAAAACAAAAAGCACATAAAGAAGTGGCCTTTTTTATAGGAGTTATAAATACATTTGCATCTTATCCTCTCTCTATAAGATTATGTCATGGTTCTCTTCTCTTCATAGTCTACCTTTTGTAGTAATCAAACTAAGAAATCCAAAGTTCATTTTTTCCCTATTTTCAGGAAAAAGTCCATAGAAGATTTCCAGTCACTGACAAATGTAATTGTCTTTTCCCTGATCAATAGGTAAACTCAGCAAATTCTGTCACCTTCACCAATCATTCCTCCACTGTAGGTATGTCAGGTTCTTTTCATCTTTGTGCCTATAAGAATCTTGTTACAGTTCCCATATACAAAAACTATCATCCATTCTGTCTGTCCAGCAAGGAAACCTCTGGTGTCAGTAGAATATTAGTTTCTAAAATTCTTTGTATTACTGTATGAACTCAAAATTTAAATCCAAACTTTTTTTTGCAAAACCACCAAGAATGATAAAATGCCCTGTAACGTTTTCCACATTTCCAACATAGATTTGAAATACCTTTAAACATTCTATACAGTTTTTCTGACATCATATACCAAAGTACATCATTTTGTAAAACTTGTCTTTGAAATTATAACATAATCTCAGTCTTTTTAACTGTATCATTGATTCATCTGTATATAATCAAAGTTTTTAGGCCATTTTTATCATATACTTTTATATTTGTTCTTCTATTTCAAACCTCAGCAAAGGTTTATAGATTTTAGCAATAAGACATCCAACATTTGCACATAATTCAGTTTCAAATTCTGCTTATGTTATTCAGTTCCAAATGGTCATCTAAATTTAATATTTTTTAAGATGCAAAGGAACAAGGGGGGCTGGGACTGCCTGATCTGAAACGGTAAACTGAGATTCACAAAGAGGTTTTATGGCACAACCTGGGTTATATCTAGCCCATATTATCACTGTGGCAATTTTAATATAATGATTTTTTTTAAATCTACATTGATCTTTACTTTATTGTAGCATAAGAAACAATTGACATCCAAATCTTGGCTCATGCACTTCTAATTCTAAAATTCTCTTATTTCTCAGTAACACCTATTTCATCAAAACCAAAAAGGAAGCTGCAAAGTACAGTTCAGAACAGGAGATCCCAGTCCCCCTTGTTCCTTTGCATCTTAAAAAAAAATTAAATTTAACTCTTGTTTTTTGCTCTGGTCGTATAAACTTAGATGTCTTTCTCCCATTGTATATTTGTAATTACTTTTTAAAATATAATATCTCTATATTTTAAGCTATATTTATAGCTATAAAATGTGATATGTTTTATAGCCATTGGCAATTGGCATTGCAAAATTCAAACGATGTAATGGAATGTGTGGGTAACTTTGAGGGATGAAGGAAAGAGATGTTGCTTAGGAAGCAATCAGACAAGACAAGACAGAGAGGAGCCTGCAATCACCCAACAGTTAAAGGAACTTAGGAAAAACTCAGTCTAACTGAGCAGAAGATTAAAAGTGGTATCAAGTAGTTTGTATCTTCAGACTTGCCAGATTCTGTTAATGTAGCCTTACAATAAAGTAAATTTAGCTCATTTAGTTGTGTTTCTGTCTGGTTTGCCCACAAAGAAAATACAAAATCTATTTGTAGCATTGTAGAGATACAAATTAATCCAATTCACACCAGTACAATCTTCAAACATTCTCGGATACTAGGGTTGGTGAAAAAGGGAGATTTGGAAGTGTGCATATGTATGTTCAGGTGTCAACCCATATTTTTTTTCTGGTAATATTTTCATATCCTGCTTTGTTTGGGGAGCCATTGTAATAATTCAGCTAAACTATGCCATTACCTATTTGTAAGCATAAATAAAATGCTAAAATGTGTTATGAACTAAAGTTTGCTCAGACATGGAGAAAAGCCTTTCAAATCATTTAAAAAGCTTACTTAAAAAGTAACAAAAGTATTGTTATCTATGTTAATCTTTTTTTGGCCTTCTTAAGTCCTAGAGGAGCAAATATAAAAAACATTTCCCCTAAATTAAATCTTCCTCGACAAAACTTTTCATTGAAGATATTCAGCAATATTCTAACAAAAAGAAAGAAACAGAACAGGTATAGTGGCAGAAGAGTAAAAGCTGAGCTAAAACCTCCCTTGGAAGTGGAAACTACCTTATTCAAATCTTTAAAAGGTTTTGCTTTGTCCTGAAGGACATATAAAAGCATTCAAATTGCATGTGATTGTGTATAACCCTCTATGAAAAGATATTTTTGAATAATCCTTTCACATATATATTTATAAAAAGGAAAGAGAGAGAGATGGAGCCTAATGGCAAAGCTGAAGCATTCTATAATCCCATTGATTTAGTGGGATAGAACAATATACATGTTTGATTCTCTTTTGTTGAATTCAGTGATCCTCAAAAACTGCTTGACCTTGGCTGGGTTGTTCTCCAGCTTATAAATGGAGAGAGATAATGTTTTATATATTGTTTTACAAGTTTGAAGTTGGTATAGGGATGAATGTGTTGTACTGGCTTGTGGAGACATGTGTTCAAATCCTCATCAGCCAAGATGACCTTGGCTGATGCCTTACTGCTGAATCTGTAAGCATGTGGCAGAGTAACAGAGCTGGAAGGGACCTTTGAGGTTTTCTAGTCCAATCCTCTGGTCAAACAGGAAACCCTACAACATTTTAGACGATTGGTAGTCCAATCTCTCCTTAAAAACCTCCAATGTTGGGAATACCCACAATTTCTGGAGGCAAGTCATTTTACTGATTAATTGTTCTTGTATTCTGTGTCCTTTTGATATTCCGCACATAATACATAGGAAAGCCAATTCCATTATTCTGCCATCACCTTCAATCCCATTTTGAAATTGCTAATACAGTATTATACATATGCCAGCCTTGTGTTCTCCAGATGTGTTGGACCATATTTCCTTTAACTCTAAAACAGCTGACTGGGATAACTACTACAATGTAGTCATACTGCATATCTATCTCTCTGAAAACTCTTTAGCTTAGTTAAATTTTTTCAAGTGTTGCTTTGCTTAGCTTTCTCTGACTCCAGTTTTTCACCCAGTTTTCTGCCCAGTTTTTGGAATTTGGGATCAGTTAGACTGGTTTCAGAAACCAGGGAATCTAAATGCATTGGAAACAATGCATTCAGATTTCTTTACTGTTGTTATTTTTCTATGAACAGCATAGTCTGGAAGACAACTGCATGGATTTGTTCATGTAGTTAATAGAAGACAAGTCTGACTCAAAGGCATACATTTAACTGGATCACCACAGTTGGCCCAGCCTTCAGTTCCTTCAGTTCATGCACATATCTTCTTTATATTAGCAACATAAACATAGCCATTAATAAAAGGTGATGGAAAGACAAAATCACAAATACTTATAGCATCTAGAGTATTTTCCAACCATTTGCCATTAGAAATAGAGAAGAACGTGGATGCAATTATGATGAACCTTTGGAGAATTCTTACCAGTGCATATGTGTGTATCCAAACTGTAGAGAGGGGACAAGGTTGCAGATGAATTGAGTGAATCTGTAGGTTCCAAAGAAAGGACACACACACACACACACACACACACACACACACACACGATATAGCTAAATTTCGAAAGAATAAAATGCAAGGCAGAAGAAACAAAAACAAAACAAAAAAGGATGGGTGATACGTTTTGAAATTACAATGTCAAAGGTAACTGTTATTTTCAAATTGGTTACAGTTTGTTGTATTCCAATAACATGAAATGGCTAATAATATTAAAAATAAAAAAGTCAATAAATGATATATTCCACAGTTAAAATATATCACAATATCTTCAACCACCATGCCCCATGATTGCTTATCTTTGACAAGTCAGGGAAAGTGGGGGGATGTAGGATTGCAAAACTCTAGGCTTCTGAAAACAGTATGTTTATTATTGAAACCTGCAGATTATTAATTTGATTTCTGATAATGCAATCGTTCACTCCATCTCCTAAACCTGGAGCTTAACCAGAATTTTCAACTTTGTGCAATCAAGAATTATGCAAAGTTGAAATCAAATACAGATCCTTGAAAAGGTAAACATTAGGGTGGAAATACTTTTAGTTTCCAATGAGACAAGAAGACATAAATAAAAATATGACCATAGAAAGTAGAGGAGAATAAAAACACATTTGAAAGTATAGATTGACACGTGTTCATGTCTTCCCTTTAAAATCCTTACCTCAACATTGAGATATGCAAAGAATATGCCTGTTTTTCATCTTACCACTCTCTTACTAAGCTTACTGCCCATCTGACCTCCTGTTTTGCTATTCTTTTAATTAGAAAAATATTAATAATTAGCTGTAGTATTGCAAACAGAGTCAGCTTAAAGCATTATTTTTATTACCACAGATGCCTCCAGGCCTCACACAAGTTCCCTTAGCATTCCTAGAAATTAATAATGCTTCTTAAAAAAGAGTAGATAAATACAAAATGCTGAGATGTGAGAACATCTTGGGGAAAATGTTAACTTCATTTTCTAGGAAATCATTGTTTTTTGAACAGGGAAAACCTGTGCCATTGCAATTATTTTGTGAGTACCCAGAACTTTTCTCAAGGGTTCAGATGTACTTGCTAGTCAGATCTGCAGAAACTGTACTTCATCTGTTTCTTAAAAAAGCATCCCAAAGCAAAATTACAAAATACAAAGCATTTTAAAAACTAAACCATTATTATTATTATTTTTAAGGTAGGGGTTAATTTTGTGCAAGTTTAAGAAGTTAACATTGATCATGCAGTCTACTCCCTGATCAACACAGACAAGCAATTTATTTTTCTATACAACTAACCAAAACAATGTTTCTGTTAAACACTGGATATATACGATATGTCTTCCTACAGAGGAATTTATATAAAGTACCAAGCACATGGAAGAGAATCCAGCAGATAATAAATTGACAATTGAAAAGAACCTAATTTATTTTGATTTTTATATTTTATCTTCTTCCTTGTGACATTTTATTTTTAGAATGTGAGATACAATTTATTTAGTTCCTTCCACCCAATTTTATACTCTGTGATCTGTTTTCCCTAATTTTTTTTATAGAAGCAGGTTGTGATATTTTGCACTAATTGCACACTTCCTCTCATGTCCCCCTCCTGTCCTCCTCCCATCTTCTTCTCCCTGTCCCTCACCTCTCCTCTCCTTCTAATAATGACCCATTCTTAATTCAAAGTAGAACAGAATTTATTTATGACCATCTAACCAATAAGCATTTTAAAAGTACATAGCTTTATGGATATTTCATTGGCTTTACCAGGCAAATTGTATGATCAGTTCTCATAGAAAAGGTTGGCAAAGGGCAAACATACAAAGGCACATGTCTTCCCATAACTTTTAATTCAATACTCGAGGACTGTTCCATATCTCAAATAAAACATTACAGTTTGTTGGGTCTTTTTCTTTGTTTCAATTCTTATTTGGACTCCAGAGTCCTATTGAGAGCCTGAGAGCAGTGTTTATGCATTATTCTAATGCTAGTTTTGAACAATTTAAATGCGTCTAATGTGTGGCATTATAGCTTGTGTGCCTTTTTCTCTCTTATACCAAATAGCTGTCTGGAGGGATGTAATTCCAGCCTCTTGCTTTGGTGTGCCATTATTTACAAGCGCAGTAACATGCAACACCAAGCATGGTTTGAGACACTATTCAGCTGTGCTTTGTTTGGGTAATTTGGAAAGTGATACATTTACTGAGCACAATAACTATCCTCTTTAGTATCTTACATAAATAGATGGTTAATGTTTTTCTTTATTTGGGTGATGTGAATGAAATAAAGCCCCCAGGACAGGGACTCTAGCCTACCTAGTTTCATATCAATTCTTCATGTAGAATTGATTCCAAAGATGTAGATGAAACATCTTAGTTTCCTGAAAAAAAAAAACCTACTCCCTTTGACTCCAGATCCATCCCAACCTTTTTCTTGTGCTCTACCGAAACATCGTCCAGAGACATCCCTAATTTGCCTGAAAGTGCAAAGTTTAATAGTCTTTCCCATCTTAAGGTGGAACTTCACTGACAACTTCAATTTTAGAACTTCAGCTTCTAAAATTCCCAGGCAAGGATGCAATCCTACCATACTTGAATAGTGCCAGATGAGAAATAAAAAACATAGCTATTGGCATAAGTGCTACTTGATATTTGCTGCAGATGTCCACTTGTGGAGAGGAAAGAAACAGAGTATTCTCTAAACCTTTGCTAACATTTAGTAGTCTACAGAATGACTTGGAACTCGAATGAACTGAGGTATGTCATGGTTCAGAATCCCAACAGAAGAACTCATCAGCAAGTAGCTCCAATGGGCTCATTCAAGGTGATAAGTATGGCAATCAAAGAGGCCCAAGTGATACGCATGGAACAGAAAACAAAACCAGCGATGACAACTTCCACCATTTTCAAAAGTTGCCATGGGCGAATAAGCGGCAATATAAACCAAATGAATGAATGAATGAATGAATGAATGAATGAATGAATGAATGAATAAACAAGCAAGCCTTGGTGATGGTCAACCTAAGCCACCTTCCCACTCTTGAAGCAGTGACCTTATTGCCCAGGGATGTTGGCTGTAAAGAGACAAACAGCGATTCTGTTCGTCTCAAGCCTGCCGTTCGCTTAACAGAAATCTGGAGGGCCCTTCTAACGTCTAGGGTATGCCACTTCTTTTCAGACGGATAGGATTGGGGCAGACGTTGGCCAATACCACTTCCTGGGCCCCGTGGAACCAGGTATTAACTTTCGGAAAGAAAGAATTGTCCAAACGGAGAACAACTCTGTCCTGGTGGAAGATACAGAGATCAGGGCGCACAGACAAAGCCGCCAGCTCAGATATCCTCCTGGCTGAGGTGATAGTCACAAGGAACACCACTTTGCAGGTAAGGTAACGCAGGCTGACTCTCCTCAATGGCTTGTAGGGAGCTCCCGTGAGAGAGTTCAATACCCTGGACAACTCCCAGGAGGGATAGCAATGCACCACCGGGGGACACAGGTTGGTCACCCCTCTGAGAAATCTACAAATAGAGGGGTGCCAGGCAAGGGACTCTGAAGAGCCACACAAGAGAACGGATAACAAGGCTGCCACCTGCCTCCTAATGGTGTTGGGAGACAACCTCCTATCCAATCCGTCCTGCAAAAATTCTAGGACCTGCACCTGGGAGGCCTCTAGGGGCTGGAAGGAATGATTGGAACACCAGGAACAGAATGCCTTCCACGTGGTGTTATATATTCTTACGGTGGAAGATCTCCTAGAGGCCTGCATCGTGTCAATAACCCTGGCGGAAAAATAAACTACCCTTAGGGTGCTCCGCTCAACCTCCAAGCGGTCATCTGCAGCCAATGAGGGCCCGGATGAAAGAGAGCCCCTTGAGAGAGGGAGTCCTTGGTCTGGGGAATCCTCCAGGCAGGAGCCACCGACAGATCCACCAGGTCCGTAAACCAAGGACGCCGGGGCCAATACAGGGCTAGAAGAATAAGCTCCACTTTCTCGGCCAGGGTCTTCCTCACGACTCTCAGGATGAGAGGCAGCAGGGGAAAGGCATAAAGGAGGCCCCGAGGTCACGGGCAGCGAAGGGCTTCCACTCCCTTCGTTTCAGGTTCCGGGAACCTGGAGAAAAACTTCGGCAGTTGGGAGTTGTCTGCCATGGCGAACAGGTCCACAGATGGGAGGCTGAATCAATCTGCCAACGGAACAAGGACAGTTGTAGACACCACTCGGCATTGTCAACAGAGGATCTGCTCAAGTAGTCGGCCTGCACATTCGACACCCTGGCTATGTACTCTGCTCTGAGGGAGAGCAGGTTGGACTCTGTCCAGAGTCCCAGCCTCTTGGCCTCCTGCATGAGACCTTTCGACTTGGTGCCACCTTGCCGATTTATGTGGGCCTTCGTGACCACATTATACGTCAGCACCAACACATGGCAGCCCACCAGAGTCTGGTGAAACCAGCGGACTGCAAGGAAGAGTGCCCTGAGCTCCAGATAATTGATGTTTAACGCGAGCTCCGACTGGTCCCACTGCCTCTAAGTTATCTGGTGTTGAAGGTGCCCCCCCCAACCGGAGAGATTGCTTTCTGTGGTGACGATGAGACACGGCGGTTCCCGGAACAGACAGCTCTTGCTCATGGCCGGAGACATCCACCATGAGGGAGCGCACAACTGGTGGAGGGACCAGTACCCTTGACTGGGAACAACTCCTGCCCGATCTCTGAAATGGCAAAAGAAACCATTGAAGTTCCCTGGAGTGCAGGCAAGCCCAGGGCACTATAGAAAAGGCAAGAGCTGGGAAAGTTAGATTAATTGAACCTTGGTCTTTCCTGCGGACTCTGGCCTCTAGGTCTCTGATGCTAGCTTGTCTCTCCTCAGAAAGGAAAACCCGACGCTCGAGTGTCAATAATGGTACCTAGATGGGGCAGTCTGTGGGTTGGGACCAGATGGCTCT
Organism: Psammodynastes pulverulentus; assembly: GCA_025802295.1. Lineage (NCBI taxonomy): Eukaryota > Metazoa > Chordata > Lepidosauria > Squamata > Psammodynastidae > Psammodynastes > Psammodynastes pulverulentus. The sequence continues at coordinate 25,663,577 of JAOYMU010000002.1, forward strand.
TCTCCAAATTTATGGAGAAGCCGAGCTCCTGGAAGACCTGCCTGGTGGATTCCAGGTCATTCTTAGCCTGGGGAATAAAATGTCATCTAGGCAACATTGGAGTCTAACCGGCCACACCCTGAAGTGGGCAGCCAAGGTAGCTAGAACCTTAGTAAAAATTCTAGGGGCCGAGGAGAGACCGAAGGGCAGGGCCATATATTGGAAGGAACGGCCATTGTAATGGAATCGCAAGAATTTGCGATGGGAACAGAGATGGGAATGTGGAGGTAGGCATCCGTAAGGTCAAGGGAGGAGAGGAGGTCTCCTTCTCGGACCCCCGCCAAGATGACTGAAGCGAGTGCATCTTAAACTTACGGTATAAGATAAAGCGGTTCAGGCGTTTCAAATCGAGTATGGCCTTCCAACACCCCATCCCCTGGGGCACCAAAAAGAGAATCGAATAAAACACCTGTCCCTCTTGGCCCTCGGGAAACTGCTGAATTGCTTGAATGTCCAGCAGGTGTTGAACGGCTGAATCCATAAGGGCCCTTTAGATGGAACTCGAGAGATAGGGCATAGGATGAAGGACCTCGGAGGGACAGAAAGAAACTCTAGAGAGAGACCCGAGCGAACGGTCTCCCAGACCCAGGGATCGGAGGTGATTTCTTCCCAGAGGTCAGCGTAGAAGGCCAATCTCGCTCCTATGGGAGGGCAACCAGGACAGTACTACTCGGGACATCGGAAGAACCGACCCCCTCCCCCTCAAAAGGGTCGACAAAGTTGGGATTGCCTGCCCCTCAATGGCCTGTCCTGGAACTGCCTCTGGCACTGCCCATAAAAGCCCTGAAATCTGGGGTCCAGAACTCAAAAGGGCTGCTGACGCTAGGGCTGCTGTTGACAGAAGTCACCCTTGCGCTGGATTGAGGGGAGAAACTTGCGATGGTTTCTGGTTTCTACTAGCAAGGGTTCCAAAGACGGTCCAAACAAGGCCTCACCTGAAAAAGGAACAGAGGCCAGACGCCATTTGTGTCGGGCGTCAGCCTTCCAATTTCACAGCCAGAGGAGGTGACAGACGGCCACCCCAGAGGCCAAGGCCCTGGATGCAAAGTGGGCAGCATTCAAGGTGGCGTCCAACGTAAATTGAGTCACAGCGATAATTTTACAGAGATCCTGGTGTGTTCTGGTATCGGCCATCGGGATCCAATCCTGCAGCTGTTGTAGCCAAAGGAGGGTGTCCCTATTGAAAAAGGAAGCGGTGGTGACTGAACGAATAGCCCAAGCAGAGGATTGGTGAAGCCTGCGGAGGGACTGCTCCGCATGCTTGTCCTCAGGCTTAAGACCCTCATCCTGGGCCCTGGTGACTGAAGAGGAATTGATGAGGGCAGCCACCAGGGCCTCTACTGCTGCAGTGGCAAGAGACCGGGACAGCTTCGAGTTGATGTTATAGAATTTTTTGTCCAAAGCTGAGGGGATAGGAGCAGCTCCTGGAATGTCCCACTGTCCCTTCGCCACACTGCGAGACATGGAATGGGGACATACTCTGTTTCTGTAGCCGGTTCTGCAAACAATGGGTTCGTAACCGACTCAGAGCCCTGGGTGGTTTCCCTGCGTGGCAGACAGCAACGTTTTGCCAGCTCAGAAACTCAAAAATTTATGCCCAGAGCGATTTTCGTTCATTGTAGTCTGGCTGCTCAAAACGTTATTGCAAAATTGGATAATGTCAGCAGCCCAATTACTAGTTCCTTTGCTAAAATTCACCAGGGTCATAATCAGGCACATGCTGACTTTATTGATGATTTACAAAAGGCTGTTGCAAGAGAAGTTCAGAATCCCATCGCACGACGTGAATTGCTTCAGAAATTGGCTTATGAAAATGCAAATGAAGACTAAAAGAATTCTTGAACCTCTTTTGAGCAAACCAGATGCGGGATTGGCAGATTATATTCAGGCTTGTAGAATTGTGGGGACGAATGTGTATAATATGGAATCATTGGCCATGGCTTTGCAAAATTCTGAGGCCTCCAGGCAAAAATTTGGTAATTGTTTTAACTGCGGCAAGCCTGGTCACTTTAAAGCACAATGCCTAGCCCCGGGGGGGGGAGGGGTGCTGCAAAAAAGGGAAATCAAAACAGGAGGCCAAAAGCAGTGTGCCCTCAATGTAAAAAGGGCTTTCACTGGGCTAACCAGTGCAGAACTAACCCAATCCCGCAGTTGGAAAACTAATTCAGGGGCATTCAGCCAGCTCCGTGTCAAAGGCTGAAACTCCATCTTCATTGTTTAAGTTTCCTTCTTCTTCTTCTTCTTCTTCTTCTTCTTCTTCTTCTTCTTCTTCTTCTTCTTCTTCTTCTTCTTCTTCTT
>JAOYMU010000002.1:25864478-25875839 GCA_025802295.1 Psammodynastes pulverulentus
TTAGCTAAGCCCCCCCCCCCTCAAGTTTTAATTTGACTGCAAAATATAGGTTGAAACTTAAAATTTTAATCAGCATGAGATCTAGGTGGTTGCTGGAGAGGCAGAGAAAGTGAGCAGCAGAAAAAAAGATGGAACTAAATTGATGTGGGATAGTGAATAAAATTTTCTCATACTTGTAAAGCTCAGTAGGCAATTTTTGACAACTGAACACTCTCCATTCTCTTTCTCTTCATGTTGCTATGTTCATCATACTAAAGTTTTATTTGTTATTCATTGAAAGGATTCACTGACCATTTTCATCTCCTTAATTTGGCCATGGTTAGTGCTAATGAAAAATGGGCACATTTGGCATTATGACAGCAATTTACAGACAGCTTTTTCAAAATGTTTGCCTTAATAGCCCAGGTGGATCCCAAGCTCCTATTTACTAAAGGAAAACCAGTGAGAAATCTACGCCCTTTCATCCCGAGGATGCTCCTTACTACCTTTTCTTTTTTCAAAGCACTCTTCCAAATAAATCACCAAATTAAATCCAACTGCTGTTTTTTTTCTCCTAAAAAAACCAACCTTATAGGTTTTCTTGGAAATAAAAGAAATGGTATGGTCTCATTCTCTGTTTTGCAATAAGCCATCTTCCCATTTGTTGGTATTTAATTTAAAGAATCTAAAAAAACAAGAAAAGTCAGATACTAGGCACCAAGAAAGTCTCTATGGGCATTATCTTTAGTAGATTCTGCAAGAACACCTTCTTGACAAGTTTCCGTACTAACATTTTCCAGGAAGTTTTGGAAAACTAGGATCTCTCATTAGATACATGTTGCCCACAAATGTAGCTTAGTCTAAGCATTTAAAACTGTTTCTAGAGCAGAAGCAAAGCATTCCATGGGAAGAACTATTGAAATCCAGGGAAATCTCTTCATAGAAGCCTCAACAAAATGCCTGCATGCAAACTAACTTTTCACAAGGCAGCTGTTATATGTTGGGAATGCAACTTAGAAGAGATCTAGTTTGTTCTGGTGGTGTATAGTCTCTCAGACTATAAACTGAGAGACTATGAGTTCTGCTTCTACCTTAGGCATGGCTGGGTAACCTTGGGCCTCATTCTTTCTTAGCCCTAGGAAGGAGGCAATGGCAAACTACTTCAGAAAAACCTTGCCAAGAAAACTGCACCGACTTGTTCAAGCTGTCAGCATTTCAATTAAACTCTCCAAACTCTCCAGAACTCCAAAACAAAGTCCATCAAAGTAAGAATTTATTAGAATAGTCATGTTGGCACATCTGGGGAAAACCCAAATATGAATTCCCACGTTTCCTCCCTTCCACACAAAAACTCACACCCTGCCCCATTTAGTGACTCTCAGATCACATTGGCCAACAATCCTGTCTCAACTGCCACTAAATTCTAGTCACTCCTCTCCAGGTGCCAGCAGCTTATCCTTGACTACTGGTGAAAGAATATTGTTGTGATTGTACTCCCTTTGCTACTCTCCCATTCTCACAGTTTGCCCATCCCCCACTGTGGCAGCCTGGAATCTGTCTCAAAATAGATCCGGGGCTGACACAAGCAGTCACTAAGAGTCAATACTGACTCCAAAGCATCAAATAAAATAATACAAATTTAGACTTGGGAGCAAAAGAATATAAGAAAATGGAAAGAAAAGTGGGGAACAATTTTAGAATCAGACAGGGACTCAGTCTAAGTGGAGCCAAAAAAAGTCCCAGAATAAATGAGATAAATGAATGAAGTTATATTTCTACATTTTAAAGACATTTTTGGAGACTGGAAGAATTTCATGGGGAGAAAAGCTGTCTTCCCTTTTGCTTGTCTCAAGAGGGCAGCATTGCTCCAGTCAAAGTCCTTGCCAGCTGGCAGACTGTCATTGTTATTGTTGGCTTGTCACTTCTGTGACCCTTGTTGATTAAATTTGGGGAAAAGGTTGTTTCTTGCACTTAGATTTTTTTTACCTCTGCAACTGAAGACTGCTTGTGAGTTTTTGAATGGCAACCAAGACAGGGGGAAAAATTGGAATAGGGCAATGACTGCTCATTTATAGTGGAGACCAAGGTGCACCATTACAGCTATTTCACCCTTTAAATATATATATACAGTATTTGGCCTCAAAGCAATCATACAGTACATTGTAAATGTTTGGAAACAAGGAAATCTTCTGTTCCAATTTAATGCTAGGGAAAGAGACAAACTTTCTCACAGTTCTAAATGCAGTGAGATGTTTAAATGGTAAGGCAATCATTCTCCTCATACTGATTGGTGATTATAGAACCAGGACATCTCCAGATGTGATCAAAGATCAGTAATATAAGTTTACACAAATATTAAGAGTCCAATGAAGGAAAGAGATTGAATGATTCTGTGTAGAATGGACAATGGCCCCTAACACAATGAGATGAAGTACATTCAATCTTAAACAGGTTATCTTGGAAAAAAACATTCCCTTGAATGTAGTGGTTACTTTCTGGAAGGTAGTTAGAGAAGCACTTCCAAATCATTATATCAGTAATAAGGCAGTATAAAGAAAAACTGAAATGCAGAGAACATAATATAATGATAGAGATGAAAGGGTCATTTAAAGATCTTATGAGGAATGTTGAGGTAAGTTTAATTCCAGCCTGTATCAGTGTCACACTCAACTCCAACTAATTTTCCAACAATTCCAATGAAGCCTCCCAATAGAGGCTTTGAATCCTGTAGAATATGATCTGGCTACATTCATCTAACAGTTCTCAGTAAGGATGAAACTGGTTATATCCTGTCTCCTATTGGTGAATATAATTGGAAACACCACACAGGATATACTGTACATTGTCTAATAAATGAGAAATGTCAACTCCCCTCCCCCCTGAGAGGAAGTGTGAAAGTCAGATAACACTAGGTACATGAGAACTGAAAAGGCTTCTTGGATGAGAAGCAAAATGTTTTCAAACAAAACAACAACAACAACAACAAGAAAATCCAGTTGCCTTTTGGAAAAACCAAATGTTGGCATGCAACATTATATCTGTATACTGTATATTTCTCTTTAACTGTTTAAAGATGCTACTCTAACTATATTTTAGTGTAAACTTTAAAATATATAAAGATCATAAGTGCATGAATTTTGTTTAAAGATATATTTTAGGTCTTTCCCACATGCATGCTTTTTTTGGGGGGGGGGGAAATATAGCTTTCTCAAATACATGATTTTGTGCAACTTTTTGAGTGAACAAAAACTGATACGAATAGCTTCTGTTAACCAGCTATTCTCACCCAACCTATCTCACTGAGTGGGAGGAGATTGGGTAGCTATTGGGATGTGGGCAGCCTTTAGCTTCTGATTAAAAAGATGAGGAATACATTTAATACATAAATAATTGAAAACTTGCAGGCCGGATCCCTGTCCATTCTGACTCTTTGGGGCAGTTTGAGGAGGGGATAATTTCTTGGATCTGGGAGTCTGAAAATGCCTCATTGAGAAGCCAGTGTAGTCCACTGTAGTCCCAAAGATGTGAGAAAGTTGGGAAAGGAAAGGGGACCTTGTTGGGTGCCACAGAGATCAGTCATCCCCCATCTTCTATTAAAACATTCATATAAAGTCATTGGGAGAGATCATCTGGCAACCTGGTGTTCATTATTGTCAGTGGGCTTTTCTATCACTACCTAGGCCAGACTGCTAATGGTATTGAAGGCCTGTTCTGTTCCAGCTTTACAAGTCTAAGAGAGTCTGGATAGGTAACAATAGGTTTAAATGGATCTTGGAAAAAGAATTACTATCTGTGCATTTGGATTCTCTGTCTCCCCCAATGATATCTCTTGATGGATGACACTATTCATAAAGGAACAGGTTCATGATTTGGGCATTCTCCTGGAGCCATACTCCTGCTATAGCAGCAGGTGGAGGCTATGGCTGTAGTGGGTGGTATGCCAAGCTTTGCCTGATGTTGTATTTGTGCCCCTACATGGGGCAGGAGGAGCTTGCTGCAGTGACTCCTGTCCTTGTCACCACTTGCTGAGACTACTGCTGTGTGCTCTACAATGGGGTTGAATTAAAAGATCACTTGGAAGATGCAGTTGATTCAGATTGCAGGGGCTGATGTTCAGCGCTCACCAGGATAGGATCACATTACACCAGAACCCCATATTGATTAGAAATAGGTATTTGAGTAAAATTTAAAATGCTGATACTAAGGTATAAACCTACATAGCCTGGTATCAAGCTACTTCAGAACCACATTCTCCTATTGGAACTGAACTGACTAATTCAGTCTACCTGAAAAAACTACTAGCGGTTCCCCATTTAAGGTACCAGGAAATAAGGGATGTGTGTGTTTGTGTGTATGTAGAGATGCCTTCCAGTAGCAGTATTTATTCTTTTAAATAGTGGACATCTGGTTGACTCCTACTTTTACTGCCTTTCAAAAGCAAAAATAAGTGCAGGGAAGAGCAACCAGAATGATTAGGGGATGGGAGACTAAAATGTATGAAGAACAGTTGCTGAAACTGGGCATCATGGCTAGTCTAGTGAAGAGAAGGACCAGGGGAGACATGATAGCAGTGTTCCAATATTTGAAGGGCTGCACAGAGAGGAAGGGGTCAAGCTATTGTATTTTCAAAGGCACCTGAAGGCCAGACAAGGAATAATGCATGGAAACTGATCAAGGAGAGATTCAACCTGGAAATAAGGAGAAATTTACTGACAGTGAGAACAATCAACCAATGGAACAGCTTGCCTTCAGACGTTGTGGAGCTTCATCACTGGAAGCTTTCAAGAAGAGATTGGACTGCCATTTGTCAAAAATGGTGTAGGGTCTCCTGCTTGGGCAAGAGGTAGGACTAGATGACCTACAAGGTTCCTTCCAACTCTGTTAATTTGTAATCTGTATCTCAAACAGAGCTCTTAAAAAATGGGAAGAATTTGGTTGGGTTCTAGATTGTATTCCTTGTTTATTAATTGGTTTGTGGAATTTTTAAGTCTGCATTTGTATCGTATATTTTATCTTGTGAAATGTCTCAAAAGTCCTTTGCCATTGTGGTAGTCTATAAATCTGATGAACAGATGAATAAACTACTTCAATATTTTATACAGTTATATTTTACTTGGGGAAATATATATTACTCTATTATATATTTTTATTCAGTATTGTTTTCTGGGCGCATCTAAAAGTCCTGGATTTGTGTTGATAAAGTCATCTCATGAAGTCTTAGGATTTACACACTCCATGACTCCAGAACTAGTCAAAGGCATTGCCAGTGAGAATCAGCACATCTAATACTAGAATCTGACATTAAAGAACTATGTTCAGTGTAATATATTAACAGTATTTTTAGTCAGCAAGCTGTGGTGGGTCCTTATCTCTTACTCCCAGTTTCTCCACCCACAGTGAGAATTGTAAAGAGTTATTTTTTCTGAAGTCAGAGGAGATTAAGATTATAAAACAGTGCCTGGATAAATGATACAATATCCTCTGGCACCAAGTATATATATACTATATAAGCATTTTCTTCTGGACCCAGATGGTTTCACAACCTTTGTGTATTACTGTAAGATAGATTTATATAGGCTTTATGGACCGTTTAGTACCTGTAACATTTTTCAGTAATTGCAAAACTACATTTGTAGACCCCCCAAAAAGCAACACCTACATAACTTTTGTCATAAAAGCTATGGTTTCATCTTAATATTTATGATTTTGAAATATGAAGATAAGTACCACCTTTGTTCTAAGTCAGAGCTGTATAAAAATAGAATAGAATTCTTTATTGGCCAACTGTGATTGGACACACAAGGAATTTGTTTTGGTGCATATGCTCTCCATGTTCATACAAAGAAACATGCGCAGATCATCTGAGAGGATTCCCTGACTTTCTCAGATGACCTGCTCATGTTTTTAGCTACTGGTTCGGCTGAACCGGCACTTTTTTGAGCTAAAAAACTGCCGGCTCAGCCAAACCGATAGCTAAAAAAAGTGTGCTGATCAGCTGAGAGGATCAAAGAGTCCTCTCAGATGATCAGCGTGCACATGTACAATAGGCACGCGCCAGTAGGTGTGTACATGGCAGAAGGGAGGGGGAGCATGCACACGCACAGAGGGGGAATGTGCAATCAACGAACCAGTGTCAACACCGGAGGAAACCACCACTGGTACAAATAAGCAATCACATCATACTAGGAAACATAACAATAAGCTAGGGCCTATCAAGTCATACTAGTAAACAGCCAATAAAAATATATTAAAAAAATAGTAGTAGGAGATGGGTGAAAGGAAGGATGAGAAGTAAAAAAAAAATCATAATGATACAAGCAACAAAGTTACATTCTTACAGTCGTAAGTGGGAGGAGATGGGTGAAAGGAAGGATGAGAAGATTAATAGTAATAGTAATGCAGACTTGGGAATTATTTGTTTAGCGGAATGATGGCATTCAGGAAAAAACTGTTCTTGTGTCTGGTTGTTCTGGTGTGCAGTGCCCTATAGCGTCATTTTGAGAGTAGCAGTTGAAACAATTTATGTCCAGGATGTGAGGGGTCTGTAGATATTAACATCTTTAGACTAGGCAAGAGAGACTATCACCCAGCCCAAAAAGGAACAGAAAGACTCCAGCATCCCTCCACCAGCAATCAGACCCAGATCAGCATAGATTAACTCCAAGGTTAACATCAAGTAAACAATACCCCAATCAAGAAATTGCCAAAGAAGCCAACAGCAAACAGACCAACTGAAGAACCTCTAAGACCAGCCCCACCAACGTTGTCAGAGAAAGCCACTAGAATATAAACAGAGACCAAACCCCACTCCTTACTAGCACTGATGTTACCTAGTTTGGGTAATGAAACATCTGCAGGAAAACAAGCAAGCTCAAAGAGCACCAAGGATCCTTCATTACTTTCTTACAGGCTTCACCTGCACCATAATCATAAGACGTGCCTTAAGAAGACTGGTGATAATGCTGATCTATATTGGAGTCATCAAGATACAGCTTTGAACACTGAATTTGAAAGTTTAACCGTTTCCCCTCTCTAGTTGTGACTGACTTAATAGAGCAGTGCTCATCTCCGATTCTCAGCCAAGGAAGCCTGTGTTGTCTGAGAGACACTTCTGGCATCATGTGGCCAGCATGAAAGTACTGAATGCTGTTATCTCCCACTGAAGCAGTACCTATTTATCTACTCGCATTTGCTTGCTTTCGAACTGCTAGGTAAGCAGGAGCTGGAGCAAGTAATTGGAGCTTACTCCTTCATGCAGAGCTTGGGTCTCGAACCCAGCCTGATGGCTTTCCAACTGATAAGACTAGCATCTTAACCACTGAGCCATCACGCCGCCCCTAAACGTTATTGTTGAACTGAAGTTCACAGGTCTTAAAGTTGCCAAGGCTGGGCACTCCTGGTCTAGACTGAGGAATTGAGCAACATTTCCCCAAAAGGCAACAGCAAACTACTTGTGTACTGTAGCCAAAAAAGCCACATTGCCACATTCATAAATTCACAGAGAATCCAAGGCAACTTAATGGGGGACTTGATTTTAGTCTCAGATCACAAGATGTTAATGATTTAGAGAAGCTACGTTCACTTGGGATCAACAACGATCATCCAGAGCTTTAATGCGAGCACAAAATAAATATATCTCAATTTATTTCTCATACTTCAATTAAAAAATAAGGATTCTCTAAATGCAGTGAAATCCGTAGGGTGCAATTATGTAACGTGAGCAGTGTGAATGGGGTAATGCCATTCTCAGCTTCAAGAAGCAAATGCGCTCAGCAGAGAGGATTTCGGCTAATATGAAAGCCGACGTAAAAACTCATTTCTTAATGATGTGCTGATAAATTTGCTAGTTTGTTCTAATAGAGATTTAATATATGAGAGGACTGCAACACCTCCTAGAAGCTGGAATTAGTACGGCCATTGGCTAGGATTGGGGAGGGGTCTTTGGCCACTACATCTGAAGGGTACCAAGTATGACAGGTGAATAAACTGAATTTTATCTGGAAAAGACTTTATCAACCTGGGATCTTACAGATCCCTAATCAAATACAAGTCACTTCATCTCTTCTAGAGAAGAACAATCCTACAAGAGTGACAGTTCTGTTGTGGTCCGCTGGTGCCTGTTGAGCTGGCAGCAGAGTCCGACAGTGAAGAGGTTGGGGAGGCTGAGGAAGGCTCAGGCAAGGACTCTGCGTCTGATGCAGAGATGGAGCCAGGGCCATCTGGGAGTTATGTGTGGATTCCAGCACCTCCGGACTCTGACATAAACGGGGCAGAGGAACAGGCTCCCCATTACCAGTGCGCGTATGTGCAGAGTCGCCAGATGGCAAGAACAGTTGGGATTGAAAGGGCGACTTGGGACTAAGGCTGGGAGATGATTGGCCCCTCCCATAAGACATAAAAGGAGGAGCAAAGTCACAGAAGCTCTCTGCAGGAAGCAACATTGTTTATTCAGTTCGGTTTGCACTCTGAAGCTGCGTGTGTGTTGCTGGGACTCCGGTTGGTTTCGCACAAATTAATTGGGATTTAGGTCATTGGCAGCCTTTCAAGTAAGATAAAGGTTATTAGCTTGTTCTTGAAAGACTGTGGCAGACGGCTGTTGATTTATTTCTGCACGGTTTTAGACTTATTAAAGGCTGTGAATGAATATAATTCAGAGCTGTGAAAATAAAGAGGTTTTTGGGGAGTTAATTGAGTGTTTGTTAAAGCCTAGGTCAGAACACCTAGGATGGTTGAAGGTTTTTTGTTTTTAATTTTATTTTTTTAAATCTATCTCACAACCAAAATTAATTTGAGTGTGTCAATGTTTGGTCATTATTTGACTTCCTACTAGCAGAGTTGTCCTCCTCATTGTCTTTGGAGGAAAACCGAATGCAATAGGATACTGTTTGGCTTGTACGTACGGTGGGTTGGGGCTGCAAGGGAGAGGATTAACTTGTTTTTAGACTTCTCTTAAGGACTAGCAACCCTCCAGAGAGGAGAAAGGCAGGGAGAGGAAGAGAGAAGGAGAAAGTAGATTCATTACCATCCCTCAGAGCTCAATTAATCTTACTTGGTAAGCCAAATAACTCCCTGAATCTGTGTTGGGATTTTTACCTGTGGTTTCGGGAAGAGAGGTCTTCTGCTAGGGGACACTTAAGTCATCCCCAAGGTCTTAAAAATGTTCAGCCAGCTACCAGCTACAACACGTAGGAAGATGATGGAAGGAGTTTGTTTACTCCTGAAATTGAAAGAAAAACAGGACTAATGGAATCCTGGACCCTTTTGTTAGCGCTTAGAAAGAATCTTATCATTCTAGGACTGGATGAATTCTCCTGGGGACTATAAAGTGGGACTTTAGGAGGCAAAAAAAATATATCACAAAATCAAATTTGAAAAAAAAATGAATCATCTGCAGAGAATTAGAGAGAAAAACAAGGTATTTTCTTGGAGGGAAAGAAAATCTGATCGTGGTGGTAAGATGGAGAACTCAAAAGCAAGCCAAAGGTTCCCAGATGTGGGGTGCAGCTACCCAGCTCAACACTAGGTGGCAGCAAAGACATACAGATCCTTCTGTATTTGTTGCCATCTAGTGGGGATCTAAATTTTTGCAACAAACATTTTTTAAACAAAAAAAGGAATTGAAGTTGCAGAATTGCTTAGGGATAGTAACAAAAGAGGGGGAAAAAATGACCCAATAAGAAAAGAAATTATTTCCTTGTTGCTCAGGATTGGGGGTGCATGTTTCCCATCACAGTTAATCCCGGTCAGTCTTCCCCAAATATTGTAGGTTAATAATCAATAAATATATAACTGTACATAAGGGAAAGCGCCCTATCTCTAAAATATTTTGGTATAATGCTCTACAGGTAGTCCTCGGCCACAAATGAGCCCAAATTTTCTGTTGTTAAGCGAGTCATTTGTTAAGCGAGTTTTACCCCATCGGCGACCTTTCTTGCCTCCGTTATTAAGTGAATCGCTGCAGTTGACAAGTTAGCAACCTGGTTGTTAAGTGAATCGGGCTCCCCCCCCCCACAGAGACTTTGCTTGTCAGAAGGTTGCAAAAGGGGATCACGTGGTCTTGGGACCCAGCAACGGTCGTAAGTGTGAACCAGTCGCCAAACTTCTGAATTTTGATCGCATGATCATGGGGGATGCTGTGAAAAAAACAGTCACGTCTTTCAGGACCGTTGTAACTTTGAACAGGTCCCTAAATGAACTGTTATAAGTCAAGAACTGCCTGGATTGCAGTTTGGGATCTAGCTTAAGTTTATTAACAGATGAACACGAGTTGGAAGGGACCTTGTAGGTCATATAGTCCAACTCCCTGGCCAAGCAGGAGACCCTACACCATTTCTGACTGATGGCAGTCCAGTCTCTTCTTGAAAGCTTCCAGGGATGAAGTTCCAACTTCCAAAGGCAACTTCTGTTGATTGTTCTCACTGTCGTGAAATTCCTCCTTATTTCTAGGTTGAATCTCTCCTTGATCAGTTTCCATCCATTATTCCTTGTCTGGCCTTTGGGGACTTTGGAAAATAGCTTGACCCCTTCCCCCTCTCTGTGGCAGCCCCTCAAATATTGGAAGATGCTATCCTGTCTCCCCTGGTCCTTCTCTTCCCTAGACTAGACAGGCCCAGTTCTTGCAACCATTCATCGTATGTTTTAGCCTCCGGTCCCCTCATCATCCTGGTTGCTCTTCTCCGCACTGGAAGTGACTTCCACAAATCTGCCCCATGTAAAGGAGGAGGAAATTCAGGTCAGCCGCTGCTCTTCGGAGTCCTTACCACCATCTTTGAACTGCAAATTGCTTCCAAACCGACACATCTTTTCTTGAATTTTTCTGCAGCTCAAGAGTGACACCCTGTGACTGATGGCAGGATTCCCACGTGGGCCTTTCTGTCAAAGCCGGCTTAGCTTACTAGCTTGCTGCCTTGCCATCTTCTTCAGCATCTCTCTCTCTCTCAGATGTTCGTTTCACGTTATGAACAGAAAAAAAAACACATTAATGCACAATTCCCATTTGGATTTATAAAATCATTGAATTGCAGCTTCTGATTTATTTATTTATTTTCTTCTTCCTGGGCTCTGGGCCTTGCCAGCCCAGAATTTCATACACCTGGAATTTATTTCTTTATATATATATATATATGCAAGCCAGGCCAGAGACGGGTCAGTGGTTCCCTGTGGTTTCCTTGAAATGAAAGGCCAACCAAATTATTTTTTAATACCAGTTGTAAAGCTGCCATCCTGTTTGGTATGGTCGTATCTCCTCTGCTTCGCCTCTGCAGAGGGCAAGTGTCATGTCTTGAATTAGCAACAGGGAAGAAGAAAGAGGGAAGAAGAAGAAGAAGAAGAAGAAGAAGAAGAAGAAGAAGAAGAAGAAGAAGAAGAAGAAGAAGAAGAAGA
>JAOYMU010000002.1:25900084-25913801 GCA_025802295.1 Psammodynastes pulverulentus
ACAAACACACATACACAAGAGTCTGCAAAGGATCTAAAGGGAGGAGTAAGGGTATTAAATGGAAGTAGGGGAGCATAAAGGTTACTATGTGGCAGACTATATCAAATTACGAGTACTCTATATGAGAACTAGATGCTTATTTAGTCTAGTAGGTCATCATCTAATGGATTTTAACTGCTGTTGCACAGAATCTGGCACATTATATGTTGCAGCAGTATTGCTATCTGAAAGCAGCAGGCAGAAGTAGAATTGCCTGGTACACCCTGGGTATTTCTGCAGTAATGGTGAAAGAAGGCTAACATGATATCTGTATAATGCAGGCACTAAAGAAGTACGTTCTTTATTATTTTTGTATGTCCAGAGTCACAAGGTCATTGTCTCTATGGATAAGGAGTCTTCCTATATTAACCTTCAAGGACAGCTGAGAGTAGGATATGATGCCAGAGTAAAGGGCCCTGTGATGTTTAGCTACTTGGAGAATATGTCATAAGGGATATTATAACAATAGTAATTATTTTAATAGTTGTATTTCCTTAAATTAAATCCATTTTGACATTGGTTTAGTATAATTAATCATCTTTCAAAAGTTGGAACAATGAACTTTGGCCACCCTGACCATAATTTCCTGAGGGCTTGCAGAGGGTTCTTGCAAAAAACTATGGGATTAAGTAAACTGGATTAAAACCCCATAGGGGTGCTTCTTCAGGCATTCATGTAGAAAGAATTGAGCAATTCTATTGCATCTTCTATTTCTCTGGTGCCTTCTAATGTAGTCCAGCCCTCACAATCTTTGCTGCACTGTATTCCCCGTGTGATGATAGATGTGTCACAAAGGCCCCCAAATGTTAGAAAGTGGACTAATGCAACTACATTTACTTAGTTGGAATCCTCCTGAAGTGAAGTGTCTGAGAAGACCTCTGAGTGAAATAGATATGGACAGAAATATACAGACTATTTCTGGAATATAAACAGGACTATGCATATAAAAATTAGAACTTGAGTAAACATGCTACTTTTATGAAGAGATTTACAGTGTATTCAGAAAGTATTCAGAACCCCTTCATTTTTGTCAATTTTGTTATGCTGCAGCCTGATTCTTCAGTTGTTGAAATTCATTTTTTTCTCATTAATCGACACTCAGTACCCCATAATGACAAAGTAAAAACAGAATTTTAGAAATGTCTGTAAATTGATTAAAAAATTTAAAAAAAACCTAAATATCACATTGGCATAAGTATTCAGACCCTTTGCAACAACATCTGAAATTTAGCTCAGGTGACATGTTTCTACAGCTTGATTGGAGTCGACCTTGATTGGACATGATTTAGAAAGGCACACATCTCTCTATAGAAGGCCTCATAGCTGACAATGCATACTGTAGCAGAGCAAAAGCCACGAGGTCCAAAAAACTGCCTGCAGAGGTCAGAGACAGAAGTATTGCGAGGCACAGATATGGGGAAGATTACAATAAAATTTCTGCTGTACTGACGGTTCCTAGGAGCACAGTGGCTTCCAGAATTCTCAATGGAATACATTTGACACAACCAGGACTCTTCTTAGAGCTGATCGGCTGGTCAAACTGAACAATCGGGGGAGAAGGGCTTTAATAAGAGATGTGACCAAGAACCCAATGATCACTCTGATTATGTTCCAGAAGATATCCTATGTTCCAGAAGGGAACCATCACTGCAGCCCTCCACTGATCTGGGCTTTATGACAAAGTGAATAGATAGAAGCCTCTCCTCAATGCAAAAAACATGAAAACCCTCTTGGAATTTGCTGAAAGGCACCTGAAGGATTCTCAGACTGTGAAGAACAAGTTTCTCTGCTCTGATGAAACCAAGATTGAACTGTTTGGCCTCAATTCTAAATGTTACATCTGGTAGAAACCAGGCACCACTCATCACCTGCCCAATACCAACCCAAAAGTGCAGCATGATGGTGGCAGCATCATGCTGTGGGGGTGCTTTTCAGCAGCAGGTTGTGGGAGACTGGTTGGGGTTGAGGGAAAACCGAATGGACCAAAGTACAACCTGGCTGAGCTTGAGAGGATTTGCAAGGAAAAATGGCAGAAAATCCCCCAATCTAGGTGTGCAAAGCTTGTCAAGTCATACCCAAAAAGACTCAAGGCTGTAATTGATGCCAAAGGTGCTTCAACAAAGTAACTGGGTGAAGGATCAGACTACCAATGTGACATTTCAGTTTTTTCTTTTAAATAAATTTACAGACATTTCTAAAATTATGTTTTCACTTTGTGATTATGTGATACTGAGTGTAAATTAATGAGATAAAAATGAATTTCAACAGTAGAATCAGGCTGCAGAATAACAACATTGACAATAGTGAAGGAGTTCTGAATACTTTCTAAATGCACTGTACAGTTAATAGCTGATTTAGAAACTTTAACAGGATTTTTCTTGTGGTAGTTTGTCTATCCCATAGTCTATCCATTTTCAGATACTTAGAAAATGAGACTGAACTTTTAGTCCATCTCCCATTTTCTTTCATATCCATAAATCCATCTAGAGCAGAAAATGTAAACTGTTCCCATATCGGCATGATTGTGGCTATACTTATTATTATTTGGAAAATTTATATTTCTGCCTACTCGGTCACAATGACATAAGGTAGCTTACAGGAAATAAAAACACAATATAAAAGAAATAAAAATAATAAATAATAAAATAACAACCCTGCACCCTCCCACCCCTTGGTGGCAACACAGTTGTTTGTGTGACCTGAAAATTTATTTGATTAGAACTCTAAATCTTGCAGATAGCTGTATTTAAATTCAAACCAGCATTAGTAGAATTCATCTTTAGACCTCAGGCTAGAAATGTAATCCCATTCCCTATCCCATCCAGTCCCTTCACATGCTCATATGAATGCCCAAGGAGAATTGAAATTTAAATGAAAGTATGGCACAATAATTAGGAAAGTGTAGAATAATAGCAATCTTCTTTGACAAGGTTCTTTGCCACATGGAGATGCGCTGCTTCATTTTCAATTAAGAACTGTGCTGGAGCCTCTGTTACCAAGCAAAGCAGCATGATTGATTGCTCTGCTTTCTAAAGCCAAACTCCACATTGTTTCATAGAGGCACTTCAAATGACTCCAAGAATCCCTTAAGGTTTTGCACAGAAATCATCATCATCATCACCATCATCATCATCAAGTATCATTATCTTAAGAAAATTAATTTCTAATTTCAAAGGATAAATAAAAACTGTCAGCTATCCATACAGATCTTTAAAGCGGTACTTTGAAGTGGCACCCTTCTTACTAAGGAAGAACAGTTTCATTGCTCAGTTGACAACAACTACTGTTAGCAAAAGATAATGGCAAAAAACCCCAGCTCTTCGATATAGTAATAGCACAGACTTATATATCGCTTTATCGTGCTTTTTACAGCCCTCTCTAAGCAGTTTACAGGATCAGCATATTGCTCCCACAATCTGGGTCCTCATTTTACCCACCCCGGAAGGATGGAAGGCTGAGTCAACCTTGAGCCTGGTAGGATTCGATCTGCCAAATTGCCAAATTACAGGCAGCTGGCTGTAAGCAGAAGTAGCCTGCAATTACTGCACTCTATCCTCTGCCCCACCGAGGCTCCAGATATGCCAGATTAATGGCATGATGTATTCTCCTCTATTAATTAGATCTATGTAAGACTGTCTGACCTTGCCAGAACTTGTAAACTGTTCTGACTCATCCCCTGTTAAGGAAATCCAGTTTTAACATTAAAAGCTACAGGAAACCAAAACCACCTCTCTTGCCCAGGAGTGTTTTTCTCCCTTTCTCCTTTACTTTACTGATAAAGTAGCTGTGGTCCAGGCATCAGCACATCATTTTTAATTCCCCTTCTCCCAGGCAGCCAACTGCTGAGACTCAAACCATGATATTTCTACAAGCTGCCTCCAGGGTTTCTAAAGAGAGGTGAAACAGGCTACTGGTTGCAGAAAGATGGAGGAAAGAGTGACATTCTTCTCCTTCAACTACAGCTAGATGCTCTACTGACTGCCCCTTCAGACAACAGTGAACTGTTGTCTTCTAAACTAGCCTTCACATTCTTTCCTCTTAGTAATAGGTCTCATATTCTGTAATTGTATTTTCTGAGTCTAAGATCAACATACACCATTTCTTCAGCATTTTTAGAATTCTCAGGAATTTTTAGAAACCGCAGTTTGATTCAGACCTGCATGTATTCATTCATCTTTGATCTTTTTGGGTTGATTGTAAGTGAAAGCATATAGACATCTCTGTACTTTCCTCCATGATTTACTTATCCCAAAGGCCGTGGTGATCACGGCCTAATCACTAAATCCAATATTTCTTCTTTTTGTCTTTTAATGCAGGTTTCATAAGAAAATGCCAAAATAAGTTATTTGTTTGTTTATTTTGGTGCATAGCATTGTGTCATTTGCAATATGACCAAACTACAATATCTATGTATAACAGATAAAATGTTGAGGAGTAGTTTGAATTTGGGATACGATCCATTCTGTTTCAGGTGAGTTAAAAATGATGTCAGGCTGCCCATTTTGCATTAGGTTCACATTTGTTTGCCTTACTGCATAATAAAATAAAACATTTCATCCTGAGTTATAACATCAATAAGTAATGTTACCTGATTTAGTATGTAGCTTTACTACTTCATGAACATATAAGTTTTACTGAATCTTACTACGCCGTTTTCAAACATTATTGATTACAAAAGAGACTGTAGACATAGATTCTTTATTTAGCATATGGTGATCTACAGAAAGTAGGGAGTCTACTACAACAGACAGGAGATATGGCAGCTGATGGGATCTAGAAACAGCCACCAAGATGCTTCTGGGTTGACAGGTATAAGCCAATGAGGTCATTGTTACCTGGGGGATGCTCAATGAGGGCTCTCCTCTTTTGTATCTGTGTGAGTAGAGTGGTACCTATTTATCTATTCACATTTTACATGCTTTCAAACTCCTAGGTGGGCAGGAGCTGGAGCAAGTGGTGTGAGTTCACCTTGTCACACAGTACCCAGGTCTCGAACTCAGATCTGACAATCATCAAACCTCCATTCTAACCACAGAGTCACCACACCCCTTTGTAGACATAGAGTAATAGAATAAATGATTGATTGCACCCAAACTTTACTTATAAGCATGGGAGTATAAAATTAATTTTACAACTAATGGCTTTTAAAATTTTCTGAATTAATTTAATCACCATTCTGTGATTCAAATGGAAGAAATTGATGGAAGGCCAGTGTTCAAAGTGCATTTATAATACATAACATAAATATATATGCTAGAGCATATTTTCCTAAGAACAATTTTTTTTTTTTAAAAAAGAGCATTTAAAATAATCTGAGCCCATGGCTGAAGGATGGTTGGCTTGCTTCAATTTACATGAAATATTTCTTAAGGCAATGAACTTGACATGATTGTTTTTTTTTCCTTTTTAAAACATAAATGAAATGAATAATCTGATGTGAATAAAACCAGGCTGGCCTAAGCCATCTTGTCTAGGGGCTCACAAAAGACAACACTGAATGATTGCATATGCTTTGTATGAACAGCCTGGCAGATGAACATAACTAAAAAGCTTGCAAATGAGAAGATCAATGAGGCTGCAAGTATTGTAAACTGATGATGAGGCTTTGTTTGTATGCATATTTTGCTTTTTGTCTTGGCAAAAATGCTGGTCATCCATTCTGATAGCCTGTGTCAGAGCTTCAAGGGATGTGAGTTGCAAAGCAACAACTGTGCTATAATTACGGTCATAGCAAATGGAATGTGAAATAAAGCCTTTGATGATAAGGCCATCCAGATGGGATTCATTCGGTTGCATTTTTGTTTCTACTGCATTGAGTTCACATTGCTTAAACTAGAGTGTTATTAGCATCATTTTTATCTGATGCCAGACCAATTCATCCAGTGCTTCCTATATTATTCCAGCACTATCAAGTCACTGAGCTTTACCATATTTTGAACTTTAATGCCTTTAAACAATAGACAAAAGAAGAGAAGGAGATGAAATTGTGACATCTATTGGATCAGGCAAATGAGCCATTAAACAGTTCACAGCAGCCTTTCAGGTATATTGGGACTACAATTCCCAGATTCCCAGACAGAATTCTAATCCCAGAACATAAGGAAGATATCAGATTGTGGAAAGCTAGTCTTCAGTAAAGCAATTCACAGCTCATCTCTAGACACTAGGCTTCTTATAAAATTCTACTTTAAATTCCAATAATGTAAATACTGTTTTTGAACAATTTAGTTTTTTGTTGTAATTGCATTTAATTCACTTATTTTTGCCAATTTGTGTTTATAGTCCTTGATATCATGTATTCAGTGTTATCTTCTACTAACTATTGTCTTCATTAACTCAATAGTAAGGCCATTAAGTCACTGTTAATACTACTACTGATTTTTAATTATAAAAGCATATATGACTTTGCTGAAACTTTCATACCCAGAAAAACACAAATTGACTCTTCTACTATATACACACTGCCTGGAAATTCATGACCAGCTGAAAGATCCATGTGATGTATATATTTAATTCATATGTTCTAAACTATAAATTGAAGATCAACTATTATTTTTGCTGTGTTGTTCCACACAGCACTGTGTCTTCTGTTAAAGTTTTTTTTTGTTGAAAATGGTTTATGAATTTTTCATGTAACTAGGAAGCATAACATTTCAGTGAAAAATTTTTCCACCTATCCAAATTCATCTTTTCTACCAACATCTGTAATTAGTAAGAACATGGAAATGCTCTGCTAGATTAGCCCTGGAGCCCATTCAGTACAGAATACTGTTTCCAGGAAGATGGCAATAAGAAACCCATAAACTCTTGAGTTTGTACGTTTAAGGGAAGGGTGTACTTAGCACTTAGTCTACTTGCGTATCTTGCTTTGATTCATTCACATTGGAAGTGAAGGATCCTGCAGTTGTCACTGAATGTAATTACTTTTTTTTTTAAATTATTCAATGCTACTATACCAACAAAGGAAATAATGCTGCAGAGTTTGCATTATTGCCCTTTCTTTTGTAAATCAGTCAGATATTGTTCAGTTTAAAAATAAATGGGAGATCACTGATAAAACATAATTTTGGGAAGTCTAGCATGTGGATGTTCCCTTAAAAAAATGAGCAGTCTAGCAATTCCACAGTTGAGGAGTAAGAAACCAAAAATAGAATAATAAGTAAAGGATAATGAAATATAGTGGTACTGACAAAAGATGCAGAAGTTATGGAGAATGTCTAAATCTGTATTTCTGACTTTCATTCTCTCTAATTCTTTCTAATATTATTCCTTAGGGTAAAATGCCAAAAACTTTCACTCAGAATCTATTTTATAAATCTTTAGAATGGGACTGAATGGATGTTTATTAGGTCTCGACAAAATTCACACATAGAATTTGATTTAGAAAATCCATACACACAACTCATCTAATTAACAATTGTAGTGATAATTATTACAGAAACTTAAAAGTATTTTATTTCAATAAATACAACTCTAAGCAATATTATATTATAAATTATAGCAGAATCAATAAAAAGAATCAAGTCGGTGGGTGAATTAACTTTCCAATAAAATGGAACTTTGAAGGATTTTGATGAAATGTATGGTATGTGGATAGCTTTTGTTATTTTGAAAGAAATCAAAATAAATTCCATAATATTTTTACTAGGCTGATACTCTCATTTACATGGAAATGCAACTTTTAGAAAATATAGGATTACTTTATCCCAATGGAAGACAATCTTAATGTGATAGAAAACAAAGTTAAGGGCTGGAATGTTCCCTATGTGGAATCCCATCATGTCAATGTGCTTATAGACATCCTTCTTGCTACTTGTCAGAGTTATTTCCCCACTTTATTTGGTTTAGTTCTTAAAATATTATACATTACATTTATACATTACAATATTTAGAATCAATACAACCAAAGTCTGATGAAAGAGATAGTGACAGTGAGAGTAATTAATCAGTGAAACGGCTTGCTTCCAGAAGTTCTGTGTGCTTAATCCCTGACGATTTTCAAGAAGAGATTAGAGAACCATTTGTCTGGGATTTTATAGGGAGTCCTACCTGACTAGAGGGTTGGACTAGAAGACCTCCAGGGTCACTTCAACCTTGTTATTATGTGTTCTATATTTTCTCATTATAGTGAGGTGCATGATGTTATCAGTCAACCAAAGCAGATTTCAAACAAATGTCTGTCCTTTGTTCTCTGTCTCCCTCTGTCTATCCTTCTCATATTTCACAATACATTATTTGTGGTCTTAAACTATATATTACGCAAATGTCATGTTGCCAGGAGTTGAAAAGCTGTCCAGACTCACTGTACTCTGGTTAATTCAACATCAGATATGAAATTTCATTTATTACAAATAGCTTCTAGAATGGGCTGGAACAACCTGCTTCTCTCAAACTTTCAGATGGGAAAACAGTTAAATCTCTTTACAAATTGCCTTCTCCCCCAGTCTTTATCTGAGTCTGAATCTCAAAGTACCCTAACAAAGCATATAAAATAGAAATGATCAAAGATGAAAGATAAAGAAGATACATATGTTTTTTAAAAATTGAGAAAAACATTACAGAATATGCTTCTCACTTTCACTGAGTATATCATGTTTTCTTCATGAATATTTTAGAAACTGAAATGTGGGCTTTGATCTGTTGTATAAATTTGCACAGTTCTTCCTTTTAGAAAGATTATATTTATTTCTTGAAAAACAAAAATAGGAAAAAGTGACTTCTAAGGCATCCAAAATTTCTCCTTTTGCTCTTCAATATTGGTTCATTTAGACTATAAATGGATTATGTGACTCCATAATGAAGATGTTTTGCTTTTCTCATCTTGTAAAGTTTCCAAACTTGAATGAGATCAGAGTAGAAAAACAGCACTGTCATAAATATTTCAGATTTGTTGCTTTAGAAATAAACCACAAACTGTTACTCCCTAAGCAGAATACAAGCACACTAATATACACATAACTTGATATTCGTGTTCACTTCTTTGGGGCTTGCAAAGAAAGAAAGAAGAGGGACATATACAAACACTGGCCCTCCCTTCGGAAATGAAATAAATTTAATCTATGTAAATAGTTAAGGACATGCATAAAATTGAAAAAAAGAGAGCTTAAGACAAACCACATGCTATGTGTTATGGCCACCCTGCTTCTGAGACCACATCAGTTTCTCAAGTTCTTCTTCATTATGTTGTTCTTCTGTAACAACCTAATAGTGATGGACTCATAATGGGATGGTGGTAGAAATAGAACAGGACTGGATTGTAATGGCTTGCTCTGCTCTAGCACTACATACCATGCTCTTTCCTGCTATTTGAAAATATCCATTGATAACTGTCAGTTGGAAAATGGCTTTTTTGGCCCCTCTTTCAAACCAGCGGTCCTTTCTGTCCAAAATGTGGACTTTGCTGTCTTCAAATGGACTGATGAATCTTGTCCTGGTGGGTTTGTTGTTCTCCTATGTTGTGCAATGTGTTTATGAAGTGGTTGTTTTGTTTCACCAATGTACAGATCTTCACATAGCTCACTGCATTGTACTGCATATACCATGTTGCTCAGTTTGTGTCTGGGTGTTTTAACTTTGGGATGGACTAGTTTCTGCCTTAGTGTACACTTGGGTTTGAAGTGTGCACCTATGTTGTGTTGGCTGAAGATCCTCCTGAGCTTCTTACAATATTCCTGCAACATATGGAGTGACAACATTGTTTTGTTTATTGTTCTCTTCATTGTCTGTTGTGGATGAGCTCCTATAAGATCTGTTTTGAGATTTGATGAAGGGCTGCTTGAGATAGCCAAATGTCCTGAGGGCTTCCTTGATGCGTTTTAGTTCTTTTTCTTTCCCATCTTTGTTGGTAGGCAGGCCTTCAGCTCGGTGGTGTAGAGTTCTGATGACTCCCATTTTGTGTCTAATGGGTGGTGGGAATCAAAATGTAAATTTTGATCTCTGTGTGTGGGTTTTATGTAAATTTCACTGATGAGGTTTCTGTCTTCATTAATATGTACTGCACATTCCAGGAAGGCTAAACTATTTTCTCATGTGAATTTGATATATCTATCCAGAGTTGATACGTTTGGTGAACACTTCCAATTCCTGAGTTTTGATCTTGACCCAAGTATCGTTTACATACTTATATCAGTGAGTGGGTGGAATTCCCATGAAGGACTCTAGGGTTTTGGTTTCTACCTCTTCCATGTAAAGATTGGCCACAATGGGGGACACAGGTGAACCTATGGCACAGTTGTGTTTTTGTTTGTGGAAAAATATATATGGACTCTCCAAAATCCACAAAAGGGAATTTCATTCAGAAAAAGCACCTTTGGGATAATTATGACCTGGATTACTGAGAGTCTTCATAGACAACCCAATCAATGTAATTCTTCGTAATGTACAACATAGTTTAACAACAGCCATTTCCTTACTACTGCCAACCAAACTTCAACTATAATGCACCACAAAAAGAAAATCAGCCAATTCACCGCATCAACACCACCAATCATGCAGAAAACAACCAAGACAGAGATAAAACAAATCCTCCATCTTATCAGCCAAATAAATATTCTACATTCAACAAGACATCAGTCACTTGCAAAACAGCCATCTAGCCATAGGAGCATCCGATCCAAACATGCACAAAGCAGGCAATATCGAAAGATAAGCAATTTTTACCACCTACAAAAAAACCCTTACTTCTCCAGACCATCTACAGTGATGTTACTTAGTAAGGTAATGAAATGTTAGCAATTCAACAAGCAATGCAACATGCCAACTCTGAGGTATACATTCTTACTCCCATCACAGCCATTGAAATAACTTTCTGTCAAAGTATTTGACTTTCCTATCAAGATATATTCTGTTGAAAGATCCAATATCTTAGCTTAGCCAATTTAACTATTTTAAATTATAGCAGCTGATTTTATTAGAGAAGAAACCAAACCTAATTTTATAGCTGTTAATAATTCTTAAAAAGTTTGGTGTGCTTCTACAGTCCATAAAGACTTTAACCATAATACATAATGCATCACAGTAATTTGTTTCATTTACTATTATTTCTGTCTGCAGACTTTTCTCAAGAAGCACAATTTTCTTTCACATCATTATTACTCCAAAAAACCTGTTTGTGTTTGTATGTATATATTCAGTAATACTGCCCTGTTCGTTATTAACAGCAGTTTACTGGGAATGTTTGAAATTCCCAATTCAACCTGTTTTTGTTGTGTTGATTGAATAAACAGACTCTGTCATTCCTTTCATCTCCCAAATGGAATTGCAGTATTTGCTAAGCAGCACAGTTCTTATTTCTGTTTCTGGGGAAAGCCGAGAAAATTTTATTAGCTATCTCCCTTTGTATTTGGTGAATTTTAAATTAGTTCAAAAGATTGCTTTTCTTTCCTTTTTCTTTTCCAAACACACAGAAAAAGACTTCGAAAGATACAAACCTTAACAAGGCCGCTGCTGCTTCCATGTTCAGCAGCAATGAAGAACTTAACAGAACTACCCAGTAAAGTCTCTGCCCATTCAAAAACATCCAGTAAGGAAGCCAGACTTCAAATTTCATACTTGAAGGTAAGTTATTATGGTGGATCATGATGATGAACTTCTTCTGTTGCTTCTGCTCTCCATTGGCCCAAGCGATGCACCTGGTTGGCCTTCTGAAAAGAAGCATCCGGGGCAGACATGGAGTTACTATGACTGCCATTTTTATATTACTTAATTATCGTGTATTCTGTTAACCTTTTTGTTTGATCATGAATAATCAATGACTGATATGATATTAAGTCTAAATAAATGTACATTTCGTACCATTGTGTTTCATCTTTCATAAAATGGGTAAGGTTTGTGGTTGCACAGAGAGCATCTAAGATATTTGGTGCACCAGAATTGAACCAGTCACCTGGCTATTTCTTGTGGCATTTGGGCATACCATTAGACCCATAATGATGGGGGGCAGGTAGAAATTATTTGTGCCCTTACATAAATGAGCCCTTGCCAAGGGAACAAGGTTCATCTGAACTTTAGAGAAGTAAGAGTTGGTACCCTTGGATGGCATTTCTGGTATGTGATTAGCTGAAGACATTAAATATAGGCTATAATCCAGTGATTTTCCCCCTCCCTTCAACTAGGGGATGGTGAAATGGATATACAGTTAACAGGGAGGCTGGCCATGAAATAAATTTGGATCTAGACTGTGCACAGGTCCAAAATTTTATGTTACTTATACCCAATGCAAGATTAACTGTTAAATACTGTACTTTATTTGCAGTATCATTATTTTGTCTTCCCCAATATGTTACATTCAGCGCTGGAGAGATGCAAAGGAAAATACATAAAACCAGAGAAGATAATGAAGGAAACAGGAATAACTACAGTCATATGGATTCAAACAGCACCTTTCCTTAGAAGCAGTAACATTTCCAGGGTATATTACACATAAAATAAAATACATGTAGCTTTCTGCAGCATTTTCCTAATGAACTGATGATGCTACCTAAACTGGTAATGAGCATCTGCAGAAAAACAAATTCAGAGAACAGCAAGCATCCCACAGTATAGTACATAGCCTGTGAGATCTAGTCTTGGAAACTTAAATTGGGTAATAAGATGCTGAATGCACACCAAAGACTGACTCCATTATTAACCTCCATCAGTTTCATTTCATCTATCACATTTTCCACCTCTTTTGTGTAGTTGATGTTGTTGTTTTGTTATGCTTCCTTTCAGAAAAAGAATTGTGCTTAAATTCTAAAAAAAATTACAATAAGATTTCCATGTTAGAGAAAACACATTTACAATTGCATTCAAAGACTATAGAGGATATAGTCCTCTATAGAGGTAAAAATTAAATAAATAAATTCTTACCTCTAAAACGCTGACCTGTTTGAAAATATATACTTTATAAACATTATTTTCATATTTGTTTCAATCATTCTTGGGGTGAGATTTAGATATAGCAGTCAGGAGATGTTTATGGTATGTATATGAATGTCTGGTGATACACATGCAAACATTTCAGTATGCAATCACATATCAGACAATATCAAAACTCCCTAGTTTCTCATATGTTAGTTCACAAGATAGTCCCATGAGACTTTTATTGATAGAGCTTCCTTTCTATTACCTGTTATGAAAATTTGGTCTTTAGAGATTTCTCATTTATTTGAGTTTATAGCTGCTAATTTATGGCTAGCAGTCAAGGCAATTGACTTAAATAATCACAATTTAAAAATATGTTACAAAGTTCTAGCATATTTTTAATGGAAATTTGGGATAAAATGAATATTATAAGGTATACAGAGAAAATAATTGAGATATTGCTCTATTCATATTTCTTCATAACTCAAATATGACATAAATTCCTGTAGACAACAGTTGGAAATTCCTGTCAAGACTGAAATAAAATAGCTGCTTCGATTAAAGCCAATAAATAAAATGATTTCTAGTTATCCATTTCACTCTTAACAACTCTTCTATGGCCCTCTAGTCCCTTTTGAATAGAAAATGATATACTTTCTTAGAAACATCTGTTGAAGGTATCACTAATGCTCTATCCTAAAATTGGTGGCTAGATGTAAATGCAGCAGCCTTGCTTATATTAAATCTGTACATAAAATACTACAGTGTTCTGTTTAAAGTGTCATTTTTGTATACATAAACATTGCTCAGATCTTTCTGGAAACAGTGTGATGTT
>JAOYMU010000002.1:25959802-25975546 GCA_025802295.1 Psammodynastes pulverulentus
AGGGAGCACGGAGGGCTTCGACCTCCTCCCTTGCAGTCCAGAGGTGAGGGTAATAGAGCAAGGGCTTCTTCCTTCTCCCTCTCCTGCATGGCAAATTATATGTCTGCTGTAGAATTTGACACCACAATCTTAAAATGGCTCATAAAAATAAAGCCATCGCATTCTTTATGACAGCTGCATTGAACTATTTATTCTGCTTGAAATTTTTCTTGTTTAGTAAATACAAGGGAGAAAATTAGATTCCGTTTAGAATTCAGGAAGGGAAGAGTGGGTCAGTTGAGTTTCTTAATGTTGGATAGGCTTCTTTTTATTTCAAATAAAAATGTTGAAAAAAAATAATTAACCACACATAAATAAAATATACTAAAATAGTATTGTTGTACAATTTAGGTTTCTTTAATAATCAAATAACCTCCAGCATTTTTTTTCCAAAAAAAATAAAGTGTAGAAGAGAAATGAAGAGACATGTTGTAGCCCTACCTTACACCTTATTTGAAAACAACAATTTAGATCAAAAATAAAGCAGTAGTCCTGCTAAGCCTTATAGTTTATAGTGGTTTCTATGATTTGAAAACTTGCTCAATTATAGTTCTTTATCATGCAAACCATGTTCTTGGATTGCAACATTCTCTCTGGGGGCCAGGACAATGGAATTGAAATGGAAGCCTCATCTCTATGCTTGAATATCTAAAGCAGAGTACAGGTAACCCTCAACTTATGCCCATAATTGAGTCCCAATTTTCTGTTGTTAAGTGAAACATTTGTTAATTGAGTTTAACTATGAACCAACTGCCAAGCATCTGAGCTTTGATCACATGATCATTGGGATGCTGCAGAGGTTTTAACTGTGAAAAATGGTCGTAAGCCACATTTTTCAGTGCTATTGTAACTTTGAATGGTCACTAAATGAACTGTTGTAAGTCAAGGACTACCTTGTATTGTTTTAAGTCTGCAATGGAATGTCAAGAACTTAAAATCAAAATTAAGATACCTTAGTGAATAATGTATCATATTGCCATACATACATACATACATACATACATACATACATACATACACATATGCTTCTATTTGTGATAGCTGAAAAAATATAACTAGCAGAAATTTATTGCTTAAAATAGTAAAATATAACCAAACAGTATAATACATAAAAAGTTCATCCCAATATGTAAGATTCATTTTAACATATATTTATATTTGTAATATTTCTGTTTTAGAAACTAGAAATACTATGAGGTTTAGGGTTAGAGTTCCCACCTCCCTTTGCACAATCTTTTATTTTCCTTTGCATTGCACAATCTTTCAACTCCCCTTCCCTACAAACAAGTTTTAACATTTAATAACTTCTTCTTCCTCTCCCACAGCCCTGGTTCCCACTGATGGAGCAAACCCTTGATTCAAAAGGGTCATATACCATTCTGTCTGAAAAATTAATCCTTGATTCCTCTTTCTCATCCTCCTTGCACACAGGTATACTGTAGACCTCTGACCTCTGAAGAATTGATAGATCCGCAAATCCAAGTTTGGATGCACTGGATTATGTTTGTATAACAGTACATCCACTCATACAGTTGGTGAAAGAATGATGAGAAGTGCCATTGTATTGTATTAGACAGTCGGGATATTGGACAGACAGTTGTACTATGTTGGGTGTAATTCAAAAGGATTTTTCTTAGTCTTTCATCACAAGAAGCATAACAATTTAATCGGAAACTCTTTTGCTCTCATGCTTTCCTGATGCATCACCAGGCAGGGCTTATGCCTCTATGAGATTAACCCTTGCTATCTTCTTTATAAGTTCTATAAGAGGAGACCCTGTTGATTGGGTTTTTGACATTGCATATTGGTCTTTCTGACTGTCCTGTGATTGATACACATTTCTAAATTAATTCTAGGAAGAAAGGCTACATAGATGAAGCCTTTTCCTATTTCTTTCCCAACCTATAGGCTACTTCTTTGTTTTGTGCAAGCTATGAAATAAAAACTTCCTGTTCTGGGTCCTGTAAAATATAGTAATTGTTTCTCTCTTTTGCCTTAATTAACTGCCCTATACCAATAGCTACTAACTAAACAATGTAGGTAACCCTTGCTACTTCACTGATACTTAAGTAAGTTCAGGTGGAGTGTGTGTGTGTGTGTGTGTGTGTGTGTGTGTCGGGGGAGGCGGGGAGAAGTTGAAGGGTTATAAAGTTTTGGGAAGGAATCAAATGGGGATTTAGTTCAGAATCTCTATGCGGGCACAGTAGGGTGAAATCTGACCACCTCCCCCTGCCACCTTGAATGGCATTGAAGCTTAACTAGACTCACTCAGGTATAGTCTCAAACCATCAGTCTGAGAAGATTCCTATGTATAAGCTTAAGCAATAAAACAGCCAACTGAACTCTTCAAGTGAGAGTCTGACATAAATTTGTGCCTGGTAGAAATCTTTCCAGCAAAGACAACCTTCATGTGATCATGTACATGGTACATTTTCCTTGCCACTATCTGTGCTGACTATGTCTGGTTGGGTGAAGCTCTCTCTAATACTGTAAATATCTAGATTTAATTAATCAATTTTTATTAATTTTAACCATCATGGTGTCTTCCTCTGTGTCTTTCTCCTTCAGAATCCAGCCTGCAGCTGCTTTAGATGGTAATATTAAAGCAATCAAATGGGCATTTGGGGATGATATCACATGGAGTACTGAGAGAATGCAGGTACAAAAAGAGACTTGTAAATTTGTGATTTTAATGTGTTGCACATTACATATACGAGGTTTCTTACAGTCATTACAGCCTCTGGATCAGAAAAACTTGGACAAAGTTAACATTTTTATTTGGGACTATCATTAGGAAAAGGTATTTCTAAAAGGTTGGAAATAAGTCAAAGACATGGCAGCAGGGATGTTCCTTCTTGATTTCAAAGATAAGAATGAAACAAAAATAGACAGTACACATGATTCCTGAAATAAGCTCTCAAAGTGCTTATGGTCAAATCACCACTTGAATGAGAACATAAATTGCTTCAAGGAGACAGTTTACACCTTTGGTCAGCACTTTGACAAGGTGTTCTATGAGTGGGTACCTGGAGAGAAACAATTCTGGGGAACAACACAATCATGCTGTGACACCTAGACTAGTAGTCATTTGATGTTCACAGAAAAAGTCCAACAATGATATTTGTTTGCTCAAAAATTCAGTGCCATGCTGTGTCATTTTATGAAGTTTTCAATGGCAAATCAAACATGGAAGAAGCCGAATTGAAAACAGAAATCCTTGAGCAAAAAAAAAATGGTGATGTCTACACACTCTAGAAAATTTGTGTTTGAAAGAAACAATGAGATATTATGGTCATAATCTGTCAGATTTTGCTTAACTAGTTTTAATGAGTATTGAAATTGTTAAAAGTGTTTTGTATTGTGATAGATTTAGTTAGCCACATATTAACTTTATGGGGGGTTGTATTTATCTGATATATTTATCCCTCCTATATATGTTTTTTAAATTTTTGTTTTTACATATACATGCACATGAACATGCATGTACACAAACAGACTTTTCTAAATGTATAGCTCATGCTATTTGTGTATTTAAATTTTTTTTTTAAAAAATTCACCTTCATTATGCTGGCCTATGAGCATAATAAAAATTTAATTTTATAATCAGCACTGTTTCTTCCTGAGAAAGACAAAAGAAGCAAGTACAAGATTTAATATTTTGCCACTTGTTGAAAATGATGATAAACAATTAAAGTTTGATTAATACATTCAAAGAATGCTGCACCCTTTGAGAAATCTTACATATTAAAGACTCTAATTGCATTCTTTGACAGAATGACTGAATTAATGGGCCAACAAAATGGTTTGGAATATATTGGGCCAGCAAAATTCTTAGTGGGCCAATGAAATGCTGTGGATTTTAGTAAGGCATTTGAGAAAATAGACCACAACTTATCTCTTGATAAGGCAGAAAAATGTGGTATAGACAGCATCACCACCAGATGGATTAATAACTTGCTGACAAACTGCACTCAACATGAAACCCTCAATGGAACTACATCTGCATTGAGCGAAGTATATAGTGGATTACCCCAAGGTTCTGTCTTAGGCCCAGTACTCTTCAACATCTTAATAAGTGATTTAAATGAGGTTTAGAACAGCAACTAATCAGATTTGCAAATGACAGCAAGGGAACTAACCAATACTTTAGAAGATAGGTTCAAGATCTAGAAAGATTTGACAGTCTTGAATACTGGGCCCTATCCAACAAAATGCAATTCAGTGATGAGAAAGGGAAATTTTACACTTAGCAAGGAAAACCAAATGCACAAGTGTAAAATAGGAGCTATCTGGCTCAACAGTAGTAACTATGAGAGAGATCTAGGAGTTCCAGTGGCCAACTACTTAAGTACGAGCCAGCAGTGTGCTGCAGCTGCCAAAAATCCGAAAGCATTCATGAGCTGCATCAACAGAGGAATAGCATCAGGATCATGTGAAGCATTAGTGCCATTATATACTGCCTTGGTAAGTCTACATTTGGAATACTGTATCCAATTCAAGTCACCATGATACAAAAAAGATGTTGAGATTCAGGGAAGAGTGCGGAGAAGAGCAACAACGATAATTAGGGGACTGGAGGCTGAAACATATGATAAAAACAGGTTGCAGGAACTGGTTATGTCTAGTCTAACAAAGAGAAGGACTCAGGATGACATGATGGCAGTCTTCCAATACTTGAGAGACTGTCACAAAGAAGAGGAAGACAACCTATTTTCCAAAGTGCCAGAGGGAAAGACAAGAAGTAATGAATGAAAACTTATCAAGAGAGATCCAACATAGAATTAAGGATATGATATGAAACAATCAATAGAATGGCTTACCTTAAGAAGTTGTGGCTGTTCCAACACTGGAGGTTTTTAAAAAGAGAATGGATGGCAGATTGTCTGGAAATGTGCAAGGTCTCCTGCCTGGGCAGGGGATCGGACTAGAAGACCTCCACGGTTCATTCCAACTATTATTCTGTAAATCCAGAATGTTGGTCTCTCAAATCCTTGACAAGAACACAAACTGAGGATAAAAGCATAGACCTCTTTGTAAATTATTTAAAGCCTTTAGTACAAACATGTAGGTGTAGGGAACTGAAAATTATTTATTAAATATTTCACAGTCTGTACCATAAACTCTCTGATTTACTGAGGGCAGTTTAAATTTGTATTTTGCTGCACATAACTTCTGGGCAGAGAAACATATACAAAACAGTTAATAGTTCTGGGAGATGCAGAAAAACAAATAGATAAACAATTCTTGCATTCTTATACAATTTTACTCAGAAGCCTCATTGCATTCAGAGAGATATATTCCCAAGTTGATATGAGGCTGCACTCTTAAAATGTTAAATAAAATACAGTCTTGGGGCAAAGGAAGAAGTAGCATTACCAGGACTCAGAAGAATAAATGAGTATCACAGAGGTATGTAGTGGGTAGAGGCTAGGTGTAAATGTGGTGTCAGATGCAATCTAAATTCCTGTCCAGCATACTGGAAAGAAATATAAAGGAATGTATAAAAATACTATATAAGCAGAAAGAGATGAAAACACAAGTGATTTCTTTGGAACATTGGATATTTAGCTTACAAAGACGAGCAGCATGTGGATCTTTTCATAAACAACCACAAAAAGCAAAGTGTAAAATTGAGAAAGAGGTCATTCAGTGATTTTAACATTTTAAAATAGTCTTGCAAGCTGCAACACTATGATTCAAATGCCATATTAGTTGAATATTAGTTGCCTGTCATTGAGAAAGATGATAAGTTTGAGCTAAATAAATGGCAGTGATAAAAAAAAGGGCAGCTGAAATTGGAATTTGCAGCAGAAGGTTTTGTTACATGGGTTGTTCATCTGTTGTAGTTAATTTAAGTTAAGAACAACTATAGAGGTTTGTTTTTTTAATGAAAGTACTTAAAGTACACTTAAAGATCAATCATACATTGTTACAAACTTTAAAGATTAATGTATTATGTTATTTTCTGTACAAACACACATATACATGTACATACATATTTCATACACACTCACTCATACACACACACATATTAGAGGGTTTTTATATAATAAAAATATGAAAATGAAATGGTACTGCTCATGAGAGTATCACTGAAGATAATACATTCAAAAACTGAATTTCCCTCAATACACCTTATTTTCTCTGCACCATTGAGACTGTGCATTTGAATTTTTTTTAAATATAAGTAAATTATAAATTCATTCATGCAGACTGAAAACTTCTCAAAATCTGGTTTGAATCTCCTTTTACATTATCTATGTTTTGGGGGCTGAATTAGAGCTATCTTTTTTTTTT
Organism: Psammodynastes pulverulentus; assembly: GCA_025802295.1. NCBI lineage: Eukaryota > Metazoa > Chordata > Lepidosauria > Squamata > Psammodynastidae > Psammodynastes > Psammodynastes pulverulentus. Next base: position 25,966,139 of record JAOYMU010000002.1, read on the forward strand.
CCTGACAGTCTTCCTGTCTTTAACAGCTACATAGTAATACTTATTGCTTATGGCTATACCTGTTGAATTTCACCAATGCAGGTCTGTGAAATTTTATTTCATTCATTACTAGATGAAAATGCATCAGAAATGGCAAATATTATAAACAAGATGGAACACATATAAAATGAAGGTTAAAAAAAGCAAAACTAAACAAAGCTACTCCTATTCATTCTTAGAAATAAGCAAAGATATCACAGTATAACAGATTTTAGGGAAATAATATTCATTTGGTATTTGGGCTAGTAATGGGTGCCCAAGAGATGCTTGAACGAAACCAAGGATTAGCAGATAATTTCCAAAGCTAGGAATATGGACCACATTTAGTACTGTACATTTATGTCCCATATTTGAAACGGTAATAGATATAAACAAAACAAATTCTGTGCAGAAATGTACAAAATCAACATTCACTTCCTGGATCCAGAGAAAGTTCAATAAAACAGTATTTGCATTTGCAACCAAGAAGGATGGAACTGGATCAAAGCATCATAACAAGAAAATACAATAAATACAAAGATAATATTTTCTTTAAAAGCAGAAAGGAAATTATTATAGGAATCCAAAGAATCCAGGTGTTCCATATTAATGCAAGGATTTTTGCAGACACTAGACAATTGAGAGATGTAGTGCAGCCATTTTGAGTCCTTCCAAGAGACATTATGTAGTAATATGCATTTTGTTCTACACTGTTTTTCTAATGCCATCTTATATAATGTTAATAATACAGAATCAATTCCGATGAACCTTAATAAATAATGATAAACATCAAGGGCAAGATTAGATTTAATTTTGGCCCTATCAGAATAGATCCACTGGAAAAAGAATAGGATTAAAATTAGTCATGATTGGACAGAAATGATGAAATATAATCATTATTCTTGCTGTGCTGTAGTTCTTCTTGCTAGGCTAGAATGAGTCTGAGAGAGACAGAGAGAATGACTTGCATTAATCAGTTAGTGACACATTTCCAAGGATAGAGAAAACAGCAGAAAGAAATGAATAATGGCGCTTAAAGACTGAGGTATCAGCCCAGTGTAAAGCTGTCTTTATACAGCATCACAGACAGGGCGGTTGGGACACTGCCTCCTTTTGTTTCTCATTATGCCACTTTTTGGCTTGAAGAATTGTTGATAGGTGTCAGCAGTGATGGATGGATTTCTCTGATCTTTTGTCATCCTGATGATTGCTCATAGAAGTCTTTTATTATTTTATCAAAGAAAGTTATTTGCCACTTATCCAAGCTGAAGTTGGGGTAAAAGTAGTTATTGATTTAGAGCGGTAAAGTAGCATTTTCAAGTTTTTATTTCCTCTAGAGATGATAGAATTACCAAAGTCAGGGTGAGATGGCAAACATTAGTTCTCCTGCCAGGAACAAAATCCATCTCGGTTGTAACTAAGTTTTTTTTTTAAAGTATTGATGATATTGATAAAAAAGAGACATATTCTTTCATAACAGAAGCACTTAGTCTCCTAAATAGGAATTTTAGAAAATGAACAAATTATTAGATCACAATTACTTTGTGACTTTCTAGTTCAGTTTGCTTCCAAAATTTAACAAAAGCAAAAATCCCAGTGAGGTTCATTGCCACATTATGACAGATATATTTCACCTCCACAGGTGTAATTGGTTGACTTTTCACTCAATCTAGGCTATCTTGATTTGGTTAAAACAGATATTGCAGTGGCATTTATACTAATGTTGGGTTGTCACTGTATTTTGGTGTCTGGTTGAATAGAATGGGAGGAGAGGTAGTGGTAAATACTCTATTGCTCGTGGTTTGAAAAAAGCTAAATGAAAAAGATCAACAGAAATATTATCATGAAAGCATATCAGATATATGCCTCATATGAATCATAAGTGTAATATTTGCCTTGTGAATAGGGTTGAACAATCCCTATAAGCATAGGTTCAATAAAACAGCCAGTCAAAGAGCTGAAAATACCTGAAGAGAAAATCCATGTAGAGAGAAACATTATAACATGGGTGTGATTGTTGAGCATATTTTTGAGTATTCTTTGTTGTTTTAGTTATTTTAATCTGGGATGTTTGTACTGAAAATTTTAATTGTTTTAAATTTTTTACAGACTTTGTAAAACACCTAGAAAATTCTGAGTGACCAGTTATATTAAATTGAACAAATTAAATTAAATTTTCAGTGGCTATGGAAATAACATATTTTTTTTGTTGTTTGATCACTAAGTCATGTCAAACTCTTCATGACCATAGCGTGCCAGGTTCCCCTGTCCTGCTGGAGTTTGCCCAAATTCATGTTCATTGTGTTGATGACACTACAGTATGTACCATAACTATCTCATCCTCTGCTGTCCCCTTCTCCTTTTGCCTTCAATATTTCCCACCATCAGGACCTTTTCCAATAAGCCTTCTCTTCTCAATAGGGAGCCAAAGTATTTCAGCTTCAGCTTCAGTATCTGTCCTTCTAAAGAATAGTCAAGAGATGATTTTCTTTAGGATTGACTGATTTTGTTTTGCAGTCCAAACCACTCTGAAGAATCTTCTCCAGCACCACAATTCAAAAGCATAAATACTTCAGTGCTTAGGCTTCCTTATGGTCCAAGTCTCACAGCCATAAATTACTATTGGGAAAACCATAGCTTTGACCATATGGACTTTTGTCGGATGGTTTCTTATGTACTTAAAAGGATATATCCCTGTTCTGCAGAAATTGTTCTTCTGGTCTAATAGGGTAAGGACACATAATATGCTTCATGTAACTCCAAATCCATTTGAAAATTGTTACCAAACTAAATTTAGCATTGTTAACTATGTGGCAATAAACAAATTAATTCCATATGTTGATTTTGCCATAGTTCTGCCCATTTGTTGGAGATTGCCCTGGCCACAGCATTTATTTCCAATGCTGCTGGCTCATAGTCCATACCTGTCCCCATCATCTACCCTCAAACCATCAATACTATGCATCCCTATAACAAAGGTGGCCCATGAATGAATTTCCTTAATCTTCAGAATCTAATGTAATCTGCTTGGTAGGTTAAGGGGGAATAAGAGAACAGATGTTCAAGAGATTATTGTTTCCCACCCATGTTCTCCATGCTTCATTTTGTGTCATGGCTAGGAAACACTTCACAGCAGCAGAAAAAAATTAACTCTAAGGATTGATTTTTTTTCCTCACAGGGTTGTTAGCTGCTTTGTCTCTTATTCAGTACCTCACAGAACTTAACTAAGGGGGAAAGAATAAGAATGAGCAATAAACTTACATATAAACTCTGCAGAAGAGTACATGAGTATGTCAATGGAAGTGAAATCCCAGTGCATTCTTTGCAGCAGGAATCTATTTCAAACGCTGTGCCTTGTTATTATCCAAAATCAATTCGTACTCATTTCCCACCATTCCTAGAGTCCTGCAAGCAGTAGAAAAAATTAAAATCCAGTGCTTAGATTGGTTGTTCTAAATAGAATGATTCACAGCAATGTAATTCTGAACCAGAATAGCTAGAAAGACAGCAGATTTAATGATATTTACCATCTAATAGAGAGTATCTTGAAGCCCTGATGGGATCAATGGAGCACATTAACATGAGCAGCGCACAATGCAAGTGGCTGCCTGGCTTGGCTGAGCTGTGCATGGGAATGAGCACTTCAGAGGAAAACACATTTGCTAGTTTTGAACTAGGGAATTTCAAGAAGATTCATTTGCAAGAATCCAATAATAAAGAAATTCTTATATGTAGCATCTGTGACCTCAATGACAGATTCTGGTGCTCCAAATATCTCAAATGCGGTACTTCCAGGGGTGAAAATGACCCTAATATGCATGATTATGTGGCCAGGATGCAATGGAGGAAGGTAGAACAGCTTATAGGGGAATAGACCTAATTGAAATTTAAAACTGGGTAACAAGTATGCTCAGAAAATGAACCCTTTCTTTGTAGGTGAATGTGTATTATTCCTCTTATGAATGTGTATATACTTATCAGTTGTGGCAGGACCATTTCCACACAATAAATTCACCATACAAATAATCCCTGGTATTGAATATAAGGATATATGCACATTCTATCAAAATTCTACAAATGATTCTTTGCTGATCTAGTACAAGTAAGTCATTTAATACTTGACCGATACTTACATATGACAGCACACACTAACATGCATGGGATCACCTACAGCATGTAGAATATCAGGTTTCTGTTTTTGTTTTGGTGAAAACAAAATGAGTCTTTCCAATGTTATTAACTTTCTAACTTCACTGAATATTGTTTTAGCTTCTCTTACATTTATTGGTGAGACACTTTTCACCCATGTTGAGAAACTTGGGTGGATCAATTGAATATTCAAATGAACTATTTATCTTTTCTAGAAGGGGCCCATTGTTCAAATTCATGGCTGAATCACATCTTTTTAGAGAAATAAACAAGTGTTAGAGATTCACTATACATGGTTAACACTATTATATTTCAATTAATATTAAGAGATAAGCACTGTTTGGAATAGAATAAATCACTGATGACAAAAATGGCAAACTGGATGATGAACTATATGTTTCTAAAAGGAGTACATGTGTTACAGTAAAAACCATAAAAAATATTCTTCAACCATATCAGTGCTTATTTAATTTGTATTGATGCTATATAAGAATCAGGATGTAAACTATGTGGCCAAATAATTTCTTACCAACTTATTTTGATGGATTCAGCTTCTTTCATCATTCTATTGAAATTGGCAAAGTAGCAGTATATTTCCTACTGAAAGAGGTCCATTTGATGCAATTAACACATTTTGTACATTGAATGCCACACTCCCAAAGAGTTTCCTTTCCCTAACATAATGCACAGACTCACAAGAAAGAAAAGTTTTGAATTCTTCCTAACATTTGTCAGATTGTTATGTATGAAGTTGGGCTAATTGTTCTATGACAAACTCCTATATTTCACTAGCATTTCAGGATTTATCACTGAGACAAGAAAGACTGGATGCTGCTCTTGTGATTTCCTGGTTGATTTAATACTGTGCTGTTCTGGTGATTTTGACAAGACTATCACCCTCTGGTAGATTCCCTATTGTCCAAAATAACATACATTTCAAGATACTCTTTGACAGTTTAGTGTTCAATGGATAAAAGGTGTTAATTGCATAAAATGGCCTGCTTACAGTGTGCTCACACTTGATAGGAAACAAAAAGGTAAACTGCTTATGCTTCCCAAGATGATCCTTCCTCCCGGTCGGAAGAATTTCAGAACTTCAGGCACCTACATTAGGAAGATAAAAAAAAATAATTTGTATCAGGGTAAGGTGAAATCCAAATTACCTTGTAATGAGGACTTCTAGGCAAGTGACCTCAGGTGAATTCCAAAATCCCAGATGCTTATGGAGATTCTCAGTTATTTAGGTTGTCCCAAAGGTACGTTTTCAAAAGGCAATTAGACTTTGGTTTTCCTGGAAGACGTTTTTTTTTTAATCCAAGAAGCTTCTTCAGTACTGACTGAATGGTGGAGGATAGAAGGATTTATATTCCTGCAGTCATCTCATCTTTATCACTCTTTCAGACAGTCATTGAGGCCCACTTGGTTTACCTATGTCCTCAGGGTCCCCTGAATAGTGCAAATGGCTGTGGATCCTTCTTGGAACTGCTGAAAGGACTGTGTTGTAAACAGGAGATAGCTGGTGTCATATCCTTCCCCCTCTGTTGAGAGGGCTATTCAATCTTAATGTAAATAAACTTTTTGACCCCTTTTTGACTCCACTTTCAAATCTCTTTCATCTTTCTCAGATGTTAACAAAGGACAGTTAGATACTAGGTACAAAGTATATGTGATTCCAAATCATGTTTTTTCTTTAACAATTACTGTTTACAGGACTTCTAACACAGAGAGATTCCGTGATGGCTAATCATTTTTTGTTTTAGTGATATAAATAGTTTCTTTGATTTATCCAAAATAATTTTCTCCTCACAATAATGGAATTTATAAGGATTTATCCTAAATGATACTTACATAATCATTAACTAATCCAAGGTCTTCCAGGTAATTCTTTGGAGCTGCGTGCTACATTCCATCCCTTGATTACACATGACATTTAGCTTTCCATGGCATAGATAGGTAACAAATTTAACAAACAAATATATTAATTAAAAAGATGCATCATCATCATCATCATCATCATCATCATCATCACCATCATCATGTATTCTTCAAGTCAACAAAAGAGTGGCTTGGAACCTAGACAGCTGCTCACTACATTCAAAGAAATATAAAAGAATGAGTTCAATGAGAGGCAAGTTATCAAGAGAAGATAAATCAAGGAACTCTCTTGTAATAAAGCCAGAAAAGTTTCTTTACATATATCTTTAAATCTTTAAATGATGCAAATGTTGTTGAAGAGAGCCTTAATTCCATAAAGTAGGAAGCAGACAGTAGAAAGCTCTGAGGTAGCATTCTGGTGGGATAAAAAACAAAGTTACCTTGACGGCATGAACAAGCTGAGTGCACAGGAACATGAACTATATTCAATTTATTCAAATAACTGCATATATCTGTGCATACAGCCTGGAAGATCAACACTGGTTGTTTAAAATACCAATGCTCCTGAACAGCACAGCTGGTGCTTTTTTTCTGAATATTCCTGATTTTAAAGCTTGAATTTCAAATACTAAATGTTCTATAAATAACAAAGGCAAAAGTAAAACAATGTCCCCAAACACTACTTTGCTTTTACTAGAGGCCAGCAATCACCTTTTGTAGTGAATGAACAATTCTCCATTCACTGAGGCAAGATAGGACAATTTCCTCACTCCCCTGACATTCAACCTGAGAGCCAACACACAGTTCCAGATTTGAACAGACAGACTGAAGAATTCATAGTGTGTACAAAATGAAAGGGTGGGGAAATAAAGCTTGCCCATTACATCTACCTAGGCCCTTGCTGGCAAAAAAACTTTGTCATGAGACAAAGGGAAGAGAGATAGCTGAGAAATGTGATAGAAAGTGATCATCTGGGAAAGGAAAGGACAAAACATAGCTGACAGAGGGAGAAAATAAGTTGGAAATTTGTAATCAGGATGGAGACTGGAAAAAGTAAGATGATCATGGGGAACTAGTTTCCTGGAGAAATAGATAGTGAAGCAAAGCTCACTTGGGAACAATCATGCCAAGTGTTCAGCTAAAATTCCTTGGGTCTAAAGATCATAGATCTGATAGCTCCTTTTCTAACACAGTTTATTGACAGACATAAGTGTTTGTGGGCTGCAGCTGATGACTTTTAATAAAATGTGTTAGTGAGAAAAGATTCTGCCAGAATCCTGATATTCTGCCACCACAGATTACTTTGACATTCCTCCTACAATTTCTGGAACTAAAGGTGAGGAAAAGTATAAAGTAGAGCTAAGGAAAAATTCAGAGACTAGATAAAAATCCTGTTCATGTGGGGAGGATGTGGAAAATGTAGATAGATAAATAAATCCATTGTACATCAAGAGCATAGTTAAGTGTTTTTTGGCTGAAGGTGAGAGAAAGCTCCAAACAATGATCCAGAAATCTTTAGGGAGTTGACAGAAGTTAAGGGGAAGTGAGCTGATTGAGTATTGCAAAGCAAGAACAACTAATTGGAAAAGTTACTTGGGGCAAGTCCTTCATCTTAAAGATAAAGTTAGAAGTCTAGACCATGATCTGCATTTGGATTACTTTGTTTTAAAATATGCTAATCTGTTGCATGGTCTCCTATACTTTAAATGTGTCTGACTGTTTCAAGAATTTTGCCTCTGATTTTAGTGTGAGAAGTTAATTCTTTGTCCAAGCATCATTTGTCCATATTTTTGTTATATTTATGTAAGCTAAATGGTGCCATTCTATCTTATTGTGGTCACCCAATTAAAAAAAAAAACATTTACATTCTTATTTTTGATGGATACTTAAATAGAAATGAATTCATAAATCTTAAACCTTAAATTCCATGGTTTGTTTTTATCTCCTCTAATGGAGGAAAACTGCTATAATACGACCAGATACTTCAAAGTTATTAGTGCCAGAAGGTAACAGAGTTGATTTTTCCCTTTGCAGTATCGTAGTCCGTCTTCTTTTTCTTCATCATCACAATAACATTATTCTTTTTATTTCTAGTTTATTAGACAGTAAGATGCTCAGACAGTGAATAGAATACTTTATTTGACCAAGTGTGATTAGACACACAAGGAATTTGTTTCAGGTGCATAAGCTCCTAGGGCACATAAAACAACAAAGAAATATAATCATAAGATACCAAGAAGAGAAAGTAGAGGAAAGATGAGAAGGAAAATAATAACACAGCCCAGGGGTGGGATTCTACTGCTTCAGACTGGTTCGGGCGTATTGGTGGCTCCGAAGATGAGCTGGTGGGGAACTGGTTTGCTGTGATGCTCTGCTGCCTCCCCCTGCTCTTAGGTGCCTTTATCCTCTCCACTGTTTGGCGCATCAGAACAGATTGCCGCGCTAATCAGCTGAGAGCGCATTAACCAATTTTTTAGTTGCTGCACATGCGTGCAAAGCACGCAATCACCGAACTGGTTGTTATACTGGGAGCATCTCACCCCTGAAACAGCCCTACTACATGAGTAAATATCCTTAGACATAAACGAGTGCTGTGCTAATTAGGTGTTCAACAGAGTGAAAGCATGAGGAAAAAACTGTCTTTTGGCATGCAATGTCCTGTAGCAGAGTCCTGAAGTGAAGAGTTGAAATAGTTTATGTCCAGGATGTGGGGGGTCTGTAGATATTTTCTTACCCATGCAGTATACAGGTCCTCAGGCTGATTTCAATGGTTTTTTCTGCAGTTCTAACTATCCGTTGGAATCTGTACCTGTCCTGTTTGGTTGCTGTACCAATGTAGATAGTTATAGAAGTTCAGATGACAGAGTCAATAATTTCTCTGTAGAACTGCATCAACAGATCCTGAGCCAATGAACTTCCTAAGTTGATGCAGGAAGAACATTCTTTGTTATGTCTTTGATGGTTCTAATGTTAGCTGTCCATTTCAAATGCTAGGAGATTATAGAACCCCCAAACTTGAAGGATTTTACTGCTGATACTGAGCTGTCAAATATAGAAAGAGGTGGTACAGTAGGAGGGCTCTTCCTAAAACACTAAAAAATAAATGAGAGCCTTATTTCCCATAAGCTGGTATTAAGGAGGAGAAGAAGGTTGGTCAAGGTAGTTACTTTCTGCAGGAAAATGATTGATAGAAGCAGAAAAGCCCTTGGTATCTCATAATCAGGAACTGCACTCTGCATTAAGATGGGGGAGAAAATGACTAGGAAAGTTGAATCCCCAGCCATCCTCTATACCAGTGGTTCTCAACCTTTCGAATGCCTCGACCCCTTAATACAGTTCCTCATCTTGTGGTGACCCCCAATCAT
>JAOYMU010000002.1:25987134-25997278 GCA_025802295.1 Psammodynastes pulverulentus
TGAACAAGGAGAGATTTAACCTGGAAACAAGAAGAAACTTTCTGACAGTGAGAACAACCAACCAATGGAACAGCTTGTCTTCGGAAGTTGTGGGAGTATCATCACTTGAGACCTTCAAGAAGAGATTGGACTGCCACTTGTTAGAAATGGTGTAGGTCTCCTGCTTGTGTGGGGGTTTGGACTAGATGACCTACAAGGTTCCTTCCAACTCTGATTATCTGTTATCTGTTATCTGTTAAATCAGTCCCAAGTGATTGACTTTTCTTACCTTCTATTTGATAATTAGTTTAATAATGTACATAAGGACTTGACTTGACTATATTATCTTGTATTCATACCTGGAAGAAAGGTACAAGCAAGCCTACCTCCTGGAGATGTTGGTGCTATGAAACAAGATGAAATCATTCAAATGACTGAAAACAGAAGATTTGAATATTAGAAAAGAGAATCTTAGATAAAGAGCATTAACATAAAGAAGAAGGCATCACTTTTCTGTATTATTTCTCCCCAGTTATTGCTACTGCTTGTGCATATTGGTTACATTAACTTTCTATCAATAATGATATCACGAAGGTATCATTGAGGTACAATGAGGGAACAAGGAACTCTGATGACAGCATTTGTTATTGTCATTTTTCTTTCTGCACACTATTATGTTTGATGCATTATTAAGTTATTTTTGAATTAGGGTACCTTACTGGCATAAACTTCTCAGCATTCAGAATTGGCTACAAATCTAATTTTGTTTATTAGAATGTCTTGATTTGGTAGAAAAAAATTAACAGTTGGTTAAGTACTGTATATTTATAATCAGGATTTAGAGAAAAGCGAAGAAAAGGGGTGATAGACAAATTCAAATACGAATGATTGGAAATGAGGGTGATAATTTTTTTTCTAAATACTTGCTTCTTTTCTTGGTGATTAAAAGAACATTTGATAAAAAAATATAATTATATGCTATAATTAATTTCTGAGCACTTTGTAAGACAGTCCAGGAAAGACAGATCAGCAGCTATCTTTCCATTAAACTCCAAAAATCCTTTCCTAGATGCTCAGTTGGATTCTGGGTTCAACAATAGTTTTCTGCAGAAAGAATTTTTCTCCTATAAAGCAACCCACTGATTTCATCATCCAAGAGTTTTATTCCTCCTATTTTTATCCCTTATAGTTTTCTTGTTTTATGTCAACACTCCAATTTCATTAATGAACAGAAGTTTATTCGCTTCTGCTGAATCTCTGGCAAGACATCATAGCAAATGCTTAGGAGTTTTTGCCAGGAGCAATAACTTCTTCTTTTGCAACAAAAGTCTGTGAAAGCTCTTGGCCTCCTGGGCCTTGTTTATCTTCTCCAGATACCCTATTTTGCTGTTTGCATATATAAAATGGATACACACATATACATGCACCTTCACATTTTAAATCAAATGGAAATAAAATGAACAATCAGAAATAAATACAAGTATTCCCTGATGCGGTAGTTTGTTTTTTGTTTTTTTTGCTAGGTACAAATATTTGAGTCAAGCAAAAATTTGATTATACCACAGACTGAATGCTGGGTTTCACTATATCATTTAACTGCCATATTCTTCTAGATTCAACAAAGATTTATATATTATTTGGTTTTTTACTATGATGTTCCAATTGGGAAGGTGATCTGTCCATTGCCATCTCTCTGTCTTGTAAGAGATTATCTAACTGGGTCTTATAAACCACCATTACATCACTTTTTGTGTCCATCTACTGTCAGGTAAACATACAACGAATCCTGCCCATTTATATTACCGTCATAATGCCTCAGTTATGAATCTTTGAAATTTGTTGCAGAATTTCTTTATTTCTGCAATTATTACTGATCAGGGTCTTCAGCATTCATTGTTTCATTGTGTGCTGTGTGATTAGTAGTTTTTCTGCACCTGGCTTCTATAGGGTTGGTCAGAGGGAAAGGTCTGTAGCTGAAAACTTCAGAGCAGTACCTTCTGTAACCTAAATAAACTGAAAGAGAGAACAGCCATTCAAATCTCTATAAACAATCAAGTGACTACTAATCCTGACCTGATACACAGAAAGCTTACAGAAATATAGGTCAATTAATATCTGTTAGTCTAACACAAGGGTGACAAACTCATGTCATCACGGTGGCATCATGTGACGTATCGGGACTTTTTTCCTCTTCACTAAACTGGGCATGGGTGTGGCCAGCCCATGACACATCTGGCCTGTGGGTTGGGAGTTTGACAGTCCTGGTCTATCAACTATATAGGATTGCAAATATGTGAATAAAATGTGATGAGAGGTGCATGTGTGTGCTTCCTTGATACCTGGAAGAAAGATGGAATATAAAGATTACATAAGTAAATAATAAATGACGAAGTAATTGAAAACAACAAGTGAGTTTTAATGAAATAGTATTTTCTTTCAACAACAACAAAAATTATAAATCAATCACATGATTTGCTTTCCATGATTTTTCCTACCATGAATCCTTCCTTTTTCATGATTTTATTTCTTAGAAAAAATGAAAATGTAATTCAAAATCTATTGTAATTCTCCACCCCTCCCTGAAACTCAGCAGCTCCAGTTATCTTTGGTTGTAACTGAGGCATATTCCTGAAGCTGTGTTGATTGATAAGCTTAATCCTATTTAATTATATTTATCCTCAGAAGTTTGGCAGAGTCTCACTAGCAGACAGAAATTATCTGATAGTTTAGGAACTAGAGTTCATAAATGGGAGACATAAAGCTTAATCTTCCAACACATAGTAGAACACAGGCCAGACTTTCTGATTATATGCATGTTAATGACTTTTTCTAATAATTTCATTTATTAGTAGTATATAACACTGCTTAGGAGAAACCACAGCTAAAGAAGATTACAATACCAATAACTGTAATGTGTTCTGCAGCTTTCCCCCCCCATCGCCTATGATAGAATAGCTTCTTCATAGGATTCATTCTCTGCATATGGAATGGGTCAATGCATGGATGTAGGAAGTGGGGCTATAAGATTTGCTAGCTTTCCAGTGTCAAAGCAACAAGCTCAAGAATATATACTATATCTCCATGCTTTTAAGATTTTATGGGAGGTGGAACTAGGATATCAGCTTATATAGATAGACTACTTTGGATTTCTTTCAGCTAAGATAACCATATCTAACATACAGTCATCAAAGGGAAGGACTTGGTAAAACATGTAATTCATACCTGAATCCTTTTAGGGAAGTAGAAAGAAATAAACTGAAATAAATAGCATCGAACCATTACAGAAATCCATCATGTCTATGTATTAATTATGAAAAACAAAACTGACCCTGAAAAGTGTCAGTATGCAATGGTCCTTGGTATAGCTGGATTTTGCTTTGCACTCATCAGACATAATTAATACTGTATGTGAATCTCCCACAGAAATACAATAAATTGTGGCCAAAACAGGATTTTAAATCATCCTTGGTTCTAAATGGCTTAAATGCCAGCTTTATCACGTTTATCTTTTTAACTGGGGGATTTTTTTTCTCCTTTTCACAGGCTTAATTAGCACTTTGCAGGGCAAATTAAAAAACACCATCAGCTTATTCTAACAATCTCTTTAGAGATAAACATTAAATACATGATAATCTAGTTCTAAACTGGCTAAATTTTCTAACTTAGGACAATAATAGCTATTGTGCTACACCAATGTCACTTGTATACTGATAAAACATGACCTCTATTAATGAAGATAACTAAATGCAAAATTAATATTTTCATAACAAAAGATAAAGGAAAACAAACCTGAGAAACAGCTGTTTTATAATTGCATATTAAGCTTAAAGCAAACACTTGGTAAGATTATCCAAAAACTTGAAGTTTAGCATTTTCTTATGCTTAGCATCCTTTACTGATGATTCCCTGAGCCCAGATTCTGGATGGACAGCTTTGCCCAATGTTTCTGTGCAGATATTAGAAACTAGGGGGAACAAGAATGACTCTTGAGGCATTAGAAGGTCCCTGATTATGGAGGCTTCTTTTGATTTTTTTTAATATATAAAAGACAGAACTGACATTTCCAATTCAAGTAATCAACCAAGGCAGTTTCTCTCCCAAACTGAACTGGAAGCCAGATTAGACTCAATTTAAATAACCAATTCCATTCAAAATTGCTCAGGCTAAGAGAATATTTCTTGTTCAAGGCCTAGAAAATTGTGTTTATTAAGAACCTTTCTTTTCTCTGCCTTTCATTATAAAAAAAGCTTACAATCACCAGAACTTTAAATATATTTTTAAAAAAGGATAAAATACATACTGAAAGCCAGTGTTTTTGTTTCATTTTGTTCTTACACAAACAAAAAGCTTCTTGAAACATCTTGATTTATATAGGCATAACATTTAATGAAAATCCTGATTAAGTGTCTTAACTTATCATGGTATGTTATGGAATGATTTCAATGAGTGCACCAATTTATCTTTCAAATGACTGCAAATTTTAAAGCTACTGTGCCCCAATTTAAAAAATCTTCCTTGCAGATCTTAATAGGGCTTTATATATTAAAATTAGCAGCTTGAATTCAGTGGCAAATATACATTCATTTAATCTCTTTATGGTCTTCTTTGGGTTATCATACACCTAAATTAATTGACATATACATGCTTGCATTTCTATAATGCAGTCTGAATTTCAATTTGCTTTCTATCTGCAGGTATCATTTATTCCTTCTTGTTCCTTAATTCCCACAACTTTATGTCAATACAAATTGGTTCATTATTCTTTTACATCCAGTCCCATAGCTTACTTTTTAAACTGACCAAATATACATAAATTCTTTAATTCACTCTTCTCTATTCACCAGTCTTAAATCATTATTGTTTATCTATTGCAGTCAGATCCATATTGCCAATCTTAAATCCTGCTCTCTCCTTTGTCTCTTTCTCTTTAATTAAAAAAAGAAAACCCCCCAAACTGTTCTCACTTTTCTCACCTACTGATGCATTTCCCAATTGTCCTTCAACTATAATTTAATTAACATGTGATTTGCTCCCAGCTTGTTATCTTGGCCTCCAGCTCTCACTGCACATTATTGTCAGCAAATATAGTTTTGCTACTTGTCAATGTCCTTCTCTTCATAAAATCCAAAGGACCCTATTGTAGGACTTTCCAATATCTTTATGGCTGTTATTGTACGCTAATTTTATTTTCCAGATAAAGATGTTGAGATTTTGGAAAAAGTGCAAAGAAGAGCAACTATAATGACTAAAAAAGAGCAACTAAGATGATTAAAGGCCTAGAGACTAAAGCATATGAAGAACAGTTGCAACATTTGGGTTTGGCTAGTCTAGAGAAAAGAAGGACTGGGAGGATACAATAGCAGTATTCCAGTGTTTGAGAGGTTGAGAGGACAAGAAATGATGACAAATAATCAAGGAGAGAAGCAACCTGGAATTAACCAGTGGAACAGCTTGCCTTCAGAAGTTGTGGGGGCTTTATCACTGGAGGTTTTAAGAATAGACTGGACAGTCATTTGTCTAAAATGGTATAGTGTCTCCTGCTTGAGCAGGGGCTGGACTAAAAGACCTTCCAAGTCCCTTCCAGTTCTAATCTGATTCTGATTCATTGAGTCATCCAGGGACAATGTTTTGATGAGGTTGATGATGATTTTCTTATTTAATGGATCCATAGATAGACTAAAATATAGACAGACATAGTGGAGTTACAGTCAGAATTCTTGGGTTTTGACTGACCAAACCACCAGACTTGTGGACCAGTATTATATATATAACACTGCCATTGCAAGAAATAAACACTTCTATTTCTCTAAGAGTTTGACTTTTACAGCCAGAAAGCGTGTAAGCAACATGTAGCTACAGCGTATCAATAAACAGATCCTCAGTTTCTTCCTCTCTCAACTCTCAGGGCATTTGCCAGAGGCATCTGTAGGATCTTAACTATTTTCATCAGCATGACAAAAGCAGTGTCATGGCATTACATTGCAAGTTCCCGTTCCTTTGGGAGTATGTACAAAAGTGTGAAAATAATTTGGGCTTGCTTCATGACAATATCAGTCTACTTCCCTTGTCCTCCACTACTGGTGTTTACTATAAAAACATTTCATTATTTTGATAGGTTGACCATCCAACCTTTAATTAATTTCCTGCAAGTCAGGAAATGGCTTTGGAACCAGCATGCTTAATTTAAGCTAAATATCTAAATAACATACATGTTTTTGAATTCCCGTTAAAGTAAATCAAGAAGTTCAGAAAAAAACTTAGCTAGCAACCTTTGTTATCTACCAGAATAAATAGGAGCCTCAGTGGCACAGAGGATAGAGTGCAGTAATTGCAGGATACTTCTGCTTAAAGCCAGCTCCCTGCAATTTGGCAGATCAAATCTCACCAGGCTTAAGGTTGACTCAGCTTTTCATCCTTCCGAGGTGGATAAAATGAGGACTCAAACTGTGAGGGCAATATGCTGATGCTGTAAACTGCTTAGAGGGGGCTGTAAAGCACTATAAAGCAGTATATAAGCAGTATATAAGTCGAAAAATAAATAAAATAAAATAAATAAGTGCTATTGCTATATTGATTTTTAGACCTCCTTTTTATTCTTGGCAGGTATGCTGATCTCCTTGAAGAATAGTCCTCTTTCATTTTTGGTAATTTCCCTTTATTCAGAAACTTTCTTCAATATTTCATAGCCCACCAGTAAAACCATCTAAACCCTTTTGGGAGCCATTTTTTAAAAATATCTGCAACTCCAACAGCAGCTCCTTATCAGTTTCTTAGTTCACTTTAATTTTCTCTTTGCCCATAATGAGAAGTTTTCTTTGTGCATGAAAAAAAAATGTTTCATTCTCAGCTACTGTACATTCTTATCACCTTATCACCTCCAGACACAGCTTTTGTGTCTTGGAAGATCAAATGACAGGGAAGTGGCCTGTGATTACCTCCGTTAATCTATTGGAGTGGGTGGAAAGTGAAGCATCTTAAATTTGATGCTGTCCTGATATACTATAACTACAACTTCCATATGTATTGAAATTATAACTTATTACAACATATACTGTCTATAAATTTGGAAAGTTCTGGTCCCAATACATTTGGTGGAACCAGATTAATATTTCACTGGAACTTCCACTGGAGTTGATATTTTTATTTTTACAATTAATCAAATAACTGCTACCTACCCTTTTATAATGATGTCTCAATTCTTAAACATTTAAAAAATATTTAAGGCCATTACTTTTTTCAAACAAAAGAAATAGATACCTTAGTCCATTCTGTTTATAATCTATTACTCATCCATTATTCTGACATCCAGAACAATACCTTGAGCCATCTTGACTGACAACTTTCACAGGTTTTATACAGGTAGTTCTTGAATAATGACTTATTCAGTAACCACTTGAAGTTACAATGGCCTCTGTGAAGAGACTTACTGTTGTTCCTTCAAGCTGAGGCTGTTGCAATACCCCTGAAGTCATGTGATTGTGATTTGGGCATTTGGTAGCTAGTTCACAATTATGATCTTTGCCATGTTCCAGAGTCAAGTGGTCACCATTTGTGATCTTCACTGCTGGCTTCTGACAAACAAAGTCAGTGAAGAACAGGTCACAAATGGAAAACACATGCGGTTGCACCTAATGACTATGTTGAATTTGCCTAATGATCACAGCTGAAACTACTACAACTGTCATTGTAAAGTTAGAGTCACATGATGTTGGACTTTATTATTACAAGATTAATGATGAAGTTTCTGCTCCCAATTATTGTTGTTAATTAAGGACTTCGTACAATATTTTATCCTTCCTTCAGCATATTTTAGGAATGTGAAGATGATATTGATGATTATGATGCTGATTTCTGTCACTGTACTACTCATGCCTATTAGAAATGATAAACGGTACAGCCCAGAATATGGAAAGTACAAAGTTAGAGAAGAATTCTATAAATAATCTGTTGGAAGCAAGAAACAATTTTTATCTCTGAGTTTCCCCCTTTTCCCTCAGAAGTCTCAGGGGGATCACCACAAATGAATATAGATTGCATAACTTATTTATGACAGAAGACATAGCATACATTTTCCTCACAGGAATATCCAGAAATAAATATACTTCATTTTATTTGTTTCCTAAATCAGAATTCAAGATGTTTCTACCCTTAAAGTTATATTGGCAAAGTCTCCTGTTTTCTTCTAATTGTCATGCTCCACAACTTGTTTAAGTTATCTGGATTTGTTTTGAAACACATTCTTCATCTTGCAGACATAATATGGCTCCTCAGTGTATTTTTTGCAAACTATAATATTGCTTTCTTGTTAATCCAATTCTGAAACTATAGGATCTGCAATACCACTCACACTATAGAAATTTCTCACTTCAGTAGAGATTGGATGAACATTGTAGAAAAAAATGATGTTCCAAAAGCTGTCTTAAAAATTCATGTTTTTTGCCCCCTGGGAAATAGAATTCAGTTGCTCTATTCATTTTCAGAATACATTTGAATTTATTTAGAATTTTATTTGATATTTGTGAACTTCTGTTAGTTTCTCAATATGGCAAAACAATATTATCTTTTGCAAGTGTTTGCACCTCTTTCTAATAAAAAAAATATGCCAGGGGAAAATTTGCTTATGAAGTCTTTCTTTGGATTTACTAAAGTTTACTAACTCCAGCCAACTGGAAGGGTTATGTGCAAAAGCTAAAATAAGCTCAAGAACCTTCCATGTTATCTGTAACAATTTTATAGAACTTTGTTTTGAGGATAAATTAGAAGCAACAAATTTTATTTTATAAAACAAATTTTATTTAATTGAATGAAAAACATCAAAATCTATCAAAATCTATCATAAAAGCCTAAGTTCTTAGGAAGGAAAGTTGCACTGTGCATTTGAAATGCTTTGAGCATTTCATTTCTGCATTAGTAGCTGTGAACAACACTGTCTTCATGCAACATACAGTCACATGTATTACAATTAGATAAACTTTCATTTCATTTGAATTGAAAAGATAAAAATATATCAGAAGACTCTATCAAAGTCTCATGTTTCATGTAAGCTACATTGTACAATATTTGCTCTGACCATTTCATTTCTGTATTGGTGGCTGAGAACAACATTTTTTCATGCAAAATTTCATGCAACATGCAATCACTTGTAATATATTTATGATATACTTCTTTTTTTTTATTTCAGCTGACAGCTTTTATTATGGGAAAGAGAAAAAAATGTTGTCAATTCTGGGACAATAAATGGAGAGAAAGCCCCAGGAAAGTGGCAAAATTATACCAAGGTCAAAAAGAATAAATGATAAATTGGGGAATTATGCTTTCAAATTAACATGAAACATGCCACATTTTCTCCCAAAATGCCCATAAATGAAGTCTCTAATCCTTAGATCTACTACAGTACATCTTTCCTGGGGCTCACTAATTGCAGCTTAGCACTTTTGCTGCCTCTTGACTACTCAGTGGAATTGCAACCTCAGAACATTCAACTGAAAGTACATTTATTGGTTGTATTATCCCCAGCGATAATAAAACTACCACTTATGGTCTACTTTTATTTAGAGTCTAAACCAGTAATGGGCAGATATGTAATTCCGTTGTTTAAATTGCTTCTGAAAAAGCATCTGTTGATTCGTCTAATTTTGCAACTTTGGGTACTAGCTAAAAAAGAAGCAGTGAAATAATCTAAAACATTATAAAATGTCTCATTATCTGTGAAACTACTGAACAACATTATAGAAAACAACTGTTTTAATATTTTAAAACAAATGTTTATAAAAGGTCAAAATAAGTGTCTGGAACAAACCTCAATAATGAAGCAATGATAAAATATTTGCTGTGTCATCATGATACAAACCTTGTTTTTTGGTGCAAGTAAGTTGATTACATGGTTTATGTTATGAAATCATCCATGCCATGGCAATAAAAATGGCATTTTAAAAAAAATCTGCTTGTACTGGAGACTCTTGAAAGAAATCAGAACAATGAGGATCTCTCTCTCAATATCTGACAATATTAGCAAGGGGCTCAGGGTAGAGTTACCTGAAGAAATTATGATCAAGAAAAAAATGAATGTAAGAACATGGTTTGATATCTAAAGGGAAAATTCATGCATTTTTATCTCTCGTTTCATAATGAAAGTCTTACAGAAGATTTGAGGCTAATTCTGTAT
>JAOYMU010000002.1:26013805-26025635 GCA_025802295.1 Psammodynastes pulverulentus
TCGATCTGCCAAATTGCCAAATTGCAGGCAGCTGGCTGTAAGCAGAAGTAGCCTGCAATTACTGCACTCTATCCTCTACGCCACCAAGGCTCCTTAAAACCATGTAACATGTATGAAGTAATGATGATGCTATTTAGAAACAAAACCATAATTACAATGTGTTGTATTCAGTTGAAACTATAACACATTTCAGTAAGCATAGTTCCTAACTTCAAATTAGCCATTGAGGTAACAGAACATTCCATGCTTCTTTTCACTGAGGAATGCCTTCTGGCAATTCTAATATTTCCTGATGACATATTATAACAAATGTCAAGTGATGAATAAAGCACAAGACAGATGACAACATTAGGTCATTTACAATGAGATCTGCCCAGAGCAAACAGTTCCCATCAACATTTAAATGTAAATGACCTATGTTTCCCCAATGTGCTAAGTCATACTAGGATTTGTTTGTTTATGATTTATCACATTATGTGAATTCAGCCAATTGTAGTTTATTGAATTAGTTATGTATAATCATTTCATTAATTGTTATAAAATGGCATCAAATGCAAGAGAAGATTGACATGTTTTAATTGGGGCCTCAGGAGAAAAGTGAAGAGTAGCATGTATAGAGTTTCAACTGCTCTTGCAGGTTATGGTGGGGATGCATAGTTTATACCCAGCATGATCCTACAGTTAAAGTGTTTGGGCTATTAATGATGCTTTTTCTAAATGCTTATCCCATTATCTAACTGTTCTACATTTTCAATAATATTTGCTACCTACTGGGTAAGAATGCACCTGTTATGTGTCCAAGCATCTTAAAAAATAAAACCATCCTGTCCTGTCAATAGCTGCAGATTGCCTGCCTGTTTCCATGGAAACAGGCCCCACAGAGGCCTGAATAAAATGAGCAGCCCAGAGAGCCATAAAAGCCCAGGATTTTAGTGATTTTAGAGCTGGGGGATGGTGTAGTTGTCTACCATGACAGCTGTTGAGACCAAAATCAGCTAGGCTAGTAGTTGTTCATATGTATTTAAATTCTGGTCACCATTTTAAAACAATAGGTTTACAATTGGAATTGTTTGAACAATGGTAGTCAAACAGGAGAAAATGTTACTTGAAAATACTGTTTGCCAGGTTTATCTTTTCTAGCTCAATCCTCTAATTTGATAATAACAATAGCACTTAGACTTGTATACTGCTTCACAGTGCTTTACAGCCCTCCCTAAGTTTACAGAGTCAGCCTATTGCCCCCAACAATCTGGATTCTTATTTTATCAATCTCGGAAAGATAGAAGGCTGATATGGAACGTATGAGGTGACACCTTTGCTGGAACATTTATATTTATGCATGCTATCTTATCATAAAATATGATTAAGTTTTCATTTGGTATATCAGTTTTTCTTCAATCTGCAACAGGTTAAAACTTTTCTTTTTCGTTTCAAAGTGTTAAGAAAGATTACTATCAGTGTTGGTCAGATAAATGAGTAGGGGCTTGTTTGGTCATCAAATTAGTTTCTTTCAGCCTCCAGTTGGAGCTCTAGTTCAACATATGGAGGAATGCAAGTTTTCCATTCATAGTGGATGGCAACTGAAGCTGAAAACACAAAAAGGGAAATAAGGGATGGTGAATCAACTTGCCAATTAGCTATCTGGGACAGAGAGGACACTTTATGTGATTACCAAGGAGAAGAGTATGGCCAATTTACTGAGAGTGATAGTGGATGGAATCCCAATCTATACACATCTTTTCATCCCATGTAATTGACAGGTAGCCAACCTAAAACTACAGGATGGCAAATACTCCAAAATATGGCAAGAAACAAGTCTTCTTATTAGAATTTAAAATTTAGGATGAAGTGAAAAAAAACAGACTGTTGTGATTCAAGCACTACTGGAAGTTATAGTTCAGCAACATTGGGAAAATCATAGGACCTCCACTTTCATAGATAATGAATTTTAATTTACTTTTAATAATCCATAAATTAATCATGCCTGTGCCAGATTTATTCGTGGTTCGGTGCATTGAAGCCAAGACAATTCTACAATGTTTAATGAATGCTGATAAATTAAGAATTGTGAGGTTTATATATCGTCCTCCTTTCTTAAAAAATGATAGTCCTTTATGTTTGGAGCAGAAAGCTCTTCAACAGGAGATAACTTATACTAAAAAATCCATTTCAAAGCTGAAAAAAATAAAGAAAAGATTTAATTGCTATCTTATCCTTATTTCAATGTTATTGAAATGAACTACTTTTAGAAATTTTTGCCCAGTAAGAAACTATATGATAACTCTAAGACAAAGGTGTCAAACTCAAGGCCCGCAGGCCAGATCCAGCCCATGGGGTACTTAAATATGGCCAGTGGGGCTGCCCTGGAAACAGAGAAGGGCCAGCCCATGGTGCCTCTATCAGCAAAAATGAAACCCAGGAAGACTGCACATTCCTCCTGGATCCCGTTTTCAGCTGTGACTGTCTTCAGCAGCCTTCTGCAATCAAAAATGGTGTTTTCACTGGTAGAGAACTGCAGGAGGCTGTCACGGCTGAAAACGGGGCTCAGAGGAGCCAGGCGCACCACAGGCTCCATTTTCAGTGGCAGACGATTATCAAAACAAACTAAAAACAAAACAAAAGGAAAATTTTTCTCCTTTTGCATTTGAGCATCCAAGAAGGGACAGGAAAAGATACAGGAAAGAGGAAGGACAAAGAAAAAGAAGGAAAATGGGAAGACAGCAAGGAAGGAATAAGAAGGAAAGAGGGGAGGGAAGAAGAAAGGAGAATGAAGAGGAAAGGAGGGGAGGGAGGTTGGGAGGAGAAAAGAAGTAGGAAGGAGATTATAATGAGAGGGCAGGAAGGAGAGTCTGAGGGAAGTCCTGTATTAGCACTAGGTCACTGCAGGTGGCCCAACAGATGCCCCCTAAGGTCAAACACAACCCTGATGCCACCCACAATGAAATTGAGTTTGACACTCCTGCTCTAAGAAGACTATAAAGAAAAAGGCAAGGTCGTGTGGGAATCAGTTTGATTTGTGAGCAGAAATGTTCATGTTGTTCAGTATTAAACACCTACTACAGGTCTGATCTTAGCTCCAAGGCTGGGGCTCTTGTAAAAAAAAATTAATGCAATAAAAAAGTTAATTTTGTTAGAAGCTGACAGTTTTGTAGAATGTTCATTGTATGCCATATCAGTAAGTATATGAAATGTCAGAGTGAAGGGAATTCATTTCCCAGTAACAAGCACGACAGACTATTGAATGAAATGGGGGAGAAAGACTGTAGGCAGATGGATGATGAGGCTGTAATCAGGATTTCACTCATCGGCATTTACCTGAAGAGGATTTTCATTTTAGGTCTTCAAAAGTCCAATTTTCTCTCTTTTAAAAAAAGCAATGAATTATTGCTTAAATTTTCTTTGTATGGTTAAAGGGGACTTTCTTTGACTATTCCTATTGGCCATGGAAATCTGGTTCATTACTTTTCTTCCCTGTTATTTAAATATAGGCTCGAAGATTTTCTTAAACGTCAAGTCTAAGTTACAGTGGAAGTGGCTTTACTCTGGCTGAAACTTTCATTTCTGTTCTGATTCTACACAAATGAAATGATTAATAACTAAAGTGTGTGTGTGTGTGTGTGTGTGTGTGTGTGTGTGTGTGTAAAATTGTTTTATTCCTCTTTCTCAAACTTATTAACAAACTAGACCGGAGGTCTCCAACCTTTCAGACCTCAGGGACTACCAAATTCATAATTTTATATCCTGCGGACCACTAATAGGAATCCAGTGCACTGCTCGCTGAAGCAACTGGACTTGCATTGATAGAATGATGTCCTTCAGGCACTTAGCTTGGCTGCCTATTTCTGCAACCTTAAACACTCAAAGAGCCATTTGGATCCATTTCCCACAAAACAAAACACTGGGATCTGTTATCTCTCTCTCTTTCTCTCTTTCTCTCTCTCTCTCTCTCTCTCTCTCTCTCTCTCTCTCTCTCTCTCTCTCTCATCTCTCTCAGACCACTTGTTGGAGACCTCTGAACTAGACAACCTGTGACTCCTTGGGGATTGCTCAATACCTTCAATAATGGTAGAGCTTCTAATGTAGTAATACAAAGTTCTTTATAATTCAGAGCAATATTCAGAGATGTATCTGCCTTGAAAGTAGGCCATTTTGAACCATAGGGCACAGCCAAACATGAGGAACTGACCACTAGGAATGTTTTATGATGAACTTGTTATATTTCAATTCTACAGGAGGATTTTGGACATATTTTGTAAAATAGCCTGTAAGGTTATAGAAGTTATCCAAGTTGCTGACCATCATGACATACTACATGAACTGCACAGAGATTGAGTGGGTGAAGGGAAATCTCTTTATGATACTCAGTACTCAGTACCATTTTTCTCAGGAATAATAAAAAAGTGAAGCCACAAAATAGATTTAATAAAGAAATAAAAACTAAAAAACTACTATTACACATACCAAGAACCTGCTGTATTGTTTAATTGACTGTCAAAATATTTTTAGCCTCCTTTATTTTCAACTAATAAGCACTCAAAAAAATATGATTTAAACAATGGCAGAAGTTATATCTATATTTATATCACGGGGGAGGGGGAACCACAAGTTAAATATAATGTATTAAAAGATGCAAAGGAAAGAAGATTTCAAACTATACTTTTCTGGTTGTTGTTTGCTTGAATGAAGGAGTGGGTGTTTCTGAGCAACAGAAGACTATTAAATTTAGAAGGATATGATTTGAGATTTGAATAGCATAAAGTTAATGCAGATTTTAAAAATGATTATGCTAAATGTACCATTCTGAGAATATGGAATAGATACAAATCTAGTTTGTGTCTGAACACACCTTTGTGATTTTCAGCTCAAGAAGCATTTTATAAAAAAGAAATTATAAATAAATATAAATGGCTAACTTATTGTGTTATACTAGAATATTTGGGCCAATATTCAGAGTACCTGAGATTATTAAAAATCAGTTTAATTTTTATGCAACAAGCATCTCTGTTGACCAAGACTCTTTCAGTTTTTCAAACAAATTTGCTAAAATAGTATATAGTGCAGTAAGCGTGCATCTATGAAGAAATTTGCAAATTTTAGTAAGCTCATTGATTTAAATGATTCGGTAAACATTTTCTCTCATCTATGCCTGCCAAACAACACAACAGCTTTTTACAGCATGGAGAAAACTCTGCTGAACCTCCCTGTAATGGGACTATTAAAGAAAAACCTGACAGAAAAAAAACTTGGTTGGCATCCCAATTCATTATCAGAAAAAGATTATGGGATTCTCATCCAATTTTTGAACCTAAATATCCAAAGGCCTCTGCCTGCAAAAATATCATCAATTTTGCTTCTTTATGTCTTTGGTTTTTTTTTTAATATTAATTTATAACCATACTATATTGGAAAAATAAGTGGGTTTTTGTTGTTGTTCTGAATATCTTTTATGTGGTCACAAGAAAACTCATAACAAGGTTCAGAAAGGTGGGGAACTAACTTCTGAAAAGGATCATATTTTGAAAGAAATGAGAAAAGTATATCCTGAATTTTTTTCAACTTTATTACGATGATAGGATCTGAAAATAAAGATAGGTTATTAATTGCAAACTGTAAAATATTTTTAAATAAATTATTCTATTTCAGGTATGACTGGTTCCTAGCCTTTCTAAAGAACCCCATGATCAGTATGTGTAACCCTTTGTATTACCATTTGGACTTGCTGTTTCATTTCAGGATATTGAAAGGACTTCAATGTGGCCATTTCCCATGCCATTTTCACTCTCTAATTTTACACAATCCCACCTGAATCTTCACTTCTGTTGCCCTTGAGTTTTGAAGAACAGGTAAGGCTTCTTTGAACCTTCAGTCCTTCCTGAAGCTGAGCAACAGGAACATTCAAAAATAAGGATCAAACAATGACTTCCTCCTATAAGTCATTTTAACTGCTACAGTAATTAAAATCCCCTAACCTCCATTCTGTATAAAAGAAAAATACTGTTAAATAAAAAGTAACCATAATTATTAGTAGGCAAGGTGAAGGGAATGCACAGTTCCTTCTGTTTCTGTTAAAACTCTGACTGTCAGGCTTTTCCCAGCAGGTGAGATTGGAACTAATTAAACATGTACACAAGAATCAAGGAACTTATGAGGATAGTTTAATTATAGAAAAGCTAAGAAGCCATCCAATGACCGCTATGTATTTAACACGCACTCTTTTTTTTATGTAGCCAATGTTAAAATTTTTAGAGAGTCTCCTGCTTGCTCTAAGTAAAGGACAGTAAGCAATTCTCTTGTGAGTAAGACAGAGTTTCCATTTGTTCCTTATTTCAGTATGGCTGGATCTATGTCTTTTCCTCCCATGTGAGAACTAATTTGAATGGCAGCTAATATTTTGCAATAGTCCTATATGGTTGTAAGAGTAGATTACCACATAGAACCATTTTGTGTGGTAAATGGAATGGATATAGAAAATAATGACTTACCCAAAACAAGATAAAAAAAAATCAAGTTGAAAAATTGTTTCATAAAAATTTTAAAAAAATTGAATGGAAACTGATAATGAGTTAAATTATTTATTTATTATTTGTTTATAAGGTTGCTTCTATTCTTGTACTTACTGCAAAATATATTGAGCAAAGAGTTGTTCACAACTAGGAATTAGATGACATAGTAATCGGAAGTAATCGGATGTAGTAATCGGAACCACCTTTTTACTAGTTTGCCTACTTCGGCTAATAAATGGCCACTTCACAACAACACACCATTTCGGATATGAAGCAGCAATTTGATACTGACACTTTGTCGATATTGTCTGACTATTCCTGTATGTCTCTTTACGACCGGCTTCTGCTCCCTGCACCCGGCAGACCGACCCGCTCTCACAGAGAGGGCCTCCTTCGGGTGCCATCTGCCAGCCAGTGTCGGCGGGCGGCCCCCAGGGGGAGAGCCTTCTCTGTGATGGGCCCCACCCTGTGGAACGACCTCCCCCCGGATATTCGCACAACTGCCGACCTCACTCTCTTCCGCAAAAAGTTAAAAACTTTTTTGTTTTGCCAGGCCGGTTTAGCCTGAGCTGTCTACGGTCCAGTCCCCGGGTTTTTATGGTTTTTTAGGTATAGGGTTTTTAACTTCTTTTAACTTCTATTTTTATGTATTTTATTGATCTTATTTTATAGTGTATTTGTTGTATTCTGTACTTTTGTTCATGCGCTTTTACCTGTTTGTTACCCGCCCCGAGTCCCTTTGTGGAGATGGGGTGGGCTATAAGTCCCAATTAAATTAAATTAAATTAAATATACTTCAAATTCAGATGCTGCAGAATCTTGTTAGCTTAAGGCAACCCTTCTGGTGAAAAGATGCTATCTCTCTACATTATTACAATAGAAGCAATATTGCTTTTCTTTCCAAGCTGAACTTCCCATCCAAACATTGCCATTCCAAGCCAAACTTAATATCAAGGCACAGGCAATAAATGTTTGACTTTAATCTTGTCTTTCAAAAAGGATTCTGAAAAAACCCTAGCAGAAAAACAATAATTTGATGTCACTGACCAGTGTATGGCTAGTGATGGCTGCATTATTAGTTCAGCTTACTTGCTGAGAAGATGAATGAGCAAGAAAACAGAAGCTATCGTTTTCAACAATACCATTATTTTTTCAACAAAACCAAATAGCATTAACTATGTTTCAGAACTAATACTGTATCTTGGGAAAGGAAACCTTTATTTTTACATGAAAATGAAAATAATTGTCAACTACAGGAGTTTGGGTATATGATTTGGATATGGTTAGAAGAAATGATTGAACTAAAATTAGATTATAGACCAGAATTTTTCCTATTGGGAATTATGTCAAAGAAATATAGCAAGGAAGAAACATATTTAATAATCCATGTTATCACGGCAGCAAGAATGGTGTTTGCCCAGAAATGGAAGGAGAGAGAAATTCCTAGTAAAGATGAAGTGATAAATAACATTATGATATGCACAGAAATGTATAGATTGATGCTAGAGATGAAAAACAAGGACAAGTCAGAATATCATATAATCTGGAATAAATTTTACTATTGGCGGGAGCAGAAAGGGAGGACTCAAAATGAAAATGAGAAATAGGATCTGTAGAGGGGATAATCAGGAGTATGTGATTAAAACAAAGTTGAGGGTGATAGATGATGTAATTTAACACAATTAAATGTATAAAGATTGGATATGTATAAATGTATACAAGATATATATTATAGATTACAACATGTAAGACAAAAAGTTAAGTCAAAAACGACCTCACCATGTTCAATGTTTTTAAATAACATATTTAATAAAACTTGTAATAAAAAAAAAGAAAATAATTGTCAACATCTCCATTACCTCAAATAATAACATAGAAAAATCATTTTTGTTAATGTCCAGAGCTATTTTCCTGACCAGGACTCAAATTATATTTAACAGAGCAATAAGAAAATTAAAAATGATTGCACAAGTACCATTTTTTTTATTGGAACTCAGACTTATAAGTCTCAAATGATGGCTGATGCATTAACAACTTCTATGATATCAGCAATGGCTATGTCACCAAATCAGGCTAGTTTTAACCGCCCTTCTGGGAAGAATGGGAATTGTTTCAATTGTGGGAAGCTCGGACACTTGAAAAATCAATGCCGGGCTCCAGGGGGGGGAGGAGGGAGGTCTCAAAACACGCCTCCATCCTCTGGGGCAAAACCAAAAACCTTATGTCCCCGATGCCGTAAAGGCTATCACTGGGCAAGTAATTGCCGGAGTAACCCACCCCCCAGCAATTTGTGAAGTCGGAAAACTGAATGGGGGGCATTCGGCTAGCCCCGCCTCAAAGGCCGATTCCCCCCCACCTGATCCACCCCCTGATATAATTTTGCTACACGCTGCAGAAACTGTCCATGCATCTTTACCAGCAACTACTTATCTTGTTCATTTAAAGGTTCCTGGGGCACTCCCACATCTTTCGGAGACCCCTGCTCTTGTTTTTCCACATAGAGATCTTGTTTCTCAGGGAGTATTAGCTTCTCCTTTTTTGTTTGATTCATTTGATTTAACTTCTTTAGCTCTTGCCTTCATGGTTACCATAGAGACTTACATACATGAAGGAGACATTGTTGCCACTCTTATTCCTGTTGCTGCTGCTCCTTCAATTGAAGCAAATCTTCCTGATGCTTTAACAATAGAACAGCAAATAGGGAGACAAAAACCAATGCTGACTTTAGTGCTTAATGGCCGCTCCTTTTCTGGCCTTGTAGATACTGGGGCAGACGTTTCTGTAATCCGATCTGAGGAATGGCCTGGCGCCTGGCCCCTTGATGATTCTCCCGCCGTAAGAGGCGTGGGGGGAGTGCAGCACGCAAAGGTTAGTTCCAATTGGTTGTCTGTAAAAGCTCCTGACTCTTCAACTACTGCCTACGTGAGGCCAGTAGTTCTGCCTCTGCATACTAACCTGTGGGGGCGGGATTTGTTACAGCAATTTCATTCAAGACTCATTCTTGACTAATTACTAATGGCTCTTTTTTCTCCAGCTCCTTTAAAACTGTCGCTTAAAACTTTTACTCCTGTTTGGGTAGATCAGTGGCCACTCACACAAGAAAAATTAGCTGTTTTAACCACTTTAGTGGCAGAACAATTGGAAAAAGGCCACATTGAACCATCAGTTAGCCCTTATAACACCCCAGTATTTGTTATCAAAAAGAAATCAGGAAAACTGATTTGGAGACTATTGCAAGATTTGCGCGCTGTAAATGCAGTGCTGCAGCCAATGGGAAGTCTCCAATGTGGACTTCCCAATCCAAATTTGATTCCAGACATTATGACATGATAGTAATTGATTTAAAAGATTGCTTTTTCTCAATACCATTGCAATCAGAAGACCGACAACTCTTTGCATTTACTGTGCCTGTTTTTAATAATCATTCACCTTCCTCTCGCTTCCAATGGAAGGTGTTACCACAAGGAATGTTAAACAGTCCAACCATGTGTCAATATCATGTAAAAATGGTTTTGGATCCTTTTCGCAAAAAATTTCCACATTTTTTGATTTATCATTACATGGATGACATCTTGATAGCCGCTCCTGGCCCCAGAGGCACTGTATTGGCTGAATTACCAGCCTTGCTGACTATTTTATCCAAAAACGGCCTCCAGGTGGCGCCAGAGAAAATTCAAAGTCATGAGCCTTTTGTATATTTAGGCTTTTCTATGTTAAAGGCTTCTGCTGCTCCAATTCTTCCTACTCTTTCTCTACCATCTACTCCCACATTAGTCCAATTGCAGCAATATTTGGGCACAATTAATTGGGCCCGTTCTTACATGGCTTTGACCACCTCTCAACTTTCTCCTCTTTTTTCTGCCCTGACTCAGGCATCTCAGCCTGCTGAAAAAATTCACTTGAATCCTTCACAATTATCGGTCCTTCAAACCGTCAACTCTATTTTGTCCACTAGATGGACTGACAGGCTTGATTTAAAATTGCCCATTGATTTGATTATAATGAACACAGTTTCTCTCCCCACAGGACTTTTGGCTCAAAAAGCAGAGAAACTTTTGATTTTGGAATGGCTCCATTTGCCTCACACTCCTCGAGTGTCTATCACCACTAAGGTGTCTCAAATTGCTCAACTCATTATAAAAGGAAGGAATCGATCAAAATTAATTTCAGGTTTTGAACCAACCATTCTTTATGTTCCTTTTCCACTGTCCATTTGGGAAAACTTAATTCTTTCCTCAGAGGAACTTCAGTTCTCCCTGGCTGATTGGCCAGGTCATGTTTCTTGTCATTCACCTATTGATCCAAGGTTGTCTCTCATAAAAACCTTGCCTTTTAAATGGTCCTCTCCCTCATCGCCTTTTCCTATCAAGGATGC
Organism: Psammodynastes pulverulentus; assembly: GCA_025802295.1. Taxonomy (NCBI): domain Eukaryota; kingdom Metazoa; phylum Chordata; class Lepidosauria; order Squamata; family Psammodynastidae; genus Psammodynastes; species Psammodynastes pulverulentus. Next base: position 26,024,684 of record JAOYMU010000002.1, read on the forward strand.
TGTCACTGTTTTTGCAGATGGCAGTAAAACTTATGGTGCTTGCGCTTGGCAACAAGACGGCAAGTGGAATACAAAGATAACTTCTCCACAAAAGTCTGCACAAAGAGCAGAATTGGTTGCTTCTATATTAGCCTTTCACAATTTTTCTTCTCAACCATTTAATCTCATCCTTGATAGCCTGTATGTAACACAAATTGTAAAAACCATTTATGAATCTTATATTTCTCCCTCTATAGAAAACTCTCTCCTTGAACTTTTTTTGCAATTACAAAAGTTGATTTCAGCAAGAACTCATCCTTTTTATGTAGCCCACATCCGCAGTCATCAGCCATTTCCTGGCTTCTTACAAGAGGGAAACGATGTGGCAGATGCAGCCGCCACAGCTGCCCACCAACAGGTTTTACCTTTGCAGCCAATAACACCATGGGAAAGCCATGCATACTTTCATCAGAATAAAAAGGCCCTCATAAAACAATTTGGTATAACAGCTGCAGAGGCTACTGCAATCCTTCAACAGTGTCCAACCTGTAGTCTACAAGCTAATTCTGTACCCTTGGGGGTTAACCCCAGGGGGACAGAGGCGTGTCAAATTTGGCAGATGGACGTAACTCAATTTCCTCCATTTGCCCCATGGAAATATTTACATGTTTCCATTGATACATTTTCACGTTTCATTGTGGCTACCCCTCAGAGGGGAGAAACGACGAAACATGTAATTAATCATTGTATTCGCACCTTTGCGATGTTGGGATGCCCTAGAGAATTGAAAACAGACAACGGACCTGCTTACACAAGTCAGCTATTTGCAGAATTTTGCAACAAATGGTCCATTGTCCACAAGTTTGGCTTGCCTCAAAACAGCCAAGGACAAGCCGTGGCTGAAAGGGCTAACAAAACGCTGAAAACTGCGCTCTTCAGATATTTAAAACAACAGGGGAAAACTGCCCCGGGC